>WACJ01000315.1:0-375644 GCA_008973525.1 Stenopsyche tienmushanensis
AATATTGAGGTATTTAATAGAGTTGAGCAATGATGGGTGATAAATTTAAGAACAAGCAATCTTAGATCGATATAATTCTGCATTCAATATTTTCAGGTGTAGCGTAGGCGATATACCATCACCACGTAATAGCGCTGTTAATCTGAGCAGATTTAATTCACCAGATTAACAGCGACATCTTCCGTCTCTCTTCAGGTGCAATGTGTTATTTTAACAGCGCCATCTCTTATGGCCATACGGAGACATTGCACCTGCATACCGACGGATCGCTTCTTGCGCGTGCGCCATTACCGGTTGGGTGGTGACGCGCAGGAGGCGGGAGTCGAGAGAGTTGTCGGTTAGCCTTGGCTGCGGGAGATCGTCCTTCCTGCAGCCAGAATTTTTCTGGTGAAAATAATTAATGTTACCATATAGTTAAGCTTATCTATAAAGGCTTATTTTTATTAGTTTTAATTTTATGTTTGACTGCAAAATTTGGTGTATTTTAAATCAAATAGCTTGTTCTTGAAAGAAACAAATTTTCATTTTATTATTAATAGTTTTTACTAGTTTTTAATATATAAAATTAGGTATTAATCAATTTATTTTCTTCTTTGGCGTATATCACGTTGATTTTCTATTAAATCAGTATTTTAACAAAATCTTAAACATAAATAGACTTACATAATATAATAAAAAAACATATTAATTGCAAAATTCTCCAAATAAAAGTCTATCTCCATACTTTTCTTCAGTCATGTTTTTTCGAAATAGGAAGTAAAATCAATGATGAATATTTTTATCATAAATTGTCTATTTTTTATTTTCCAGGATGTTGTATTTATAATATTAATACATACATTAAGCAAAATTATTTATTGAATGTTAGTATGGTGGATTCATTTGCTTATTAGAAAGGTTCAATTCCAGATAGTGGAAAAAAATGATCACACTGCAAATTAGAGAAACAAACTCTTAATCTGTTCCATTCATTGTATTGATCTTCATTAAATCTAATTTCCTGGATCTAAAAATGTAAAAACCCTTAAGAAAAAATACCCTTAAATCCGATAACAGATATGACACTTTAAGAAGAAGATTTGTATATTATAATTATTTTACTGTATGACTATCATCTATTTTGACGCTGTCAATAAAATTTATGCTAATTGCTATTCTTCGTCAAGTCCTTTTTCGTCAACTCAAGGCTATAGTTAATATTAAAAATAAAAGTTTAGTTTTTTTTAGTTTTTAAATGTCAAAATAAATATTTGAAGATTCAATGGAATGCAGAAATACTGCAAAAAAATGTAGCATCCGTTGAGATTTGCAATCATTTAGCATGTATTAATTTCATCAAATCTATTTTCAGATATGTTTCATAAGCCTCAAATGGATTCAAGGAAGCAGCTTTCTATTAAAAGATGTTTTAAATGTATTATTCTTATAGCAGAAGTCTAGAATAGTGATAATGATAATACAAAAAAATGTGTCGATAATTGTGATATTAATTTTAGTTTGGAAAAAAGTATTTTGTCTTTATTGTATTTATATTTGAAAAATATTTTGTCTTTATTGTATTTATATTTGAAAAATATTTTGTCTTTATTGTATTTATATTTGAAAAATATTTTGTCTTTATTGTATTTATATTTGAAAAATATTTATTAAAAGTAATTTTCTCTCCGTGGGAAGAATTTACTGTGACAAACCCGCGGGATCAAGCAAACTGACCGTTAGAATCCCCTTTATATTTCAGGTGCGCCAACTTCGAAACAACAAAAATTAAAATAATGAATGTCGGGCGGGATGGGGAAGGTTCGAGTACATGCATACATATCGAATGCGTTCCGAACAATCTGTAGTCTGTGAGACTCATGATTAGTGATCTAGGATTAATGATGCTGCCAGATAATCGTTAAATTATATGATATTTCACCTCACCGAGAACGATAAATTAGAATTTTGAACAACCCCAATTATACAATATAATAAAAGCAATAAGACCGATTGTTGGATTTTCGTTAAATGTCGTTTGTAAACTTCTATTGAAGCCAATACGCCGTTTTATAATTTGCAAAAATAACATTTTTTTGTCACAACCCTGTGGATTTGCAACGTGCCATAACGTACAAAATAGAGATGTTACGTCCGTTTATATCAAAAAGAAGCCTTGTAAAAATAATGCTGGCAATTAGCGAGAAAAGTTGCGACGAATGAAAAAAATGTTATCAAAGGGATATTCTATGATTGTATTAAAAGGCTTTGCTTATTTCCTCCAGATCAAAATATTTTATATAAGTCGATTATCAAAGAAAGCCATAGGAAAAATGTGATTCGATTACGTTATGTTTTTTATTTCACAAAAATCTTATTCGACAAATTAAATTCTTAAGAAATTCACGTAAATCTTACATATAAAAATGAATTGGATTTTGTTCGTTCGGTATGCGTTGCCATACCGTTCATCAGATCGCGATAAAACTTCGTCCATTTATTGTTAAGGATTCCGCAAATAACATAGGCATAGTTTAATATATTTGCCAACTTATTGTTTGCACTTTTTCAAATACTATAGATATAGTACTGTTAACTTACAGTAGATTTAAGGAAGTTTCCCTGCCGCACCCTGTATTTTACTGCCTTGATGTTCGATCATAAACATATTTGAAAAGTAACATATGCAATTAATGCTAATGTATTATATTAAGCATAAGAAACTTTGGAATGAAAATGAAGACGGCGCGATCCTTCTCCCAGTTAGATATTCAATCTTCCCTGTGCTTATTTTCAAGGCCTGCGTGACTTTTTTTTAAGTAATTAGTAGAAGAAGAGTCGCGGATGCTGCTAGTGTCATTTTTAAAAATAATTGTCTGACCGAGCGAAGAACCCTCGGTGGCTTCGCGTCAAGGGTTTATTGGGGATGAAGAAACGGCGGGTGGCTAAACGAGGACAATTAGTCGAGGTCTATTCGCAAAACGGGCTAAGAAATAATTCTTTGAATTGAAGGAACCGTAATTAAAAATTAAGCCAAATTCTTCCGGATTCAGCTCCTAAAAGTGTAACACCCTTCATGGATTCGCGAAATTTTATTGGAATGCAAATGGTCAAGCATCGAAATAGATCATCCCGTTCCCGCTCGACTTTATTAATCGTCCAGTCCGGGAATTCACCCACTATGTCAACATTCTGCCTTTGTGCACATATGCAAATAGTGGCGCAGAGCAAACTGGGACAGAATGGGCTTCGATATCGGAATAAAATTTAAATTCAATTCAATCGAATATTAATTAATTTATCTTATAATTGAGCATTAAGGAGGATAAAATCATTTGTACAAATAAATGCCAAAATAAACTAGTTTTATTGCGTGCTGCCCGAGGGGGCGGCAGTTAATCAACACCGCCCCCCAAATTTTTCTTGGATTACAAATGCACTCTTTGATCTCTTAAACGCTTTCCAGTGGGGATGATGAACTGATTTAAATTTATGTTCATCTACGGGGATCATCCAGAAAGTAAGATTACAATTATGTAGAATCAAAACATGTTTGTGTTTAATTGAAATTTACTTCAAAAATATTAATAATATATTAAATTATTTGATAAACGCTGTCGAGATATTTCTATAGTTGGGGCAACAACTTTTGTATGCCAGTGTCATATACCTCCGCCGCCAGCTCTTTTGGATTGTCTTTTGGATTCTGGAGTGTAGTAATACACATACGTCTCATCCCCCGTCACGATAAATTCCGGAAAAACTTCTCCCTCCTGTGTGAAAATTCTTCATAGAGGTCGTCAAGCGTCTCGTGGCGGTCATTTCAACTACCGAACACATTTTGTGACATGTTATCGATTCATCACACCGTGAGCTTATGATGGATATTCGCGGCTGTATTATTCTGTAACGTCAAAAAACGGATCTCGCATGAATGGGATGCGACGGGAGTGCGTGACGACCTCTCCATCGGAAGAATTAACTATGACTGAACAAAATTGCCGATCAATACGCAGGATCAAACAAACTGATATTTAGCGCTTTGCGAGACGTTTAACGGATGCACCATCTGAGCGCATATTGGTCTGGTGGTTGCTAAGGTAAACAAAGCATAGCAACCCTCGATGTTTTGCCATATACATGCCAAGCGATCGGTCTTCGGTGGACTGATATGCTATTCGAATTGTAACGTGTGCAGTTTCCAGTGCGAGCATCAACAAAACATAGGGACACACAAGGTTTGCGTGCATGCTTCTCACGTGGACAGCTGTAGGTGGGCTGCTCACGCCCAATTCATTTCTTGTCAGACGGTACGCATCATATGGAAAATAAAAGTTTTCGTGTCCAACCGGACTGAATTTCGGACCACTGACATAACGAAAGAATGAAAACTGAATGAAAATATATGCCCTTTTTATCTTTAAGTGTGGCATTGCAACGCATGCTGGGTATTCGCTAGTTGTATATAAAAATTAAATAGAGTTTGGGATTTCTGCTCTTGAAATGCTCCGCTGAAAAGCTATAATGCAGGATCATCGTCGACCATTTTGTTACAATTGGGATTCTGCAATCAATTGGACATCCTTAATTTATGTTCGCCGACAAATTTGATTAGCCATAACGCAATTAAATAGAAGCATGTTTGTGTTCCGATGTTCAATTGGCGATGGCAGGAGAGAATAACGGAAATAATTACTAGGAAATAGACCATCCACCGGCGTTACGTTAGCTATCCGATAAAATAGTAATTAATGGCTGTTCTCCTGTTGGAGCTCTTCTGCAAACAATCCACCTCCCCTGTCCCAATATACATATTTGTTCCTCGCTTCGATTTCAATAAGCAGCTTTTTCATGATCGTGTACTATAAAGTACGTTGTCATTAGTCAGATAGTGGGGCAGATGAATGTTGTAAAATTGAGATTAATGTTAACTTCATGATTTTCAGCTGGAAGGATCAAATTTCAGCTTTAATATTCAACCCTAGCTAAATATATTAGATACCTGAAAAGTTTTATCGTAATAAAAAATATACATTTAATCCTAGATCACTAACCATTAGTCTCACAGGCTACATACTCGAAACACAGTCTTCTTACATACATATTGTGTTTAATTAACAACGACATCTATCTGTATTTTAGTGCATGCATCCCTCTTCTCTTGTTGATAGAATGACCTTGGCTGCGAGAAGAGTTATTCTCCCAACCAGACTCGTTTATAATCTCGTGGCTGTAAGCTCTTCTCGCACTGAATAAAATAATGCAAATTTGAAAATCGCAAAGAATTTATTCATTTAGACATTAATGTTTTGAAGTCAATAAATGAAAATGATCTTGATTGTATATATTTTGGCATGTTTTAAACTTTATCTGCGATTCAGATTTGAATCCATCCATTATGCCAAAGTTTGGTTATTCATATAACATTTCCATTGAATGAAAAATCATTTAACTTGACTCGTCTGAAATCCAACTTTGCTGCATATGACCAAATATAGTTCCAGCAACCAATTCCTAAATTTAGCAATTCGTTGCTCAAAATCTAAAAACAAACATCCAAGTCGCGAATTTCTCCACTTGATACCATATTTAGTAACTGTAATTATGTATTAAGACAGTCTGCGTATTAAATTATGCCGATTGAGAAGCCAAAACCACAATTCGGTGGAAGCGGGAGAACAAAGAGGATCGTCGGTCATGTTAAAGCTCACCCCTTGCATAGCTCACTAATGCAAACCAACACACGTCTCCCATAATTTAGCATAATTCCTTTAATCATAATTTATGTACTTGAATAGTATATCGTAGACGTTCGTTCGGATGTATCCAATATTCGATTGAAGAGCCACTTCGACGACTTTGTCGACAAAGCTCCCATTCGAAATGACCACTAAAGTCCGGTTACACAATTCCTCCCTGCAAAATTGGAATTTGTTAATCAACTCGCTGTTTGTTATGGACATTCCTCGGCATTCGGCTCCAATAAAATAGACAGTGATTTTGTAGCAATGCTTCAATAATTCGCTGGAATGATACAGAATTATTTGTTTGGGTACTGCTGCAATTTGGTGACATAAAAATGCGCTTGTCTTGAGGGTTGAACGATGTCGTTTTCTTGCAACATTATCGTATTCGACCCATTTTGAGTCATGCGTTATAACCGGATCAAAATATACAAACGCAGCGATTTGACAACATTTTTTAATTGGATCTCCCAGAACAGAGTTCATTTTCTAGGAGTAGATCCCCAAAACAAACTTGTTGAAGCGTACACAAGTTTAATTTTCCCCGAAAACTTCAACATACACTGTATAAATGCTATAAACACGGTTATAACGAGCAACATTTTGGAGCGTATACAATATAAGTATATTAAAATATCCCATCTATTGAGGATTTATTTTTCAAAGCTCACTCAGCGAGCCACCCAATTGAGCGTATCGAAGAATATCTTTTAACGCGGTTTTAAACGCGTTAAAGCATAATTCATAACATTTTAAAGATATCATAATCAGAATGAGCGTTCATGTTTTTATTCATAATTAATTTGTTTGTAAGAAATGTGATCTTACAAATATGATACATCAAAACATCTATATGTATGTATGAATGGCAATTTTGTCAGCTTGAATTCATAAAAATACCAATGAAATCCTTATACGATTGCTCGTTAAATCCGTATTCGAATGAGTGAGTTGTAGAGTAGAGTAGTTGATAGAAGAAAGACGGATAGGGATATTATTTCTATACACTGTTATACACTTGTCAGCCAGTGAGTGTAATCCCAGAACTATCCGATCTAATAAACAAAACACAAAAAAATGAATATTGTGTGCTTTCAGCTTGATACACATTGTCTTGATGAAACGAAACTTTTTTTTGCCATAAACTGCCCTTTTTCTTGATAATTATTCCATGCGCATCCCAAAAAACAAACGCCATGCTTCGCCTTTGAAGCAGATTCTCCGCTTTCATTCTATTGTTTTGATCGTTTCTTTGTCTTTTATTCGTCGTGTCAGCGGTCCGAAAAGCGGACTAATTGGAAATACATACTTTATGTCATTTTTTGGGGGTATATGAGTGGGGGAAAAAATGTAGAAACAAAATGTCGAGCCAGACTCGACATAGGACCTCAAAGATTTAATGTTTTGATGACCAATTTTAAACAAAAAACCCAATGAATCCATGTTTTTATTAACACGATATAAGTATAATCGCATAAATAAATTGAAGCTCCATTGAATGAAATATTTAATCGATTCAAGCTTAATCTGTGATTTTCAAGTGTTGGTAGTAGCCATGTACCCTCAGTTGTATAAAGTACAGACAGATTACTGTATTCATGTTCAAAATGCAATGTAATAAGCACATTAATTTTATATGTAAGCGGATTAAGAGCACATCCGAATACATACATTAGTTTTGAATTTCAAGGAAAATCTTTCGCCAAAGAACCGGACTCTATCTGAAGAGTATCGGCTCATTCAGCCCGCGGCTTACATCCCGTAAAGTCCGTATTATGTATGTCGTTTTGTTAATATTTACAAGAATGTACCAATTAAAAATGATTTTCATATGAAATGTCCGATTTCAATGTGACCTTTTAAAATACGGACAAAAACCGATAGCAAAGGAGCCTTACATAACAATTATATATTTAAAAAAAAAAAAAAAACAATTTAGACAACGAATACAAGCTTTTTCCGTCGAATTTTATTTGTCAAAGGGGATGATAAATATGCTTGGATCTGAATAAATGGTAATTTGACGTTGCAGAATCAGAAGAATATGGCGAGTGGAGAAAATTAATTGCTCGTCCAAGTGTTCCAATTTCATTTGAAAGCTTATTTTTCACGATACTTTTTAAAGCCTTCAATTAAAAAAAAATTGATCGTAAAAAATATAAATTCACACGAATAAATGACGACACAAGTTTTAAACTTAGATTGAATATCTCTTATAAGCGTAGAAAATTAGCCGACGTTCGTTATTCCATGTACATATTAAAAATAATGAAAGCCTTTGAACATGTAATTTATTTAATTTCACGAAAGGAAGCTTTTAATTGGTTCACGTGCATAAGGGGTATTTCTCTCGGGGTTAATATCAATTTCCATGAATCTTTTTTATGGATTTGTATGGGCTCAAAAATGCCAGTTTGGGGATTGTCTTCAACCGTGTTCAATTAGCTTCTACCTTTCTCCCGATGGATTAATGTAGAGGCTCATTGTTCATCCGAGCGGAATTTCATAAGCAGTCTACAACTCGATTGCTCTTTATCTTAGGTATTTGATGTTGAAAAAATAGTTTGTCGGATCCATTTGCGCGAAATAATCAATTATCGCACAAACTTGTTCATCCGTGCCGACATCCATATCAGGCGTAAGGCTTCCTGCTTAGGTGACAATATGAGCATGGTGTATTTAATTGTTTCCGTTGTGTTGCCAATTGTTGGAAATGGCGTTGATAGAACGTATTTGAGCGATATAATATAAGTTTAGATAAATTAATTAATCGATTGAGATCAAATCCAGATTGTGAAAATGGATATTTCGCCGCTGCATCGTTAGTCGCGTCATTCGATTGCCGAAAACGCACCGGGCGGTCACTCAGAACACGGAGCGCGCCGTAAACGGCGATATCATCTCGTCTACGCGAAGTCCAAAAAGAGGGCTTTAAAGACGGATACAATTAAAATATTTAATTCTCATAAAAATTGAATTGCAAACAGACGGATATACCAGCGTTATTTTATACAAGTTTCATTTAAATAATAATATTGAACTCAATTTCGTATACAATTGTTGACCTTTAAAGCCCCCAATGCCGTCTACAAATTCTGAAAATCTACAAAAGTGTCTTTGTCTCGGTCGACGAAATATCTGCGAATAAAACGTTGATTGATCGCGTTATTGATGAAATATTGAATCAAAAGATACTTTGATTTCTGAAACAAAAAGAAAACGTTGCGCATAGCCGAGCAAGGAAACATTTCTATCGACAATATTAAGGGTTTTGAAGCATTTCAAAAACAAGCACATTAATTATTTAAGTGGAATCGTTGAGAAGCTCTCAGAAGGGAGTTTCCCATACTGATAAAGAGGAACCCAACTGAGCGATTTTCGCGTAGGAAAATGTCACACATACTGAAACGATTCAGCTGAAAGTCATATTAATAGCGGCTTTCGGCAGCACGTGAATTTCCATTAATTTTCGTTAGAATTCTGAGCTTTCAAAAGCTCTCGCAAAGTCGAGAGAGCTTGTTTATCTTTTTAAATGGCTTGTAATAGTTGGGTCCCAGAGCGATGAAGATTTTCGCGTTTTCGCAAACATGATTATTAAGACTAACAATAAGAGACTTGATGATTTTTGTTGTTTTTGATTATCGAATTGATTTATTTTTGTGGTGCAGGATCCATGCATTCCTTCGACAAGCGGCATGGCCAAGATCGTAAGATCGAGCCGGCGGAGCGCCTCCTTGCGCCAGAGCGGAAGTCCCTGTCAGGTCAGCATCGAGATGACTACGAGGGTTGGCTCCAGCGCTTCCACCCCCGTGGGGGAGAGGACCCCCAACAACTCCGCCAACTCCGGAACTCCAACTGAGGTGACTCCTCGCAAATCCAATTGGGAAGTCATTGAACACTTCAACCGACCGCAGAAATCACTCCAGCCCACTGTAAGTACATATATAGTTATCTCATCATTCAATGCTAACATATCCTCAATTTTACCCTGAAAAGCGCACAAGAAAGCTTTAAATCTATAAATATAACATCAAATTTTATAAAAAAAATACATTGACATCAAATAATATTAGGGTGTATCATATAAACGTTCGGAATTCCAATTTTTATAAAAGTCTACACCTTTCGAATCAATAAATTCTTCGAATTTGCCTTGCATCATGACGGTATCAGAACTTTTTACACCTTAAATCTTTGAGATCCTATGTCGAGTCTGACTCGACATTTTGTTTCTACATTTTTTCCCCCCCACTCAGATTTAAAATCATGTGATTTTATTTTGCGTATCGTGTTTAGGACAGTATTTGGAAACGAATATTGGTTTTTATGATCCTTCATAGTGTTTCGCCTACCTGCTAAAGATATAAAAGAAAGCGGCTGTTGCCCGGATAAAATCCTAAAACACGGGCAGTGACTCTTAACACGCGCTTTCGTGAAAATCTCCGATCATACTTGCGATATTTTTACATGATCATATAATATTCATATTTTTATCAGAAACTAACGCAAACTAACTTGAGCAATATCGGCTCAAATCCATTAAAGTATTGGTCAATCGCCTCAACTATCAAATTAAAAGTCAAATCAACAAATTAAAAAATGAATCATGGAAAACTAAGCTCTCTAAATTAAGTCCCTCAGACAATTCCCTTTGGAAAGTTGTAAAAACCCTCAAAAATAAACCTAAAGAAATTCCCAGTTTAATTAATAATCAGATAAGTGCCGAGTCCGATAGAGATAAGGCCAACCTGTTAGCAAAAACCTTTAAATTAAATCACAAAATTTCAGAGAATATGAGTAACAATAAAACCATTAAAATAGTAGATAAAACGATTAGGGATTTCCAAAACAATTTAAATATAAAATCACATAAATTTAAACTGATAACACCCATTGAAACTTTAAAAATAATTAGACAACTAAAAAGCAAGAAATCCCCAGGTTTCGACACTATAGACAATACAGTCATCAAAAATCTCCCATTTAAAATAATTATCCAGTTGACAAAAATATTTAATGCGTGTTTGAGCATGGGGTACTTCCCATCCACCTGGAAGTCGGCGAAAGTCATTCCATTGCCCAAACCAGGTAAAGATGCCAGCAACCCTATAAATTATCGCCCGATCAGTTTACTTTCTGCACTAAGCAAAATATTTGAAAAACTTATTCTAAATAGACTGGATGAACTTAGTATAAATGTTATTAATAATGAGCAATTCGGTTTTCGTAGGAATCACTCTACGGCTCATCAGCTGACCAGACTGACTGAACACATTACTAGAAACTTTAACATGAAGAGAAGTACCGGTATGGTACTTCTCGACATCGAAAAGGCATTTGACTCTGTCTGGCACCGCGGTCTGATCCACAAAATGATATCCCTTAAGTTTCCTACTTACCTTATTAAAATGATCCAATCCTATCTGTACAAAAGATCATTTTCGGTAACCTTAAACAGAGCAACGTCAACTTCCCAGCCTGTCTCAGCGGGAGTTCCTCAGGGCAGTATTTTAGGGCCTCACCTGTTCAACATTTACTTACACGATCTACCGACACCGTCCCCATCAAACGTAGCACTCTACGCCGACGACACGGCATATTATACCAGCTCTCGGAGCAACAAGCTAATAGTCGGAAACCTCCAACGATCGCTAAAAGCTGCATTTAAATATTTCGATCGTTGGAAACTCAAATTAAATAAAGAAAAAACCGAAGCTATCTTGTTCTCCGTGAAACGGAAAAATCTTCGAATTGACCCAATAGTCGTCGGGTCCAGCTCTATCGAGTGGAAACCCCAAGTGAAATACTTGGGGGTGACTTTAGATAGAAGACTGAGGTGGGGAGCACAGGTGTCGGTGACTCGTGCCCGCGGATTAGCAGCTATGGGGGCGCTGCACTCCATATTTCGTCGGCGCAGTGCTCTCTCGGCCTCTAACAAATTTTTATTATACAAAACGCTGATTCGACCTACACTCACATACGCCGCTCCCGTCTGGAGCAATATATGCAACACCAACTACAATAAACTTCAAATCGTACAAAACAAAGCCATAAAAATTGTTTTCAATACAATTCCATACACTAATCTTAAACGTTTTCACAATAAAATTAAGCTTCCTCTTATAAAGAATTTTTTTCATAAGCTAACACTCAATTTTTACTCAAAAATTCCAAATCACACCAATCATCTCATATCTACACTCGGCGAATATACCACTCAAAACAATAATTTTAGATACGTTCACAAAATGCCTAAACATATTTTACTATAGTTGATAGTCATGAATGCGCGACGTATGAAGGATATATGATTGATTGATTAAATTATTTATTTTGTTTAGTTTGTAAGATAGTTTTTTAAGGAATGTCGCAAAGGGGTTTTAAGTCTCCTATTTTTCCCCCTATATATATACAAAAATTAAATTAACTCTTATTATGTAAAATTTATTATAACTAAAATATTTACTTGTAATTAAGATAAGGATAGTAATCTAAGACTTAAATTGTTAATCCATTTTTATGTAATTGTGTATATTGATACACCATTTTACCTTGCTATATTATATTTATTGAATAAAGGTTTATAAATAAAAATATCAGAAACTAACGAATATACAAAATAAAATTTTAAAAAAAACTTGGTCTCCATTTAGGCCAATGTTTTGAGAGATATCATACATTAGGTGTATCTCCGCGAGGACACACACATGTCCAAGCGGTCCGCCTTTTAGAACATGATCTGCATCCATGAACGACACTCCAAGATTGGGGAAAACCCATGAGGAACTATGACAACTGTTAATCTTTTGATAAATACAGTCGCGTATTTGCGATTGAATTTCAGTGATTCACAAAGAGAATTCTTGCGCGTTAAGTTCGGAGTGAGATAGAAAAATATATTTTATTATATATTACACAAACACAGCTTCATCTTCGCGTTTTAAATTGATTTTATTTGGCAGTACAAATGTTCGTATACGTGTATGTACAAATCTATTAACATACATCTCCAGAATGAATTGAACCTTTATACACTTTGGAGAAACATCCGACCTGTTTATTTTATCAAAGCTACTATCATTGAGTTTGGCAGTCATGAAGTGGAAAGTTGTCTTTTGTAGATAGTCTAAATTTATTTTTTCCTTTGAAGTAATTCAAGATGCGAACTCTTAAAGGCCTCGGATCGCCGAAAGAGGTAATCCGAGAGGGTCGTTTAATAGTTTTATTTGTTCCAATAGGTTTTCCATTGAACCCAAATTGAGGTTCTTTTCTTTAAGTGCGAATTCGAAAGTCGCTCCGACAAAGTATTTCCGAGTTTTTTTTGTTGAGAACATTGATTTAACTTCTTTTGATTATTATAGAGATGTCTTTATAGACCTTTCTATCCTATATACATCCAAATAATGTGTATATAGATATGTTCAATTGCGAATTTAATTCATTTGCATTCTATCAAAGTGCTGAACAATTAAAATGATATTCCATTCCATTACGATGTCAAAAAAAGGGCAAACCGCTTGTTCAAAAAATAAAACTGGTTTGCAAAAATCAAACTGAAGCTACCAAAATAAAATGCTTCATAGTAACGACGACCTGATTGAAAAATAAATGACTAATACGACCGGAAAATATTCGCATAAAAAGCATTTACAATGAAATATACAGCGGCGTAGTACTGTAGCTTTGTAATTTTCATATCAGACGATATTGCAAGTGCATATTTTATTATATTTTTTGAGTGATATATCCAACCTAAAATTATGCTAAACGAAATTAAATATTAAAATGCTGCAGAATATCACAATTGACACAAATATTACAGTGCATTCGTGTCTATTATTTCGAATAATTCATATGGAGAGGCTTTTCAAAGTACTCAAATATAATTTACATGCATTGAATATCCCAACAAGGGTCTAATATCACATATTACAGCAAATGCAAGTATCTGAATAAATCGTCAAAAAAGACTTATTTCATTTAATCGAATACTGTTCGACCCAGTTTCGACGTTTTATCACTAAATTCATAATGCGGAACTTCGATCATTCATATAAGCGACTGTCTTATTATATTTCAAACAAAGTTGCAATTTTTCCAATATTCAAAATGAATTTGTATGATACTTTTCAATCAATATATCAAAGCAATATTCTCATTTTGTCGATGAAGAATGGACTAAATTCGTTCTTGGATGGGATATATTAATACAACCCTAGAAATGGTTGAATCATCCCATCGCGATGCATCATAATTGAGATGCCGAATTAATATAGGGCGTATCACATGAACGTTCGGAATTCATAAATGAGAATTATAGCGCCCTAAATCTTACAAAACATTATTTATTCAATCAAAAACATCTTCATTGGCTTAAATATTTTTTTGCCAATGAGAAATTAGATTAGATAAAGCGGAAAGAAATGTCATTTTTTTTTTGTCGTCTCTGTTGTTTGTCTTACTTTTTATTTTTTTTTAGCCATAGTAAAAATATCCAAGCCAGAAATTGATGACATTTGCGATCTTGTTTACTGTTTTTATTCGATAAAGGATTAAAAGCAAAAGAAGCTACCCACAGCATCTGTGATACATTTGGCGATATAGTGAATATTCGAAAATGCCATAGATCCATTTTTAAAAGGATCATTACTGGGAATGAGAATTGGGTCCTCTACAACAGTCCGAAAAGGAAAAAACAGTGGCTTTCTTCAAATCAAGTACCCGTTTCTACCCCTCGACCGTCATTATCCTTGAAAAAGGTCCTCCTTTGTGTTTGGTGGGATTTTTTTATTGAATTATTAAAACCTGGCCAAACTGTCACAGCATATCTATACTGTGCACAATTAGAAAGCGAATCAAAAAGCGATCAGTGCTAGTTAACAAGCTAATAAGAATATTACAGCATGATAGTGCAAGACCATACGCAGCAAGGATTATGCAGAACAAAATAAGGGAGCTGGATTTGGAAGTGCTTCAATATTCACCATATTCTCCTAACGTGGCATTAAAAAGCTACTTAATGTGTGGAGGACAATTATAAGTAATATTTAAATTATTTAATGGAATAATATTGTATAACTTTTATTAAAATAATTTTTTTCTCCAAATAACCAAAAAATGACATTTCTTTCCGCTTTACCATAAAATTCAAATTATTCATAAGTCATACTTAAAATGTTTAACCTTAAATTTATTAATAATTTCAATGATGCTATTAAAACGATTGTATAAATTAAAGGCGGTGAAGAGTGGTTCGTCATAGAAGTATCGCAATTGGGCTCGCTCTCTCTTCCCCTTTCCGAAAGATTTGAAATTTTAATGACTTTAACGAGCTTTAAGTTCGAATACTTAATAAATCTTCGCATAGTCATGAACTTTAATAATTGTAACACAATGTAGAGATAATTTATTCATATATAGGCGTACGAATAGTTCTCGGAGAAGGTGTACACAATGCGAGCATATGTCTACGTCCCGAAAGTCTCGAATGAGTTTTATTCTATTATAACTTTGCGTAGGGATCGAAAGTAAAACAATTTGAAGAACTTGACGTTTTATTTCGAAAGCTCTCATTTGCTTCGGATGTTTCATTTTTCTAGGTCGATGGATACACTTTACTTTACACAAAGCGTTTCGTTTTCGTGACAGCTTTGTTTACAGTTCTTCCAACAATTGTCAAACAAAAATCAATAAGAGCTTCTCTGCGTGCCGATATTTGAAATTCGAATCAAATGTGCAAGCTTTCCGAATTAATATTACTTTTTAAAAACGAAATAATGCCCTGTTATTTGTCTATAAGCTCGAAACTTAAAATTACAAGGAAATTCAAACATAAAACGTGCAATGATTTTTTTTAACCCTGTGAATACCGTGCGCACAAATTTGTGCATTTCAATTTAAATTATATATATATATATAGAAATACATTTCTTGTGGTATTAATAATATACATGGGTTAAACCCAGATTAATGTAAACTTAAATCAATTTTATAAGATGGTACTAGTACCGGTCTAATAATAAAATAATATGTGATCCGAGACAATTCCGCTTTGCTCGCTCGGTTTGATTCAGGTTAATGAGCACTTCCCGGAAGATAAGCAACCGTCCCTTATGAGCAAATATCTCCGACTGTAATATGTTCTGTTGTGGAAATGATCCTGATATGCACTTCCTGGTGTGCTTTCTTTCCTTTAATGTGTATCCATATCTGTTAAATTGATATTGCATGCACATTGGCTCCGATGGTGAATTTCATGCGAGTGAATTTGTAGCTACATTGAATTTAATCCATTTAATTTTTTGACAGGATGATAGCGTGGCTGGTCCTTCTGGACTCCAACTTCCGCTTTGTCCGGGCGGCCGATCCAACAACGACCCAAAACCGGAACCAGGTAAATGAACTTTTCTGCTTTGACATTTCAATCTATATTTCATTAGCGATTGGATTCAATTTAACACGTCGATGTCAAGCGAGACCAAAAATGTGAAATAAAGCTCTTTGAGCTTTCAAAATGTCCCTGAATATTTGCAGTGATGCCAATTACCAAATGTATCATTCATGATGGAGCGGGAGAATCTCCTGACCGCTTTTTGCTTCGGTGTATTGTCCAACACGGCCGCACTCGCACGCGGGTTCGTTATGCTATCGGACCGCGGTGATGCCAAATGGTGCGATAGAAGTGGTCGTGTGCTGATATAAATAAATACCGTCGTCTTAACTAATTTATTTTATTTATGGAAAGAGAGATTACATATATTAGCATTTTTTTCCTGTGGCCTCAAGACACTTAGCCGCTTCTACACTTTTAATATATTACACAAACACAGCTTGATCTTTTAGCACAAAAAAATCAATAGGGTTCAGATTGGGAGGCAGCAAACACATTTCAATTACTTTTCAACACTTAAATACATAAAGGCCAAAGTAGTATTCACTACCGTGATAGCATTTAATATGTACGAATGTTATTTAGAAAGCTTAAATATTAGCAACCCCAATCAAAGACATCACATCTAAATTAAATATTCCAATCGCATTCATCAGCAAATACAACATCTTTCAAAATTGCAGCATCAATCTTATGGTTGTATATCATGTTGCAGTGTGTTGGTTTTGCAGAATTTAGCTAAATAAATTAGGCCAAATGCACCTGATACATAAAATTTGAGAGCATATTGATATTGAATACTCAAAATGTATCTGATATGCTGCAATCCATCAATTAATTTTGATTAACCCTAGATGATATTTTCGAGTTACACTGCATAACGATGATTGACGACGTTTACGTGCAGTTTGTACGCCTGGGTCACTAATTTGCTTATTTAGAAAGCTCGGGGACTTGCATACATGCCGAATGCGTCCCGAGTAGTCTGTGAGACTAATGTTTAGCGTTCTACGATTATAGTCCATTTTAATCGCTCAAAATATTTTGTTTGGATTCAACTGCAGATGCATGTTTCAAGACTTATATTTTAATAGCTTTAATTAAAGTAATTGTCTGTGTGATGATTTACAAATACATACTAAATGTTTTCGACCAAAATGATGATTATCATTGTTTTGCAGAGAAAGAGCCAGAAACCGAAAGCTTGCTGGGAAAGAACAAAGGTGTGAATAAAGAAATGGAGAAGCCGTTCCTCTACCGCCATCTACATCGATTTATTACACTGCACCGATTTGAAAACCTCCAAGTAAGTTTTTTTCCCAATACTATTATTTTTTTTCGTCAAAGAACTATGTTATTTAAGAAAAATATTTATTTCGCAGTTTTTCTGGAAAAGCGTCGCATTTACTGTGCATTTTGCTATTAGGGCGTATCACATGACCGTTCAAATTTCGTTGGCGTTCGAGTTAAAACGACATTTATTTAAATAAAATAATATTAATTAACTCAATTAATCTTTTGCTAACGAAAAACTAAATTATTCACTCCATTTTTATACAAAGATCTCGTAAATAAAACTATTTATCTGCGATATACGTTATTGAATCTTCATGTGGTACTATGCAATATTTTTGTTATCAGCTGGAACAAATAAAGTACGATTTCGAGCGAATAAAAGCCAATTTAAAAATCTCACACGGAAAAAATAATCGGTTAGAAATTCGAACTGTCCCTCTAAAAAGTTCTTTAGTCTTCCGAGCGTCGTAGTCGTAATAAGTCGATATTTCCCCAAGGACCGATCGAGGACCAGCTTTGAATTTCGTCCTTGGTCGATCGAAGTCGATCCTCGATTCTCTTGGCTCCAATAGAATTTGTGCAAATTTGGTTCGCTTTAGAATTTCGTCCTTATCTACCTAAAATAATCTGCCCTTGCAAAGCACACTTTCCAAATAAAAGTACCGAAAATCATCAACGTAATATTAGTTGCTATTAAGCTGCCCATTTTTTAAAAATAATTTATATCGACATCTATCAAACAGGGGATGTTACTGAAAAAATCTAAAATGTGCCTGCACTGCGTGAGCTCTGAATCCAATTATTGGTTGTAAAAATGAATTGTGTACAGCAATATTAGGGGTCGAAGATAATAGGTTAACCACAAAGAGCTACCGGCTCAACAGCCTGATCATCTGATGAAGATTATGTGGTCAAATTGAGACACATGGATGAAATTATCGATTACAAAATACCACCAGCTAACCACAAAGCGCTATGATATTAACACTGCATAGCTAAAAGCAATATGATGAAAAAAAACATTATGAATGTATAAAGAGAGAGACTGAACACAGTTTTGAGCTTTTAAAATCGTGCGTGTTCATATGGTAACGATAAGCAGCATTGTCGCATCACTCAGTCTATTATATTTTCCCCCGAATTCCATATCATTTAACGCATCCATTACATTCTACATTCACGGATATATTAACCGTGATAATTGACCGGTTAATAAGTGATATTTATGAAGAAAAACAAATGTAATGTTTTATAATCAGATTTATTGATGTCTAATGTGAATTTATTATAAAACACAATATTAAACCCGAATAGATCGAATCTTCATCTCTACTGAAGTTTTTATATTTAACCATATAAATACCGTTCGCACAGTTTTGTGCGTTTCATCACTTCAATTTTATACACAAATGAAACCCACGTTTATCTTTATTTTTACTCATATTTATTTATTAAAGATGTTATACACAGATGTCATCCATATTATATTCGATTAAAATATTATTATAATAGGGTACAAAACGTGCACAAAAGATGAAACTGTGTTTGTATAATATATAATAAAATAGGCAAGCTACTGATCTATTGGTTTCTTTACGCTTTAGTCTTTGCTTTTGTTTATGTTTACACACAAATAGTAAAATGTAGACACACAAACAATAAAGTCGAAGATAATTCCAGCAATAACCGACCTTTTCCCAGCGATGTTCAGTAACTTCGATACCCGATTTTGACTATTATTTAATCTCAGGTATAAAGTGATGAACCCATGTTTCATCCATGGTTATGAATTGACGCAAAAATTCGGCTTTATTGCTGTAAAACATCGCCAAACACTCGATTTAAACATCCTCACGATAAGGGAATCTAATCCCAGGATCTCGAGATCCCGGGACAGTTTTAGGTGCTCATGAATCCCGGGATTGGTAAACGTAATTCCGAAAAATTCAGGATAGAAATGTTTATCTAACAGAAATCGTACACCTCACCAGCACGATGAAGATTACTACTCGAGACATTCTCGCCGAGATCTGGACGCTTGGAAACAGTGGCGTAACTGCTGATTGACAAGCTTAGGCGATGCCTATGGGCAGTAACTGTCTAATCTATGTATACATATATACAGTACATATCAAATTGTTATATTAACCTTTCCCTACCGGTGATGTATTTACTACACCTCGACTCTAATAATGGGAATATCGATATGAAATGTAATAGATACGGGCTTCAGATTTTTTGTATTCTTCCGTAATATAATTACGAATCACATTAAAGTATATAAGTATTCGTCTGCAGCTACGGAAATAAATAATTTGTCAGGAAATCGGGATTTTCAAAATAATATATTATTTGTTTTATTTATATTATTTTGTCTCGTTTAAACTCTGTCACCCAATATTCTACTACTATAAACGAAGGAATAGACTTCCTTAGATTAGAATCTAGCTCGGTTTTTTAGACAACATCCGCCATCTATACGTTAGATTAGATTAGGTTAGGTTCTGGATACTTCTGGAACTTCCCTCATAGCATATCAATGATATATGCGACGGAGACGGAGAGATAATAATCGATTTTTTTTTCTTTCTTGATCAATTGCCGGTTGGTTAGTTTCACTTTTTGTAACATTCTGGTCAAATTACTGTATAGATAATTGTTAAAAAATCAAATCTTTAAAAGGCTTAACGTACAATCCCATCTGACCAGTATCTCATACATTTTTCTATCGAATGCTTATGTTAAATGTGTTTTTTTTATCATATAATAAATGTCATATGAAAGTGCATTACTTAATAGACCACGTTTAAATTACATCGGCAAGTACTCCTACATTGTTCGTGCGTGGTCTTCAGACATGCTCATTGCTCCACCCTTGCTGCCCTTACTCCGCCACTTTCTTCGTTGAAGGACTCCGGAAATCCTGGGAATATCTACACAATGCATCCGACCTACTTTAAGCCGGAAAATCTTCCAAAATTCATACGAAGGTCGTTTCGATTTCGGTCGAACAAATTCGGATATAAATAGGTGATACATTGCGCCATTAAATCATTTTAATATGAAGATATTCCGGCAACATATTGCGACACTTCATATCCTCGGGACCCTCATGAATAATGTCTTTATTTATCTGAATAATAAATTAGCGGGAATTTGTAAGCCCTCGGGGTCGCACGTACATTTCGTAGCCCGCGCTTATCAATCGTTCCCTTCGCGACGCTGAGGCGTTCGAGGGTTGACCCCAAATTTCCCTGCAAGAATATATATATATGGCAAACAGGAATTTAAGGAACGAAATGATAAAATATCTGTGTTCATTGTCCGATTTCGAAAGCTTGAAATCGGAATTCAATAACTGATATTCCTCCCGGCTTGCACACGAGGACTTTTCCAGAATGCATTTTTTGGTATGCGCGCTATTTTTATTCCTGGGATTATTTGCAAGATATCAATCCCGGAAATTTTTCCCCGATAGGGAAGCGGTGGAATAGAACTATCCAATTTATTTTTTATTACATTTCGTTACATTACATCTGGCTAAAATTTTTGATCGACGATCGTCGAATAAAACTTAATTGATTCCGTGCAAAATTTCGCTTTGAAATTTTCCTCTAAATCAGGCAATTCTATATAATAAACCTTCCCAGACTCTATATTTATAGTGCAGGGTATTTTGGATCGTTTAAAAATGCAAAATTAAAAAATCATTACTTGTCATCATTACTGGTCTTTCAATAAAGACCCTCAATTTGACGAACATGCTCTCAAATCGCTCGTGCAAAATGTCCATCGTGGCATGCATCGTAGTGCCGTCCTGTTGGAATCGTTTACATGTTTTTCAACGCTATTCCAACTAACCATATTGATTTGCCACACACTACTAAATAATGTAATATATTAAAATGAACTGGATTTTGTTCGTTCTAAATGCGCTGCCATACCGTTTATTGGATTGCGATAAAACTTCGTCCACTTATTGCTAAGAAATTCGCAAATAACATAGGCATAGTTTAATATATAAAAATCAATGTTTGTTTGTCTGTATTTAATGCGCTGCCATACCGTTCATTCGATTGCAATAAAACTTTGCCAACTTATTGTTTGTATTTTTTTAAATAATATAGATTAACTTACAATAGATCTTATATATAAAAATCAATGTTTGTATGTTTGTTCATATTTTTTATAATATAAACCTACAAACGATATTTTTAGAATTATTACATCGGCTAGTTCACAATAAATTTGACAGATTTTGCTTTAACAAAATGGCCAATGTAATATATAAAATTGTATTACGCCCACCCTTACGATGCTATGTATTTGGTACACCATATGACATTCTCAGACCCCGTATTTATTTATTGTGTTGTTCTTAGCGTGTATGTATGCCTCAGTTGATACGCCGATCCTGATGTTTGGTGGTGTGAAAAATTAAGCAAACGCTCTCCATCGACAGCCTACTTCACTTTTCCCAATATTTTTCGTATCTTATCCATTCATATATTTCATTTAAAGGCGCCATGAATTTTAGAGTGCATTTTTTAAGACATGCCATCATTTCGATGTGTTTTGCGAGTCGATGAATCCCGTTCAAGTTTACATTATTTTTTTCTGGACGAAATTCTTCCCTGACAAATCAGCCTCGCATAATAACGATCGTAAAAGTAATAAATTGGATCGTTCTTTTTTATTGTTCTTTCGCAATTTTTCCTGGAAAGTTTCTTTTAAGCGAAATTGACCAAGAAAGTTTAACGCGCTTCTCGCAGATTAAATTAAATAGCACCGTCATCGCCATTTTTTTTAAAAACCCCAACTAAAACAACTTTGATTAATCTGTTTGATTCAAAAAATGTGTATGAGAAGAAAAATATTTAATAAATCATCGATTCTAAATTGGTGCATTTTTACCCCATCTTCAACTGCTCGACGTTTAAATTTGATCCCATTGGGATTTCCTATTTATTTGCAAATTTTTGCTTTCGTCGTTTGCATGCAAAAGTTGTGCATGGTTTTTGTTTTACTTGACCATTTTGCTTTACATGGATCAACACTCATTGACTCGTTTTCTAATATACAAACTTCGTTTTGTAATGAGAGTTCGTAATCACTCTGTATACATGTTCGAGTACGTCATCCGATCACGAGGCGCTCATTCGTCATGTCAGCGGTCCGAAAAGCGGACCGGTTGGACACACATACCTTATGTGACCACTCCGTCCTTTTTTAGGGCACTTAGAGCAATGTATTTATGCAATGCATAGCATTTTTTAAAAAGTCAAACATATCTGCTAGCTCACACGCATAGAGTCGACGGTCATCCAATACTATTTTGTGAATTTTCTTCACAATTTCTAGGGCGTTTATCTCATTTGATAGACTATTGCGATATTCGTCTTAGTAGCTCATACGGCCTCATTTAAACTCAACATCTTACTGTTGTAAACGAAGTAGCAGACTCCGCGAGAATATAATCTAGCTCAGATTTGATTCATTTTTATATTGTTTAATATAAACTAGTTTCAACTACTAAAAATGCGTCCTAATTAAATAAGGGTTTTGACTGTGTAAATTAGATATTTGTGAAAAATCAAAATCTATTCCTAAGTTTCCGGGGCGTCGACGACTACCCTAAATTATTTCTTCGTTATAATTTGTAGGGATGGAAGAGATGTTCCCAATTTACAAGGGCTGTCAGTTAAAAAGGGCGGAGGTGGCACCGCGGGCGCCGCGTTCGTGTGGGCGAATCTCTGCGATCGACAAAGTCGAATCTTCAAAGCCTCGGCTCTGCAATTTTCAAACATGCATAAATATTCGCATATGTTTGCATACATAATTTTGCTTCTTTGCTTCGGATGCTAATTGCTCTTTCTCCGTCGTAAGTAGTGTAAATACTGTTCCATTCATTTAATATAAAACAACAAAGCATGTTTATGGCGATGACTTTGCTATATTGACGCTCAGGTATAAATTTCCGCAGATTTTCCATAGACAGCTCGCCTATTTATCTTTTAAAGATGCTGATGTATTATCCTATATAAAGGAAATTATTAAAATAGATATCCAATTAATGAATAAGCATCCATGGTTAGACAAGACAAGATCACTATACCCTTCAAGAATGGCGTGGTATTTTCATCAATTTCAAAGGCATTCTTAAAATATACCCAACAAATTGAATTTATACTAATCAATTATGATTATGGACACAACATAAAGCCAAAATTCATCTGAAAAATAAAAATTAACTCAAGCACAATATCACGTGACCAAACGGTCACATATATCAATATGGAAATCATTTATCAATAAAACTCAATCTCTAATTTTCTACTCTTTATTCAGATATTGTTATACAATGTTATTATAAAAATGTGGTCGCTAACCACACTTCCTGTAGATTTGAGCCCATGACGATTGAGTTATAGTTTAGAACTAAATTTTATAAAACCGACTGAAATTATTACAAAATAAGGATTCAAATAATTATTTGCATCCAAAAATGTTGTCCCATTCAAAAGCTCAAGCTACGAGTAAATATTACACAAAGTTTTCAAAGAGGATAAAGACGTCACAGAACAAAATATACGAGAATGCTCTTTCAACAAAACGTTACAAAAATACAAAGGATTCCATTTCATTATATTTTCTGATGAAAAAACATCCAGATGCTCTCATAAATCAGATTGTAGCCAACTTATTATCTGATCGAAGACTTCCTCGACTCTCGGAGATTTTTCCATCGCAGATTGCGTCCTAATATTCGCATCACAAGTATAGCACTTTTCCATTAAAACTTCTCGTTCTATGATCTGATCGTGTAAATTTTTCAATATCCAAATGCGCCACCGGCTATCGTACAGCCCCGGGCTATGAAGCCTTTTCTATATTCTAATAAGAGAAAATGGAAAGCCTTCCGGGAAAGCTTGGTCAAGAAATATTGTTCGAAGAAACCGCATATTGAACAGATTTCCGTCCCGCCGGAATCACATACGTCCAATACTAACCGAACAAATAAAGCCAAAGCTCATTTTTATTTCGCTATTGCAAAAATATGATTGAATTTTATATAAATCTCATCGAATCATATTTGGAATCGTTCGACTGATTTAACACGCCCATTTGGTTTCATAAAATGCAATGCAATATGAGATTTAATAAACACATTTTCATTGCTCTAAGCTCTTTTTGTGTAATAAAAAATAAAATAGGTAGACGCACACACGCACGCACAGCATAGGCGGCGCATGCGCGTAGCGCATCTATGATATATGCGACAGATACACTACAAACATTTATTTTTTCGAACTATTGCCGCTTAGTATTTCACTTTTCGTGATGCGCAAGTCCATTTGCTCTAAAGCGCTTAATGTAAACAAGTTTCATGTATTAAATTTTTGTAAAGCTTAATTTTTTTTATATACATAAATACGCAAATGACGGCCACCGACAACGCATGCTGCCATTGCCATCCGTCTTTAAGTTCTTTTCTCCAATTGCCCAGGCCTAGATATGCGGATGCCTGTTTATCCCAGCGAAGAACACTGAAAAACTCCTGCTGAAAAATATACTTTTGCATAGATAGGATTGAATCACTTTAATAAATTGCCATGTCAATGAATATCGTTTTGTGGATCAGATCGTAGTGTCAAACAAAATCGAACGCCTTTTCGATGTCTAAGAGTATGATATCGGTACTTCTTTTCATGTTAAAATTTCTTAAAACATGTTTAACCAATCTAGTCAACGGAAGGACAGTAGAGCAATTGTTCGAATTTATAACATTATCAATTTTGAATTTATGTTTGAATTGTTACGGGAATCCTTATTGCAAATTTAACGATTTGGCTATTAATCGCATTATTTGACATTTAAAGAACTTATTTTCTAAAGCTTATTAATTTGATTTGATACGTTTGAGCAAAACTCTTAATCCAATATTTTTGCCACAATATCTCTTATTTTTGATTTTAAGATTTAAATTATATACTTGTTTAACTATTCCCCACTACTCAATTCCATTTCTACATCATTACCCATCAGCCTTATTAATCCCTTCAATGTATTGAGGCGCCTACACATAATCCGAGCATTATGTCTGATCTCCATAGCACTCAAATTTAGAATCATATATTTATAACACATTTGATAATTGCATACCATAAAATGAAAGCCCTGCCCTTGTGGAAAAAAGAATTGCTAAACATTCGATGCTTGGGTAAATACAAATTTAATCTTCTTAAAATCTACTGATTCGTTTTGAAGCCACAATTCAATTCAAATAAAACCATTGTATAAATTAAATCCTATAAACGATATGCAATTATAATAATTCATCTTAAGGTTGGTTCGTAGAAGCGCTTTGTGTCTATTGCTTTTAGAAATCTTCAGCAGATCTTATTTTTAAATAATAATTGTGCTTCAGTAGATTTTTTCTAAACAAATTTAATATCAGGAATTAATTTCAAATCAAAATTGGCTATATAGACTTGGATGCCAATTTTTCACAACAGACGTTAGTTCTGAAGTTGCGGGGGCGTACATTTTATAATTCTCAAGGAAATGGGACGTGGATTAGGGATCTTCTTTTGGATTCTATGACCTTTTTCAGGAAAGAGGTGGGAACATAGATGAAGCTTAAACACATTTGAAATCCTCTAAAATCCTTAGACTTATGAAAATGTCGAAAGCCTCCCTAATCTCGCGCTGAGCTGGCAAACGACATGCGTGTTCTCGTTTTGTCTCGAACCCTTCCCAAGGAACAGTTCTGATTCATTTAAAAATTAAAAATATCACATTTGATCCTTATAATTATTTAAAGAGAAAAAATCTTTGGAAAATATTGATACTTATCCAACGATATAATTATAGTTTTTCATAGTTTGAAGTTGCCTGCTCTGATCTTATTAATATCTGTGATGTACAGGGTCTTTCAAAAAGGACGCTCAATTTTCAAATATAAATAAAACAAATCATGTACAAAAATTTGTATTAAATTGTTATTTATTCAAAAAACAATATTTTACGGCATTAAATATTCTCCAAGCGAAAGCATTAATCTGTTTGTTAAAATGCTCGTAAGTCCCATTTTCCTACCTTATTAGAGTAATTTCATTCTGCAAAATTCACAAAGTGCACTTGAACCCCTAGTCGGCCATTGTGCATTCGAGGCATGCAACAGAAGCTTGATGGAGATGTTTTAATGAAATAATTCCATGGCTCGATAGTTTAAAGTGTTCCTGAGAGTTCGGCGTTCAGTTCGACGGAAAAGTCCCTTTATCATTTTTCTGATTCCAAAATAAAATCATGGGACGATGGTTATTTCGGAATAGCACCCGCGGCCGTAAAAATAAAAATGAGAAACATCAAATTTTCAAGAATCCATATTTGTAAGGCATTTCGGGCACGGCCGGTACGAACGTATAGAGTAATTTTGAAAAGTCCCTCTACGTGGAGTTTTCCGCATATTTATAGCTTGCTGTTTTTACGGTGTGCATTATTCATACGTCCATTATGTTGACATGTTGTTTGCCTTTTTTTCTAAAAATAGCAAAATGTTATATTTTACTAGTTGTGTGGCTATGCTGAAGGTGTCCTTTGAGCAGAAAAAATGACAACGCTATGGAATTTTTTTTTAATATCTGTATTATGGGCCTCGTGCCTTCATCGACATTAATACTTCCAAGATGTATGTACTTAAACATTTTTTTAAATATGATGATGGTGATTTGGGACCTCGTTCTGTTGAAATTTTCGGACATGGCGTCCGATCGCGAGGCGTTCCTTCGTTGTATCAGTGGTCCGAAACAAGGTCCGGTTGGACACGTAAACCTTGTGGCCACTAATTTTAGGGGTTTTTGTAAAAGTTTTCGGGGAAAACGCATCCCCGGGGCTTTCTACGATCTCCATCAGGTAATAGAGGCCCTTCCTTGCGATTGGTAGTGATTAGTGGGCTCGCACCCTTAGCACATATGCAGCTGTCCATGTGAGAAGCATGCACGCATACCCTGTGTGTTTCTGTTTTTAGTTGATGCTCACACCGGAAAGTGTACACGTTTCAATTCGAATAGCATATCAGTCAGAATCATTGGGACACAGTCTCTTTTTCTTGAATTTCTTCAATTCAAACTGTAGCTCCGATGATATTATTCATCAATTCTTTTCACTAAAAACCTGGTACCATTGCTACATGTCGTGGTGGATTTAAATTTCAGAGAAGAATTATAGGCACGCCAATTTTCAGTGCTAAAATACCTAATTCAAATATATTTTTTATATAGAATGATAAACTTTTATTTGTGAAGCTCAAAGGCATTGCTTTGCTTGGCGGGTACTCGCGTTTAGAATTCATGAATGATTGATTTGTTGCATGGCATTATCGCCTCTCGGCATAGTTGACTAAAGCCTTTTTTTGCATTAGCAACCGGATCGGACACAGTGACACCGGATACCTGACGCCGAGCAGTAGACATTCATTTTATAGATAGAATATTAGCATGTTATATTAAGGCGTACCACATGAACGTTCGGAATTTGTAAAAGAAAATTAAAACGACATACCTCTACCAAAATATAATTTATTCAATCAAAACAGTCTTTTTCTCGTCAAAAAGGCTACAAGAACTCCTTAGGCGGTAGTATTTCTTTGTTTCGGTGTTAGCATACCTGGCATATAGGGGGATCCTTACGGTCAACTTGTTTTATCAGCTGTTTTGTCAGTCATTTTATTAAGTCACAGTAAATTCTTCCGATGGAAAGGTCGTCGCGTGCTCCCGCCACCTCCCGTCACCTGTTTTTTGAATTTAACAGAACAATACCATTGCGAATATCCATCAGAAACTCATGGAAGTCTATTCATGGAGCCACTACATCCTAGAGTCCAAAAATAGCGAGCGATGGAGGTCTATTTATTTCATCGAAAGAATCAATATTCATAAAACACATCACTCAATAAGTTCGTAGGATATTTTTGAGAAGAAATTGTGAAAAAACGATCCTACTACAACACCCATCCTATTCGTTTTGCCGATGAGTTTTCAATGGTTCCAATGGGATCTCAGTCATTATGATCACCCCAAACTAAATATAAGGTCTCAAAATACGCGAATACATTTCGATACCCCTAATACTAATAAATTTACCTTGGAAATATGTGGAAAATTCATTTGAATTTTTCCCCAGTAAATTATAGATAAGTCTGCGTTCATAGAATAACTGAATGCACCTTCCTTTGAATGATCGATTCTCAGAATCTAAGACTTTTTATTATTAAAAAGCAGCCAACTGAAGACGTCCTCGATGCTCGATAAAACTTCCAAATTGATCTTCAAACTGCTCTCCAAAGACTCGCTTATGGTTTTTTTTCCTACAAAAATATAAATTCTTTCAGAACTATTCAAATTATTCAAAGTCATCACATTTTCAAAGTCACCCTTGAAAAATATAACAGGTTTAAATTGTGATCATATGAATCCGATATTTTCACCCCTCGACAATGTAAAATCTAAAAAAAATATATTGCTACTCAATTTAAAATAGAGATGTTATTTTAAGAGAATAGCATTAGCTTTCCTGTGGAATAAACCTTCTCGACTGCAAGCTGTAGATAAAAGAGAAAGGCATTCAATTTAATAGTCGGTCAATATTCTTAAAAACAAGCAAACACTTTAAGAAATAATGTATTTTTATATTATTATGCTATTTGGGTTGCCCCATGATTATATGCCATATTTTGATGTTTTAAATATTGTATTTCCATTTTATATGAGATGTGAATAAATTCATGATGCATAAATAGAAAAATGTCATTAAAATCTTATTCCGATTGATTGACCGCCCGGTTGTAAAACAATGGGTCGGAATTTCTGTCGGGGAAATAAAGCGATTCGTGTTGTAAGTAGAATATTAGACAAACAAGGGATGAAGTGAAATTCCATGCGCACAATACAATAGTGAGAAGCATATCACACAAATGGGTGTATCTTGTAAATGATGGAGAATAACAGTGTTTATTTTCGATTTTCAACTTAGACATTATGAGTTGAATCATCGACATTTGAAATAATTGAAACGCATCGTCCCGCGAGAGGTTTAATCCGGCGCCCGGTTCTTCAAATCATGATACACGCTTATATTTGTAATATTTACACCGCATCATTATTATACAAGCATAAGAACCGATGTTTAAATTTATTATACGCTAGGGTTATTTCATAAGTGCGCTCATTCGTCATGTCAGCGATCTGAAAAGCGGACCGATTGGACACACATGCCTTGTGGTCACTCCGTCCTTTTTTTTAATGTTTTTTTTGGCATTGGCTGTGAAGTGATTGATCCATGTTTCATTCATGGTTATGAATCGATGCAAAAACTCGGCATTATTGCTGTGAAACACCGCCAAACACTCGATTGAAACATCCACACGATGCTGCTTTTTTTTCATTGTAAGCAAACGCGGCACCCATCTTGCGCACAGCTTTCTCGTGTGCATTTTTTTTAAATTTTAAAATGTCTACCATGTGTGCTAGCTTGTACATTTTTAATCGATGGTCATCCATTACCATTTTGTGGATTTTATTCACCATTTCTGACGCGTTTTTATCACGCACTGACTCATAGACATTCTTCAACGTTTGGGAACTCCTGGTCTAAACAATTCGACCCGCTCGTAATATTTAAGTGCCTGAATTTTACGATGCGAGTAATCCTCGAATCTGCACGTTCAAATGCTCGTTCCTTTTTTAGAAACATACCTACAATTAAGGAGCTGAATTTAAGTCTATCGCAGTAAAGGCGGAAACGTACGAAAGGTCGAAACGACGTTCGCCAATACGCTTGAAAAACATCACATAATAATCGAAATTATGAGGGTCCAAATGTATGAAATGGATTTAGAAACATGTTTTTTTTTCGATTTAATCTGCGTATTATAACTGAATTAAATGGAAAACGTCTTGGAAAGCTTTTCCCCGAAGGGAAGACTATGTCAAGTTCAATGCGTCGATTTCTCGGGGCCGATATATAAATATGTTTGCAGGACATCAATAAGTTCTTGTTGATTGTGAGCCTTGAAATCTTCAAGTGGTTTCGATTAATTGCCAACAATTGAGCTCCAACAATGATCCAATTTTATGGAACGCTTAATTGTCCATAATTGTAGCCCCTGGGCATTTTTCCTGTTGCTAAACGTCATATTCACTACTGTGAAAATTCGGCAAAAAAAATACAATCGTTAGCTTTTGTACGCATCGAGAGGTCGGAATTTTCAGAAAAGTAAACCCAAGATAAACAATTACTTTCTAAATTGGAATCGATTAACTCAGTCGTTGTTGGGGGAAGACTCGACTGAAACTTGTTCTTTAATTAAGAATTCCGACATACTCATTTAATCATAATTAATTATGGAGTCTGCCAGAATGTATATAATATACCATAAGATTTTTTTCGTACTGAACATCTTTATCTAAGAGAATTTAAATTAAATTAACCCTTTGGTGTGTATGCACTCACGTGTTGAGTGAACCCTCGAGCTATTCAGAGAGAGTATTCTGTTCCTTCGCTACTTAAATTTAAGACACAAATATAAAGCACTTGTCCTTTCCAAAACCGTGCCAAAAATACGTGCCGTTTTTACACTTCTGTTAAGTTATAAAAAAATTAATGAACGCAATGTTTTTAATAGTTTTGATTTTATACACATTAAAACAATCATTGTTCAGTTTATTCTAGCTATTCTACCATATGGATGCGTACAATTTTCGTAGAAGTGCTAAATTTCGATCGGATTGCAAGTCGTGCAATGATAAAGCGGAAAGAAATGTCATTTTTTTTGGTTGCGTCTTTGCCGTCAATTTGCATTAAGTTTCTGACGAATGAATACGTCAATATGGGTATCATTTTGAAGCTCTATTGTTTGTCTTCCTTTTTCAAATATTTTTATATTTTTTTAGCCAAAGTGAAAATGTCAGAAAGCCAGAAATTGATGAGATTTGCGATCTTGCTTACTGTTTTTATTCGATAAAGGATTAAAAGCTAAAGAAGCTACCCACAGCATCTGTGATACATATGGCGATATATTGGCATACAGATAGGTTTAAAGCTGAAAAAGCGATCAGTGCTAGTTAACAAGCAAAGAAGAATATTTCAGCATTATAATGCAAGACCACACGCAGCAAGGATTACGCAGAACAAAATAAGGGAGCTGGATTTGGAAGTGCTGCAACATCCACCATATTCTCTTAACATTGCACCTTCAGACTATCACCTTTTTAAGTCATAAGAACATTTGTTTCGTGATAAAAAAAATTATTACATTGAATGATAAAAAATTTACCAAATAACGAAAAAATTACATTTCTTTCCGCTTTGCCTGATAATTAAACTCCATGTCTAATAATGTCAATCTAAATGGGGAAGCCAGTTTTTCAACCCCGTTTGCGTAATTAGCTCTAGGGGATGAAATATTTAACGGGCCATGAATGGATCAACATTTTCTTTGCACCATCATATATCGTCCGAAAAATGTTTAGTTCGGCCAATGACATTGTTCAAATTCCGGCATCATAAACAAACGCGATAATAAATTCCGCGAACAAATTAATTAGCACATTAACACGTAAAATTGTTGAAATGATTGCATATTCTCCGATGTTTAGTTTGATCCAATATTCACATTGGCGGGAGCATAGTAATTTGATGTATTTTATCAATGAATGCTCACATATTCCAATGAGCATTCAACGGGGTGGTTTTGCAAACATTCGGAGCAAAATGTTTGACATTTTGTGCAATTTTCTAATGGATGAATTCTGTCGCAAAATCGCATATTTTCGATTTTTTCCCTCTTTGCAAAGATAATATTTATTGTGGCATCTTACCGAAATAATTCTCGACTGTATCAACACTGTCGTTCTTAAAACAAAGAGGAAAATTACGGTGAAAACGTTATGAGAGACAAAAGATTTTCCACTGATCATAGCACGGTTACTCTTTTATAAAAATATAACATCTTTATATTGCGCCCTTCTTTGTGCTTTTGATTCAAATTGCTTTCAAATGTGGATATTAAATTGGAATACATTTCCAACAACTAAATTTCGAATTTTCGCCTGAAAATTAATTTCAGCAGATAATTAACGGTCGAAGCCTATTGCTGTACTCCCAATGCATTTATAAGCCTGATTTGTACGTTTGCTATTTAAAGTTGCCATCAATAAGCTTCAGAATATGAGCAAAGCCTGTACGTCAAATGATGTAGACTATTTTCAAGCATCGTTATTAAAATTAGTATCCTCGTTTCAACCGGCTTAAAACTTTGTATATAAAATAGTTCGATGCAAAATTGCAGACATGAGCTAGCACCTGGGGTTCGTTGAGCAATAAGTGACTTAAAACCAGTATATGTAACATGTGACGTTATTATCAATTTTATAATACAAACTTCGTCCTTTCATCCAGCTTACTAAAATGTGAATATGAAATATTTCGAATGCATTAATGTAAAATGAATAAGCTCCCTGCAAGAGCTTTATATTGATAAGCAATACTATTTGTTAATTATTTTGATCTTCTAAATTAATTTATGGATGTATTATTTGAAATTAAACATATTCCGAATTTGAACAAGCATAGATTGGTTTTAATAAAATATATAAAAAATGGCGAAACTCGGATAACTACGCCGCTGGAAGTCTTACACGTGCCGACTACCGAATCATGGTCGCAGAAAAATCGAAGCGACTGATATGCTATTCGAATTGAAACGTGTGCAGTTTCCGGTGTGAGCATCAACAAAAAAACAGAAACACACAGGGTATGCGTGCATGCTTCTCACATGGATAGCTGCATATGTGCTTAGGGTGCGAGCCCACTATTTGCTACCGGTCGCAAGGAAGGGCCTTTACGACCCGATGGAGATCGTAGAAAGCCCCGGGGATGCGTTTTCCCTCAAAACTTTTACAAAAATACTTGTTTGGTACAAGGTTGGTATTCCAACCAAAATTTCCTCATGTCACGTAAGAGTGAAACCTTGTATTTCAAAGGAAGGACATACATTTCTCGAATCGCTTGATTCACGCTCTGGATAAATCCGCCACTGCTAACGTTCATGTTCAAGTTTTGAGAGTCGACCGCTCGTTTCGGCCGCGGAAAGTTCTGATCTACCCCGGGCCTCGGTCTTGGTGTTTTGTGTTTTGGCGTCTGGATAAGTGCGTATTTTTGTTCGCGCACAGCATGTGCTTGCTTGAGGAAATGGTTCGTCTTTAAAGTCTCGCAGTTGGGTAGTTCTTTCTTGCGGATCTTAAATCGGAAAAAGCGTTTCTAATATTACATTATGGTGATTATTTACATTCCTAGTGTAATTGTTCGTATAAACACACTTGTATATATAAATTCAATTAAAATTATATAGCTGCTGTTTTTTTTCAATTTAATTTCATGAACCGGCTCGCCGTGCCGGTCCACTATACGCCAATTCAAGCTCATCATCATTATTAAAATGAATCTATTGTGTAAGAAACATATATTATCGAGTCATTCGTTTCATCATAAGATTTGAATTCATAAAATAAGGACAAAAATATTTTTGGCATTTCACACATAAAAATTTATAAATTGACTGATTTCATCCAAGGATAGAAAAAAATTGGAGTATTGAATTTCGACGATATTTATCGATAATTTTTTGATGTGAACGAATGTGCCAATTTTCTTCCATCGGGTCAGTCAAAACATTTAACGGTGTTTATTCACAGCACTGCCAATTCGCAGAACGAACGAATGGTGCAAAAACAATTTATGACATCGGGGGCATGATATTTATTTTCACTGGTTTATCTATGAAAATATTTGTTTATTATGGATTTAGTGAGCGCTCGACACTGATTGCTGAACGTTCGTGTCAAATCTCGACAGGAGATATGAGAAAATACATATGGGCCACAACATAAATGATTTTTTTTTTTTTTGTAAAGATGGATTTAATTTCTCGCCAGGATAATTTGTCCGCCGATGTAAGATGCTTGATTGGAAAAGATAAATAATCTTCAAAGCTCATATCGTACATGTGAAAAAATGACGAAATAGCTATCCTGGCTTGATTTATATTAATGAAAGATCAATTTTTACATCCAAGGATTATAACAAATCCATTAAGATACTATATTTTTATATAATTGAACCACATGTGTTTTTTGGTTTGTTATTTCCATCATAAATACTAGATTAAATTTTCCGGCTTTCTGCCTTTGCTGCCAGTGCTTCGTATCATATTTCCAATTTATTTACAGAATCATTCGACCATTTTATTTCGCAATGAGCACATTTGAAATATTTTACTACATAGCTGTTTAGATCTAACAGCATAATGGCAAAATCAGTTGCTGGCGGAGAAGTAATAGTTGTAGAGGTAATTATGTGTGTTCCTGTGGAGATAAAATTACCTTCCATTGTTATCTTTTAATTGAGATATCTGCATGGCGATAGCATCGCTCGGATGCTACTATCTTATCCGGAAAATTCCATTAAAACCGCTTAGATTACAAATTTCAATCATCAAATTTTGTATACAATCATATTTATTTAAAACTAGCCAATACCCAGCGCGTTGCCGCTACAAAAGTAATAATTCTAAAAATATCGTTTATTGGTTTTTATTATAAAAAAAAGGAACAAACATACAAACATTGATTTTTATATATAAGATCTACTGTAAATTAATTCTATTATACCTTTATTATTTGAAAAAGTGCAAACAATAAGTTGGCAAAATTTTATCGCAATCGAATGAACGGCATTAAATACGAACAAACCAACATTGATTTTTATATATTTGACTATGCCTATGTTACTTGCAGAATCCTTAACAATAAATGGACGAAGTTTTATCGCAATCCAATGAGCGGTATGGCAGCGCATTCCGAACAAACAAAATCCAATTCATTTTTATATGTAAGATTTACGTGAATTTCATAAGAATTTAATTTGTCGAATAAGATTTTTGTGAAATAAAAAACATAACGTAATCGAATCACAATTTTCCTATGGCTTTCTTTGATAATCGACTTATATAAAATATTTTGATCTGGAGGAAATAAGCAAAGCCTTTTAATACAATCATACAATATCCCTTTGATAACATTTTTTTTCACTCGTCGCAACTTTTCTCGCTAATTGCCAGCATTATTTTTACAAGGCTTCTTTTTGATATAAACGGACGTAACATCTCTATTTTGTACGTTATGGCACGTTGCAAATCCACGGGGTTGTGACAAAAAAATGTTATTTTTTTCAAATTATAAAATGGCGTATTGGCTTCAATAGAAGTTTACAAACGACATTTAACGAAAATCCAACAATCGGTCTTATTGCTTTTATTATATTGTATAATTGGGGTTGTTCAAAATTCTAACTTATCGTTCTAGATGAAGTGAAATATCATATAATTTAACGATTATCTTGCAGCATCATTAATCCTAGATCACTAATCATTAGTCTCACAGACTACAAATTGCTCAGAACGCATTCAATATGTATGAATGTACCCGAAACTTACCCATCCCGCAAAAAATCATGTTTATTTAATATGTAAATAAATTTAAAATAATTTTTAGCGAGATTTTTTTATGAACATCATAATTGATATAAATTGCGCGTTGCGTATAAAAATTGTTAACAGACAGACATACATTCTATAATAAATATTATTTAAGAAAATGCAAACAATAAGTTGGATAAGTTTTATCACAATCGAATGAACGGTATGGAAGCGCATTAAATAAGGACAAACAAATATTAATTTTTATATATTAGACTATGCTTATGTTCCTCGCGATTTTTTTAACAATAAGTGGACGAAGTTTTATCGCAATCCGATGAACAGTATGGCAGCGCATTTCGAACGAACAAAACCCAATTCATTTTTATATATTAGATATCAAAATTATGGCTCATTTATCAGCTTTGAAGCTTGTATTTGAACATATGACATTTCATAATTTTCATGAATTCAACGATCTTCTTATTGTACAAATTAATAAAAGAATAAATTAAAAAAACACATCTATAATAGGGGAGTCAGTTTGATCGATCTTGCGAATTGGTACGAGAACATTTACAATGACAAAGCATTTTTAAAAGAGGAAAACTTGCGAACCTTCAACTGAACATCCCGAAACAAAAACTGGCAATCAACCAAGTGATGAATCGACATTTTTTGGCAATAAAATTAATCGTTTTATAACCTGCTAAATAAGATCGAATTGACGATATATATTTTTGCGATTGGGTCGCCCAATTTTAATTTTGATTTATCATTTCCCGGAATTCAATAATTTATTTTCGATCCATTCCGGGTATTTCTCATAAATTCCCAGTTTTATGCTGTTATGGCATTAAATCATGAAGATAATATTTAATGAATATAATACATTCAGTGGATATTTGTCTGAAAATACGTACGCCAAATAACATCGTTTATCTGTCGCTTGTTTCCGTGAGAACGCATTACAATCAAATTCGTCAGAAATCACTGTTGGTCCCCCATCCATCGTGAGTATCAATATATCTTTCTCTGAACCCAATTTGTGACATGTTGTCGACCCATCACATCACTACCGTAAACTTTAATTATCTTCCAATGGATATTCGTGGCGGTATTGTTCGGCAAAGTCACGGGCGGAAGGTAGCGGGAGGGCGCGACAACCTCTCCATTGGAAGAATTTACAGTGACCGAACAAAATGGCCGATAAACACGTCAGTTGCGCCAACTTCGAAACAAAAAAATCCCCCGGCCCTAGAGCTCCATCGCCTTCCATATAAGACTAAATAAAGATAGGATTATTTGAATAATAATTTTGAGTGTGAGAAGATCTATGAATGATTATCGAAATTATCAAATTAAATCAGCCACTCATAGGAACACAAGACTTTTGTTATAAGAGTCGAGGATCAAACCCAACATAATAACCCTCGATCCTTAATAATAATATCTCTACTCCATTAATAAAATTAATAAGCCCGTAAGTACTTTGCTGGCACTTCAATTCTATTGATATCAACGACAAAGTAAAATTTCTGCTCTGAATTAAATTCTCATTTTAAATATATCTGTTTCAATTTTCTTTAACATTATTACAAAAAAAAATCAATGATTTCCGTATTCAATAAAAGTATTATATCATCTGATTTCGTTGAATTTCCTTTCTGCAAAGTTTGCCATATATTTCGTTCTTCGTTCCAGGGAAGACATATTTTGACGTAACTATAGCAAATTTTATTATTTCGTTGACAGATATTTGCTCTCGTGTACCAATAATATCGAATGTGTATTGGCTTATTCTCTCCGGAGTGCAATTTGTTCGATGAAGACTTACGACCATCGCGTCTCCCGAATGCTGTCCTTGTACCGCATCTTTCGATTAGTTCCTATCCATTCCCACTTTTGAATATGCATTTGACATCTTTATTTCGTTTTTAATTATTTTTCCGCAGCCGAATACAAAGAATCCCTCGATCCTAATGAAAAATATTGTATAGGAAGAGAAACGATAGCGGGGTGACATTTGCTCGCGAGGCGTCGGGAAACCCTGAATAATTATTGAAAGCGACCGGGTTTTCCAACCTTGTTTGTTTTCATTAATTTAACGGGTAAATATTTTCTTAAATCTTAATTTCCAAACATATTATATTTATACGGAGGCCGTCAATTCCATCGATAAAATATCACATTTTCCTTCGGGGGAGGTTCGCCTCCCGAAACCTTTGTATATGATATCATTTTGAATTATACTTTTATAATATTATCGATCATCTGTCTCGGTTATATTTAGCAAAATAATACCTTTGGAAAGAGTTTGAAATACATGATAAATTGGCATAATATTAAAACCTTAGACAAATTACATAATATCAATCATCATAGAAATTCTACTCAGTGAATTACCCTTTGAAGCCCTATTAATTGAAATACTTTCATTTTGGAGTTCATTGAAAGTGGATGTTATGAACTCCTATGAAACTGTAAAATCTACATACAATTCGAATAGCGAATTCATTTTCAAACGCAACTTTGCTTCGTATTTATTCAAAGTTTCATAGCAACTCGATTATTGCAATCGTATGATACTTAACCCTATAAATACCGCGCGCACAGATCTGTGCGTTACACCACTTCGACGCCATACTACAATACAAAAAATATGTTTAATTTCATTTTTACCCAGATGTATTTATTTAACGATTTATGATATTTTACGATATGTTCAAGCTTTTAAATGAATCCTGGATTCGCTGAGGAGCATAGTGTAAAAGCATCATCGTGATCTTTCGACGTTAAAAGCCACCCGATGGAGTTCTTCCCGTCATTTTAAACGATCATTAAAAACAAACAAGCGATTAAATATCTGGGTCGCATTTCGGACGGCTAAATAACAGATAAGAACGATTTGAAGTGAGTCAGATTTAAGTACGTTCGTGTCAACATGATTTCTAAATAGTTCTTCAAAAGCAGTGATGCAGCTCTCCCTGATGGTCTGCAATTAGAAGCTGGAGCAACGAATTCGGTCCAAGAGATTGAGTTCAAGGCTGCTCTGATTGTAATAGAGATGGAACACGAGCACTGTGCTATATGTGGTAATGGCGCGTGCTTCTATGGCTGCGCTGTTGAGAGCCCGTTCCGCATCTTTAAACGCTATTACATCATCAATTTGTATGTTGTCTGAGAAAAAAAAATTGAAAATAATATTTATATAGTAGAGCTGCGCATTAGGAGCCTCGTCAATTTGTTCATCAAACGCCGCTGGGGTAATCCAGCTAACATGAGTTAGCTTACTTTATGCTATTTTTTTTTTTCGAAGGAGGGGAATCTTCATAAGACACCACCATTCTGGGGTAGTGTGCCGCCGCCACCCGGCTACCGTAAAATATTGCTCTAGGGTGGTGAAATGTATCCCTCTTGGGCTTCGTGTTAACACCTTAGCGTGTTGTCCTATCCTGTAGAATATTTTCGGGATCTCTTATGTCTGGGTTTTCTCGCTCATATGTGCCCGACGTCTCAATCGTTCAGCATCCTCATTCTGCAGCATAACGCTGGCCACGTATCCGCATAGCGCGTTCCATGTCCCGGCATCGGTTAGCATCATGGGGACTATGTTGCTGGGTGTGAGTGAATTAACTTCAAGCTCCTCCCGCAGGGCGTCCTTGTGATAACAGCCGTATCCAGTGAGTGCCTGGGTGAGATGGTAGCACAGCTGGCCATGTTTCCTGGATATCCAAGTTTTCAGGTTTCCAAGTTTTCAGGCCTGCCATTTCGCCATGTTGTAGTGCCTGACGCTCTGTCTGGTTTCTCCAGTGTATATAGCTTTTCTTTCCGCGAGCAGGTCGATACCGCCATATGGCAGTCAATGCCAGGACTGCGTCTTCTGATACTGTGCAATATGCTGATGCGACTCTATGACCACGCTTCTCCTCTGTATTCTAGCCAGATTGAGCCTGGAATTTTCGAAGTGTAGTACCTCACCCATATCGGAGCTCCGTACAATAGTACCGAGGACACCACCTCGTTGTACAGTCTTCTACGATTAGATTTAGGGCCTCCCATGTTGGGCATCAACCTAGCTAGACCTTCCGCAATACTAGCCGCCTTTGTTGCGGCCTTCTCCGTATGTGCAAGCTTTCTTTGTTTGCTCGTCCCGTCGACTTCTATATTTATCAATGTCCTCTCGTGCAGGTAGCTCTCCACCATTCTGGTTAAGTATGGTGGGACATCAATTTCCTTCAAGGCCCTGTTTACCAAGTTCCATCTTGCGGAGTTAAAGGCGTTCTTGACGTCCAGGACTATCGTATGCATTTTATTCTGAAAGCGGTCTTCCTGCGGAAAGCTCTATGTGTAGTGTTTCTCGGAAGATCAATGAACGTCGTAGAACATTCCTGTGTGACTAGTCCGAGGGAGCTCAGAACGGATTGCACAGCAACACGGGGCTTGGATTCTGTCTTAATAGTCCAATTATGCTATTAAATCTGTCCAATCTCAATATTTTTATTTGTCTCGTATTGTCGATGCCAAACACTAGATTGAAACATCTTCACGATGCAGTTTATATTCCATCCTACGTACAGCTTTCTCGTGTGCAATTTTTCAATCAATACGCTATGTATATCACTTTTTAAATTTATATTTGCTACCTGATACATTTTCAGGGGACGATCATCCAATACTATTTTGTGGATTTTCTTGGTTTTCGTGGTCATATACACTAAGTCGGGTACTTCTGGGACTGTCCTCGTATATGTCTAATATTCCCGTATTTCTCATTTATATCCCCATCATGATATAAATGAGTTTATTTGTATTAAATAATATTCCGCGATATAATTCGGCTCAACGACTGGAAAACCTTTTCAACCCCCGCGAGGCGATTTTCCAGCTGTGGAAAATTTCTTCTAGGTGGTTAAATAAGTAACTGGAATTTTTTTCGGTTCGAAGGTTATATTGACGTTTTATGAGAACAATAATGTGCACAGAAATATGGCAAAGAATTCGTTTCGAAAGGAGACACAATCCCCGTTGACGTTGTGCGAAATGAGCACAATTGTACATCACGTGTGGATTTTAAAAATATTTCCAGCACTCTGCATGATTGCGCGTGGATCTGTGTTTTCATAAAAATTAAGGAGAATTCCCAAATCTAATTTTGAAGGTTGGCGAGGGTCATGTGATTCGCGTCGAATGTGGGGATTTTTAAAATCGGCATCCTGGCAATCTTTTCATTTCAGACGCTCCTTTATTTTCCTTTATTTCGTTCGACTCCGTCGGAAACGGGAAGTTAGTTATTCGAAAAATATGGAAGCTACGCATTTATGGACGACTGATCCTATTATTGAAAACGTACCGATCCAAATCCGACGCACTGAATAAACTCCCCGTCGCTCCAAATATTTTTTTCGGGCAATTTTATTCGAATTCTCGAGGAAAAATGCGAAATTGACTTTGAAAAATTAACTTCATCGTTTATTTATAGACGGGCATAGTCATTTTTGAATCGCTCCCACCTATTCCTATATGTGAGCATTCTGGATCTTATGCGTATAGCTATGTAATCAAATTTTTCATCCGCCCTTTGTTATTTGTTAAAATTATTAGGGTTATCGAAGAGCATTCGCGTTTTTTGAAATATTATGTTTGAGCTCAATTTATGTTCTGAAACAGCGATTGTTGGATACTATTTTTGTGCAACAGATTTTATTTGCCTCGTGACTATAGAAGAGTCGACAGTACTTTAATATTTGAGACCTCATTGCATCTCCAAATTTCATATATCCAAACTGGCTTCGGAATTCGATTGTAAATCCATTTTAATGTATTTTTAATTAGCCACTGTTTTCTTTCACTTGTCTATTTCATTCAATTGGTTATCATCAAAAGCCTCTTCGGTGCCTCCGGGATATAGGGGATGAGCGAACAAGGGCTGTGAATAAATGGACACGATTATGAGATACGAGGACATCAAGACTATTTATATCCCACCTGTTTATCCGATAACAAAAACAGGAAAGATAATCGAAACGCTGTGTTTACCAGCCAATCATCTATGCTAAACGTATCCCACGTTACATGTCATAAATAACAATTCATCGCTCCTTTATGTAATAAAATATCCTTTTAATCACCAACATTTATCTGTATTACGTAAAATATATCAACTTCCGTTGATTAACTCAACCCCTAGCCCGTAACAGGACGTTTGCTTTGATAAACACTGACAGAGTTAAACGAAGTAATATAATAGCGACACTTTTCCAGCTCGATAGTCCGCACAGATTCAATTATATACATCCTGGCTACAATCAATACACTTGTAATCTTATTTTTGTTTTGCTTCTTTGACAGATTGAAATGCTATACCAGCGCTACCACCTTCGTCTGAGCCAATCCAACATGACGTCCCTGCTCAGCTTCCTGACGGTGATCGTTTTCATGGCTTCCGTAGGGCTCATCACGCTGGCCTTTTTCACCATGCAGGTTGCAGACGCCTGTAGACGCTTCCGCCTCGATGGAACTCCGGCTACCGTTAAATCGTCCATTATCTTCGCCCTACCCTTCGCGACAGACATCTGCTCCGACTTTGCCAAGGCGGATTCGTCACTTTCCAAAGAGTCCTTAGAGAAAATGTACGACCTGATCCTGAGCGACCTCGACCAACAGAAGACCGGATACATCGTCATTGCTGTTGTTTTCATGATATCGTGCTTCATTTATATCAGTAAGTACATATATATATATATATATTTATTTTTTTTGAGATTTTGTTTTTAAAAATTTGGTTGCCAGCCACATCTCCAGTGGGATTCGAACCCAAGATGATTGAGCTACGAGTCCAACCGCTTCATGCGGGACTACCTACAAGTACCATATATATCCCAAGCTATTCATTCACAAATCTGTACGATAATCATCTATATGTATAAAAATGAATGTCCGTTTGTTTATAAATAAATTTGTTTGCTATGTATACATTTATATACCAATCATCCGATTGCGATGAAACTTTGGTGAATTATTGGGCGTGTATCTAAAAAAGTTTTTAAATCAACACAATTATAATATGTGTGCAGAATTTGTTTTGCGAAACGTTTAACATAATTTTGGCGCGTATTAGTCTGGTGATTGCTACTTGTCAAGCGTTCGGTCTTCGGTGTTCTATGTTGGGTGATGGATCGACACATACGTCATCATTTCAATTCAAGTTTATCGAAAATTTAAACACGAATAACCAGCTAAAAGGTCAACAATCTCAAATGAAAGCACCGGCAGTTATTCCGCGTCCATGAGTCCGTCAGGAGACTCGAAATATCGAAATGAGGTACACTTGATTTTTTAATGTGTCTCTCAAATAATTAATAAGCGTGATTCCAATTCAAAAATATCAAATGTATCTTATAAATGTATATTTTTTTCGTTAAACAAAAAACTGATTAAACAACGTTTTACTTTCATTTTGAAATTCGAGTATGAAACCTAAAAAAGGCGCGAAATTAATTACTAGCTGGCGCTACCCAAAAGGAAAAAAATGAGACGAGTTGAAAGGGTTATTAATACGTTTAATTCACTTTAAACAGGGTTTCCATAATTACCGACAACATTTCAAACGAACTTAATTAGAAGAGCTAAATTAAGCTTCTGACGGGATAAGGTAAAATATGAACAAAAGTGAATGATGCAATATTTTTCGTTAAAAAAGCGACATTACTTCAAAATAAAGCACAAGTTCAATTAACCCATTAAATGCCGGTCGCCGATATATCGTCGCTGTCGATACTTGCGAAAAGTGCCAATGACGATATATCGCTAAAATTCGCATCAAGATTTTGATCAGTGGGTTAAGTTCTTGTATAGAAGAAATTGTAATAAAAACTAATGATTTTCAATTACAAGATAAAAATATTCGATAAAATATAGAAAAATCGAAAAATATAGATCGCATAGTTTTGTACCATTCTTTGGCTCTAATTAAAAATAAACGATTGAATGCAACCCACACAGTTGCACGCCACATATGCGTGCATACTCATCAAAGGGCTAATTTTAATGCAATATAATAATTGAAGCTTAAAATTTTATCTCGCACGAGAGAGTCTTCAAATGTCTTCAAATCTGCTCTTGAATAATCACTAAAATTTAAAACTAATTTCCCCTCGTTGAATCGTGCTTCCCATAGAAGAACGCTTCTTCTTATCTTCCACTCGACAGTAAATACGAACGATGTTAACACAGCCATAAATTGCTTCGTCTCGGAAATATCAGACTCATAATTGAAAGACTTGTAGAAAAGATATGTCCTGGGTAAAAAAGACGAAACAAATCTTGTATGTAAATAAATAATACAAAAAAGAACTCGTAACGCCAATAATTCAATATAGTCATAGCGAAATTGAAAATACGACTTTGTTCTTTTCGATTTGATGCCTTCAAAAGACGCTCGGTTTATTTGTATCGGAAAATAACAGCGAAATGGAAGGGTTTGATATTTTTGTAAATGAATAAAACATATTAAATTAATAATGGCTTTCATATCAACAGTTCAAATGGGATTTCTTTATCGTCCTGCTGTAAATGAAGTATACCTTCTGACAGTCTCTTACGTCGTAGCTGGGACCTTCGGAGTCATCGAAATCGCCTACTCCCTCTATTTTCCCACCAGGTGAGTGCTCTTTATTAAATTCTATTTTTAATCAAAACAAATTTGAAGCAAATACCTCACACTGTCCGGTCGATGGCATTAAAGCATTTTCCTATAACACCGTTAATGAGACTGATAAAATTCTTTTCTGCTGAGACACGGACTAAAACTCGCAAAATTCCCGATTTACCGACAAATTATTTCCGTCGCTGCAGATGAATACTTATATACTATAATACTTTGATGTGATTCGTAATTACATTACGGAGGAATACAAAAAATCTGAATCCCGTATCTAGTATATTTCATATCGATATTACCATTATAAGGGTCGAGGTGTAGTAAATACATCACCGGTAGGGAAATGTTAATATAACAATTTGAAAAACATACATGTACTGTATATATGTATACATAAATTAGACAGTTACTGCCCCTAGGAGTCGCCTAAGCTCGCCAATTAGTAGTTACGCCACTGTTTCCAAGCGTCTCGATTTAGTAGCCTTCATCGTGTTGGTGAGGTGTACGATTTCTATTAGATAATAATTTCAATCCCGAATTTTTCGGCATTACGTTTACTTATCTCGGGATTCTTAACTACCTAAAACTGTCCGGGATCCCGGGATTGGATTACCTAGTCGGGATATGTCGAGCGACGACAAAAAGAGAACTCCAAGGAAGGATTGGGGATACCAAAGTATAGCCTTCTATGTCGCGAACTGACGATGATCGCGAGGCACGTAGCCTCCATCCGAGGTGGCGATCTGTCACGGGACCAAAATGTACGTCATCCTTGTCCCAAAGCTATTTCTTCGCTCCTTTATTTTGCCCGCCTTCCGGTTCATCCCGGGTGGATCTTACTCGTCAAAAGTTCGACCAAACTGTCGACGACAGAAAATTTCATTCCAAATTTTCCTAAACTCGGCGGTATTTATTGGGTCAATTACAAATAGCAGTTGACCGGACTATGAGGGGTCATTGCTTCGAGTATGCCAAGAGGCAAGTTTATTTTTTCAGCCTATAAACACAAAAAAGGCACATGATTTATTGCCATTGAGCAATCATAATGTTGTAAAATAGCATTTCGCCGCCGCGATAAAGCCCGAATCCTTGAGACATAAAGCCTAAATCGTGAAATTCACATGCAACATCCGGAAGTCGACATCCATAGCCATTTTGGCTTTATTTTTAGAATATCACTATCAAGGCTGTATAGTTTGGAGGCTTTACGATCGATTATTTCTAGGGGGAACGTAAAATCGTCGGATTTAACCCCGATCAGGATTATGTTCATTAACGACAAAAATGAAAGCAAAGTTATTTTTAAAGGCTTACTACGTGTTCATTCGAAATAATCGCCGAATATTCAATATTTAAGTTGACGGACACTTTGGAATTGCTCAAAAATTAACAGCGAATCCAGAATATGAATGTTCATTTTCGATCATATGAATATGACGACATGTTCATTTTTGGATTATATGGATTTTATGCAAATATTTTTTTTATTTTTTAAGCTCTTGCAATTTATAACATATAAATAATCAATAAAAATGTGTTTTTTATAGGTCAATCTACACAGGAGTCGCCCTGACTATGCTTCTGATATTCATATGCTACGCCCTGTTACTTTTACGACTGTATGAATCGGTCATCTGCGGTTTGGTTTTATCCCTGATTCATATTTGCATCGAAATCTACTTCAACCACCCCAGTGAATACTTCTTTTTGCAAGTAAGTCAATTTATTGAACCGACAGCATAACAATACACAAAAAATCGATTCATTTGCTCCTGCTTTAGATGTAAATGATATTTGGAAAAAGACTCATTCAACAAGCAGCGATGAACAGGAAGCAATTAAATAAATAAACACTGTCAATAGCACACAATATTCGATCATTTAATTATTAGTCGATAAATTTTAACTAACGATTTATACAATCGTGCGATGTATGCGGGGAAGCTCTCCGTCTCTGTCTTCCGAACTGCACTACGTTCTCTTTTTGTCTCTGTCTGTCTCCAAGCTCAATGTACAAGGGAGCTCTTTTTGAAAAGTGGAGGGGGATCTCAGGCCCTGGGATGGTACTCCTTTAGTGTTTAAATTATTCACATGTGTTAGATTTCAATGATAATAATATATTATTTAAACTCAATTGAAAACGCTTAGAAAATATATCTCAAAATGAATCTTGGACAGTCATTTTTCTCGCTCGATTTTTATCCAAATTGCAATTTATCTTCGTCGTTCTTTCAACATGATTTGGTCCAGAATTCAATTTGAATTCAAAAGACTTATATATACAGGGCTAAGTTGGAGGCTGCGAAGAACATTGGCTATTTACTCGCTTTATATGACACATAGTTGAGCGATAAATCTCAGCTGTAGAGATAAAATCGCATTATTACCGTGACGCAAATTAGTTTGGAAAATAAATAATTTCGTAGAACAGTCAATCGTAAAAGTTTATCACACGGACATATTTCATAGGCATTATCTGCGAAAATTCCACATATTTTGGAGCGAGTGCCTCTCGTAAATTGACGCTTTGACCCTTTTTTTTATTTTCGGAAGCCCAAATAAATAATAAAACAGTGTAACGCTACTTCTACGCGTATTGTCTTTATGTTTCGGCAATTTCTCGTATGTGAACCCAAATAGATACACGAGTCTAAATTAACTAGTCGTCTGAATCAACGAGTTTATGACAAAAAAATATCTTTATGATTATTTTTATGAGAGACGTTTCTGCTTTATTATCATTGTGTTTCATATTACAATCAACTTAAATCGAATGACCCATCCATCATGGTAAGTTGGGAGGCAACATCGAGTAGCTGAACGACGGAAATTATAATTAAATATTTTGCTTTGGGCAATCGCCCCTGAGGGTGATAGAACCCCTTGCATAGAATCCATGTGAGAAGCATGCACGCATACCCTGTGTGTCCCTGTACTTAGTTGATGCTCGCAGCGGAAACTGCACACGTTTCGATTCGAATAGCATATCATTCGGAATCATTGAGACGCAACTTCTTCTTCTTGAAATTTTTCCAAATTGTAATTGGACTCTTTTTTCTGTCAAAAATAATTATATTGTTGTTTGGGCATTTGACATATGTCATCACATGATATTCTCTCAGGTCTCAAGTTAAATCCAGATTTTGAGCAAATGGAATACATTAATCACAGTGGTTAATGAAATTCATACGGCGAATGGATTCCATTTAAACCAGCTTTGCCTTTGTATTAGCGGCAGCACAGAATGCAATTTCACTTTGTAGTGAACAGGCGACCACATCAAGCATTTTCAAAATGCCGACAAATACAAATATGGTGCTATTGTTAATTTCACCTGACGAAATATAGGTCGGAAATTAGTCCAAGCGTTTGTTAACCAATTTCAACACACTTTTAGCGTTTGCGCCTGAAATAAACATCGGTAGCATTTTAGGGCGAATTTAGTCCGATGTAGATTTGCTACACATTCACAAATTATTTTGCACCCTTATAATTCACTCGGCTAATTCGCACTTGAACGCGAATACAGCCCTCATGCCGCCCTTAAATTTGACTATGAATTTCGCAGTTTTACGACCATAATTGTACACAGAATATGCCCATTTCTCATTCTTGAGACTTATATTTTTCTCGAATAAACAATAAGCGTAATTTAGGGCCACAATAAAGAAAATTAAAAGGCTTTTTTAGCATATATCAATAACAGCTATTCCCAGCAAAGTCTCGTACCTATTTTATGAAGAAGTTATATTCGTATGCTCGTCGCTTAGATTTTTTTTTACGAATTAAGATTTGGCGTGACTCTATTGGATACATAGGGAATATTGAGAAAAAACGAACAATTCCCAACACGTAGGCGAATCATGTTTGCTCGAATCGAAATGAGAAAATCCCATTTGGGTGTGTACAAAATTTATAAAAATGACGACCCTGCTATATTAAATATCCTCTGATTTTATTTTTTCATTTTCACCATTGACAATAAATCAACTTCGATAAATTTAAATACATTTAAACACACGAAACATTAATTAAATACTAAAATAACAATAAAATATATCAGTCATTTAATGCTACTTTAAACATGGACGAAATGTGTCAATTTAATAGTGACATCTTCTGTGATGCTGCGGACACGTTGTGTCTAAAACAGCATCGTTTAAAAACGTCTAAAACGAAATTTTACAACTCCTTAAGTGGATATGACGTATATATCCGTCAAGACCAAAGTCCATTCAAAGTGGATATGACGGATATATCCGTATTGTGAAAGTTAAGCAAACCTCAATAGAAAATAACGGATATGTCCGATTGCAGTGTTGTGTACGTTAAATGTAAGATTGATTCATCTCGGGAACTGACTTGTTCGAACTTGATTTTTTTTCTCAGGGTGGGGAAATGATAAATGAGTAAACTAAAATAAATTCCGGTTACCCGCTTGTTGGGTTGGCCGCGCTACTACAGGGGTCCGTTCTTCTATCGGATCATATACAGCCGGACGAATGGATGGGGGTAGACGGGCGACGAACGAAAAGAATCTCTTCTCTAAGTAAATTTTTATTCAGCACAAGAGAGAGAGAGGGACTTGACTGCGGAAAGGACGTCCTCCCGCAGCCAAGGCCAACCACCGACTCTTCTCGACGCACACCTCCTACGCGTCACCACTCAACCGGCAACGGTTGGTCGGTAAATGCAGGTGCAATGTCCCCGCAGCTGTTAAAATAGCACATTGCACCTAAAGAGAGACGGAAGATGTCGCTATTAATCTGGAGAAATATGTCTGCTCAGATAATCACCCACGATACACAAACATTCATACAAACAAACATTATTTTTACTCAAACGTATTTATTTAACATGTTGTTAGAGTAAAATGAAGCAATTTTTCGCGAATTGATGTAAGCATTTTAAAATGCGAATCGACGCATAGCAATTTTTCTCCAAGAAAAACAGCATTTTATTTTATAACAGTCTTACATATTCCAGAAAAGTTGGACTTTAACACTAATAATGCTTCTAAAACAATTAATTTTAATTTTACAATTATTTCCAATAACGTCGTAACGTTTTTTCAAATTGAAAATTCGCCAAAATAATAAAACTTTATAACGTGGCTCGTTACAAATCCACAAATCTGCACAAAAATTAACGCGAAACGCTAATGAATTAGAGATTTTTAGGAATTTTAATCACGTTATACCATCAAAAGTTGTATTAACGACCCATAACGCGGTTTATGTAACAACCAAAGCGTACATACACGATAAGAAATCATTAGCATTTACACGCTTACGTATGTGCATCGAAGAACAATTTGCTTTGCAATGGGAAATTTATGAATAATTCATCACCTTTTAACGATTAATCTCGATCAAAGTAGATCAAACCGAATGTGAAGATCGATATTGAATTAATTCATTTTCGATAGTGACGCCATGCATTTAAAGTCCACGATTCTGATGGCTAATTTTACGCGATTTTACAAATGCAAACAATACATTTAACAGTGCAACCAATCAGAGTGTACAACGATTTCTATTCCATTACCTTCTACATAATGTATTATACAACTAGAATACGGTTATTGCAATAGGAAAAACTGTAACCAGATAGATGCAACAGGTGTACAAAGGGCCTGGAATGGAGCTGAATAAAAATATCAAATTATACCAATAAAAGTTTATGTACGTCTGCTGTCGTTTGTGTAGCTGTGGAAAACACTCGAGAAAAAAAATTAAAATAAATTTTCAAATAATTCGTCGAAAAAATGTTAATCAGAATTGCATTAGACCATTCCGGAATCAGTCCCAAGATTCCGGGACCGGGATTTTCAATAGTTTAAGAAATTTCCTTGATAAATTTGATCAAAATAAGTAATAAGTCTATTTGATTAATATAAATAATAATATGAAGGCAAAATAATTTTATTTATTTAAATACAATTCAAAAAAAGATAAATGAAACACTAAAAAATTTAAATATAATTTTGAAATTCCCAATTTCCCAACAAATTATTTATTTTCGTCGCTGCAGATTAATACTTATATACTATTACACTTTGATGTGATTCGTAATAATATTACGGAGGAATACAAAAATTTTGAACCCCGTATCTATTATATTTCATATCGTTTTCCCATTATTAGATTCGAGGTATAGTAAATACACCACCGGTACGGAAAGGTCAATATAACAATTGGGATCCCGGGATTGGATTTCCTAGTCGTGAGGATGTTTCACAACAATAAAGCCGAATTCTTGAGTCGATTCATAGCCTAGGATAAAACATCGATCAAACTGTTCGGCATTCCGGGATTGGAATTCCTAATCGCGACGACGATATATCGTATTAGGATCCTTTTTGTATTTTGCAAACATCCTTCTTACTTTGTTTTTAATGCTTGCACAAACTTGTAGTCCCAGAAGCATAGAGCCATGGAAACATCTTCACGCCGCTTTTTTTGTTCCATTATGAGCGAACGCGGCACCCATCTCGCGCGTAGCTTTGTCATGTTCAAATTTTCACACTTACACACATACATTCTATGGATTTTCTTCGCCATTTCCACTACAATATTTTAGAGTAGAGTAGAAGCTTGCTCGGTTTTGATATTAGTCGAACTGAGACCTTTCAAATAAAAGTATTGTACCATATTACGATGACCATTTTTTTTCCATGTTTTCTATTATGGTATTTATTTTTAAACAAAAATCGCCTTCTATAAGTCTGTTCGGATACTCTGGGTCTAATTTCTTATTGTAAAAAAATATATAAAGGCGCCCTTGTCATTTTTTATTACCCTTCATAGATAGTCATCCCAGTGAGTAGTTCAGGTTCTGTCGCCGGGGCTGCGATATTGTGGTCTGTTATTGGAAATATATTCTAATGAAAGGGAGTACGGTGAAATGAGGGGTGGCATCATCCTCTCGAGCCACCTGCTCTTACCCTGCTTGCTCAGGTTTCAAATGAATGATAACCATTAATATTACACGCTTGTCACCTGACGAAGATGAAATGTGACGTGGCAATCCGCATTACTAAATAATGGTCTGAAAACTGCCTGTCGTTGAATAAACGTCTGAATTTAATGTTGTATGCGAAACGACATCAACGGCGCCCCGCCATTTATTTTCACGTTATTTGCTTTTGTATTGAGCCCTTCTCACCGATCTGTATTATGAGGCGTTTAGGCTCAAAATTAATAAACGCGTTGTTCAATCGGATGGAAGAGTGACATCTTGACTTTTTATGTCTTCCGAGCCGATAGGATGTGGCAATCCTTTAACCTCGACACCTCAATTAAATTCCTCCTTCGGGAGACTGAGAAACAGTGTAGGATCCCGCTGGGTGATTGAGTTGTAAAGGTATCATCTATACATTTCAATTAAATTTCAGACTCCAAGGTTCGAATATAAATTTGTCAATACACAAAAAAAAAGTTTGCGGGGATATTATGGTTAATTTGCACTATTTTTCATAATTATTACTCCGTACAGAGAATTCGATATAAGCTCTCAACAAATGCTTCCTCTACATGTTCAACAATTCCAAACATGCACTTTCATTCAAGCAGACTTGTTCATTAAGAAGAAACAAATGCAGGTACATTAGATCCATCTCTATTTTATCTCATGGAGATGAAGATAAAATAGAGATGCATCAAAGCTTTAATTTCAAAGTTCAATTCCATGTTTATTCGTTAATATCAATAATGAACCATCTAAGCATTCAAGCGGATAAACAAGAGACTTTGAGATATGATGCCCAAGGGCACAAATGCATCCTTTAATAATAAAATGTTGAAAGTTTCTATTTAAAAATTTCAAATTTATAAACATTTTTCAATACAAAAATCAATGTCTACTGTCCGCGCGCTGTCCGCTGTCCGCGCCTTATCTCGGTGCCCGGTTCGGTTTTGCTAAGGTAAAAGAAGCCTTTAGTCAACTATGTCGAGAGGCGGTAATGGCATGGCTGGTTTTGCTAAGTTAAAAGAAGCATTTAGTCAAGTTTGTTCTGGTGAAGTGAAGCGCGGCCGCCAGTCGGTGATGGGAGAAAGACAGTCGCTTTTCGAGGTGAGGGAGAGCGCACGCATGCGTATGGATCCTAACCTCTCAGTCCCACAGTAATACATCCCGTAGCTCTACTACTGCCTTTCGTTCTAAGCGCGTTTACAGCAATTGAGGTACTCTGATTAAAAAGTTTGGTTTGATAACATAAAAGAACTATGTTTTGTAAAAGATCCTGCATTTTAATTCTCACCTACGAATTACGAACGTTCATGTGGTACACCCCAACATCTAAAACTGCTAATAATCAATATATCGCCAACCTATGTAAAAATTGATCATATATTATTTTTCAAAAGTTAGTTAAATTATATGAAGATTTTTTGGAGCAAAGTTCTTCGAGCTACGATTTTAATAAAGCCTCTATAAAGCAACGAAAAATGATTATTTTTGCTCAGAGTAAAAATCTGTCCTACAATATCCGATTTCATGCCGATTTAATATTTTTCAATCAGTGTTGAGTTCCTCAGGAACCCTCAAAAAATCGTATCCAAAAATTTGTTTACCACACGGATAACTCTTTTCGAAGCCTTAAAAATAACTTGAATATCAATCCGCCTTCCAAGAAGTCTTCTAATAATGTTAAATATTATTTATCAATGCGTATGGATCAAAACAATTTTTGAGTGATATTCATGCGGTACATAAAACCTGTAGAAGCAACCCTGTATTAATCGATTCAGTAGAGAGGTTTCAATGTCCTTGTTATCCTCATAAATATTTAACAAATAAGATCTTGTAAGTCTAATTAAGCTAAATAGAGTTACATACTTGTTATAAGCTTTTTTTAATATTGGATCGCGGATCTCGCACGGACAGGAGGTGGCGGGAGAATTTATTGTGACTAAACAAAATGGCCGACAAACACGCCAGACCAAACAAATTGACCGTTAGGCTCCCCCCCCCCCTACACACCAGGTGTGCTTCGAAACAAACAAAAAAACGTGATAACCGCTTCAATCAATTTTCTAAGCGTTCCCACGGTTATCCAAATAACTCTGAGCCTATAAATAAATTAATTTAAACAAAACAATTTTTTCCTGCAAGTTTATTCGTCGCCGTTTATAAAATAACAATGAATACACAGAATTTTTCCTGATCTTAAAAGCCTCTACAAAGCCCTTCCTCGTCTCGGTATTATGATAAAAACTTTGAATTTCGTATTGTGGTCTTTCATAAAGTGCATTCATCATAAAAGCGCATTCAGACTATCTTAACCCAATTGGACGTCCTTCTCTAAGAATCTCTCTCTGAGAGATTTTTTTCAAATCCTTAGATTTCGTTATGTATTTTTAAATAATTTCTGAATTTTGACCGAGGTTTGGTATAGTGAGTTTAATCCTGGATACTTATTGCTAAATGTATGCTACTCTTTGCAGAATGAATTTTTTTGTAGATTTATTTAACCACAACTCGTCGAATCATCGAAAATATCAACATGGAATTACTATGCTAAATTATTCGTATGAGAGATTCCCTAAGTGATATTTAATGAATTAATCATAATTGTAGAATTGATCATGTTTGTTAAGGCTCATAGTGCTTAGTTAAACAAATAAATAGTCAATATCACCTATTGAGCCAATTATAATTAATGTTGATTCAAGGAAAAGCATTTTAGATACAATATAAATACAATCTTATAAAAATGTGACCCAAATTACATGAAAAATTAGTAAGGAAAATTGACTTGTACGTCACGAAGCAGCATCTACGTCTAAGTATTGAACAAACACAGCTTAAACTTTAAGTTAAAAATTTACTTTGAAAAACTGGAAAAAATATGTAAAATTAACTATTATTCGTCTTGGCTGTGGGAAGGACATCTTCCCGCAGCCAAGGCTAATCGGCGGCTTTTCTCTTTTGGACAAAAAAAAATGTGTAGAAAGCAATGAATTGAATCTGCACAGATCAACAGCGTGGGGATGCCATTTTGCCCATACAACAATAATTTCAAAGAGATCATACCAACTGAGATGTACTTATATCTGATTTCAAATTTGAGCTAAATTTGAATTGTTTGATGCCCTGTTTAGTTGGGATTCTTTGGCATGCGAGTAAAAAGCGCCAGGGACGCAGTTTAATGTAAGGGCACATTTTCTAGATTATTCGAAAGCCATTATACGACGAGGCAAAAGGGTCGGTTTTGGAATTTACATAGTTTTTTGTACTTCCTTCCTATCTGAGAGACTGTTTATCTTAAATGTTCGAAGCAAAGCGTAACTTTGCCTTTATAATTTGGAAATCCCCCGCGATAAGCCCGAAGAGTTGTCAGCTTTCGACAGACTTTCCCTGTGGATTTTTTTTATTGAATAACATATTTATCGCCTGAAAACTCTTTCGTGTTATCTATTTTCGGTTTTTTTGCGGCTTTACACGAAATACGGCTTCAAAGAATCGACAGACTCATAGTTATCCGAGTGCGAATTTTTTTATTGATATTCAAAATTTTCCATTATTTTATTTAAGTATTTTTAGCATGACGCAAAACATCTAAGGCCTACAATTTAAGGATAAAAAGAACTTATGAATAAAACATAATTTAAACAGGTCTTCTATATATAATACAATGGCGCAGATACTTGATAGCACACGAGCATATAGCTTCAATCGGACAAAAGGGTCCAAATCTTTGTCCAAAATTATCATATAATGAAAGGACGCATTATTATACAATATCACAAAGAATCGTACAGATTGAAATGTGGGACTTAATCCTAGAATTATTTCCAATATCAAGAACCTTCCAATAAATCACCTTTTTAACAAACATAAAATCAATTTTTTACAATATCACATAGCTCTTTCAACAAGCCAATGCATTCAAATCAAATTTGGAATATAGTTGTATATAATTTCATAATAATGCACAGATATGTGCGCGCGGTATTTATAAGGTTAATGTTCGTATATAAGCCAAATAATTCATTTATTCCCACACGATTTTAAGCTAATATTCCAAATGCAATTAGACAAAGGTAACGTTATTTTCAGAAATAATATATCAAAAGTCTTCAATGCGTGAAGTTCAGGGTTTGTAAGCTTTCGTATTACGCACTAAATTCCCAGAATAATTCCTTTTGTTACGAAAGCTTTATAAATTGTCAATTTTACAAAAAGCTACTTTTGAGCAAAGAATAACTCGATAGAAGCTCCTTATTAAACAAGTTTTACTTTAGCATTAAAAAATCACCCGAAACCGAAAGACAACAATAACTAGTCCATAGCCCACTTTTATCACAAATTTGCTCATTTTTATTGTCTCAATGCCATATAAAATGTTCGCATTAACAAACAAACTTAAAAAAAAGGTCTTAATAACGAAGAAAAAAATATAATAGGTTAATGGGTCAAGTCTGAGCCGAATGTCTGGAAACCTCGACGATGCGATTCTTCCCCTTGTTAAATTATAAAATGTATTTTTTTAGTCTTAGTACTAATTTTCACCAATAATAAGACCTTAAATTATGTAGTTTTAATGCCTAAACTTATCAAAAGAATCTAAATTTGCATTTTTTTGGACATTTTCCGTCTCTCTTCAGACGCAATATGTCAATTTAACAGTGACGTCTTCTATGGCGCTGCACACACATTGCGTCTAAAATAATGACATATATCGCTTCTTCTACGTGCCATATAACAACTGTTATCGATCCGGTGGTGACGCGCAGGAGATGGGAGTCGTCAGTTAATTTTACACTTCTGACACCAGTGTAATGTGAGGCAGTGTGCTCTACCGGGTTCCCACGTGTTCGCCGATATGATCACACTCGCACTTGAGTTCGCATTCTAGTCTTAACTGATTTGATTACGAAGAGAGAGATAGAGAGATCTGGCCACAGGAAGAACGTCTTCAATTTCCAGTAAATTAATAAAAGAACGAGACCTAAGGTTCCGCAGCCATAAGGTCCAATTGAGAAGTCATGGACATGTATGGTGTAACATTAACCCTTTGAGTAGAGAACTAATTTAAATTCGTCATAATCTTAGATGCTATATTTGCTTGTCCGCCACTTATCATCCGTACAAATCCATTTATCTATCAGGACCGTCGCAGTGTGTATGAAGCTTGTACATAAATAAACAAACACTATCGATAGCACATAATATTTGGTCATTTCTTCAAGTAAACATAAACAATACACTTGATATCGATTTATTGCATCATTCATACATCATTATTAGTCGATAAATTTATTATTGCATTGACTATTGTATGACATGTAATTTAAGATCATCGTTAAAACAATTTGATTCGGTCAAAACGAGGGCAATTCAAATTTAAACCGGAATTTTGCTGTAAAAATTTATTGGTGATACATAGAATTTAAATTGAGTATCATAGTATCCTTCGTTAGAAATACATTTATTCTATCTGATAACAGAAAGCATCACTGAAAAAATAAAGCAAGAAATAGCATCCACTGTTGCGCAACGTGTAATTATTCGTTTACGTTTAAACAGCTGCATTCGCTGTTTGTCTATCGTGTAGAAAATCAATAAAAAATTATCGCAAAATATTGTTGTCATCACTTTTTCAAACAGAAGATGTTTCTTATCGCCGTACAGATCATATAAAATGCCACAAAAAGCCCTAAAATAGGACGGAGTGGCCATAAGATTCGTATGTCCAATCGGTCCGCTTTTCAGACTGCTGATATGACGAATGAGTGTCTTGCAATCGGACACCATATCTGAATATATCTACATAACGATTATGAATATTCTTATTATAAAACGAAGTTATCCGAAGACGACTGATCGGATGGGCGATAACGAAGAAAAGAGAGATTAGACAACTTAGTATCTAATATATAAACATGAATTGGGTTTTGTCCGTTCTTAATGCGCAGCCATACCGTTCATTCGATTGCGATAAAACTTTGCCAACTTATTGTTTGCACTTTCTCAAATAATATAAAAATAAAACAATTAACTTACAATAGATCTTTTATATAAAAATCATTGTTTGTATGTTTGTTCATATTTATAATAAAACCAACAAAATATCATTCCTATTTAAACAAGATAACTCTTTCAAATTTCAAACAATATTTTTAGAATTATTGTGGCTGCAACGCGCCGGGTACCAGCTAGTTTATATATAAAGATGGAGCTATTTTTTCGGAAAACAATGAAATATTATTGAAAATGAGCTTATTCATTTGATTTGGACGGGTGTTTTGGACCATATGCTATGGCATAAATCTTATATACGATACATACTTACATATTTTGTTTATTTTTATTTTATCTCGATCTTTGAATTGAGTTGTTTGTGCTGGTACAAAAAAAAACATTTTTTCTCCGTGACAACCTGTTGCTAGATCTCGATCTTTGTTCGCATTGAAAAGCCGATTCTTCGTGTTTGATATTCAGAGAGTGCGTATAAAAATTTTCATTGTAAGCTGATGAATTTTTCACAATATGTTGCGTAGGAAAAACTAAAATTGTCGTCTGAAAATTGATAATAAAATCCCATTAAAGCAATCTGTTACCAATTTTATGAGAAGATTTTAAGCCTGTCAGTAACTCATTTTGTATATTATGAATTTCTATGACTAATAAATTCAAATATAATTCAACTGTAGATGAAAATATTACACAATACAAAATGAGTTGTATTATAGTAATGGAAATAACGAGCTGAATTTCTTTGGAAGAAACTGAATGCGAATCATTGTGTATGGATTTATACTATTATAAATGTTGTAGACACGCAAGGACAAATCCTTTATAAAGTGTCTATTTTTTTTAAAGAAATTTATGCGACGATAAATATATAAATTCTGTGAAAATTTCAAATACCCTTTAAAATGATACTTTAACCCTGGATTACTAATCATTAGTCTCACAGACTACAGACTCGTAACGCATGCTCCCGAACCTTTCCGCTCAGTTCTCAATGATTATTAAATCCAAACAAAATGTATGCTATTTAAGCATGTTAAATAAACTCGATTTATTAACATACGCGCACATATTTTAAGCCGACCCCTGTAACAGTTGGTTAGGTCGATATGGTTGAAGTAACGCTTTAATTACCCTTTTTTATACTTAATCGCTCCGGAGTGGAGTTTCTGTCCAGAGTGACATTTGTCGTTATTAGTTGGAAAAGGGTTTCCCGGTGGATCGATAGGGGACAAATAAGAATATGGCCCGATCCCATGCTCTCCGGGAGGACGACCATTAAGTTTGGGAATTAACAATATCGCGTTACAAATTACCGAAATTCTTTTTGAGAGATATTTTCATCGTGGCCCAACTTAAAGAGTTGAATAATGATGCTTGAAATAGGAGTAAAAATAATTTCGTCGTCGCAGCTTTTCTTTGACACCCTAGATATCTGTATCGAGATTCTACGCCTCAAAGCCTGCCTGAGGGATGAAAGTAGATCCAGCTGAAATTTATTTACAAATTTATTTTGGTTGTTGTTTGAGAATTGCACTTTGATTCTACATTCTATCAAAATCATATAAAAATTTCATATAAACGGCTACAAAAAAATTAAATAAATTTATTTTAACGTCACGAATATTGAAACTCCAAGCGGATTTTCGCCATAAACCGTGACACAAATTGCGAATACCCGGCATGCGTTGCAATGCCACACTTAAAGATATAAAGTCTATGTATTTTAATTCAGTTTATTGGAATCATTTTATATATTTTTATATTTATAAAACGGGTATACGGTCGCGCTAATGAAGTGCTTTTAGATTCACAACGCTTTTCCATATGATGCGTACCGTCTGGCAAAGAAATGATTTGAGCGTGAGCAGCCCACATACAGCTATCCATGTGAGAAGCATGCACGCATACCCTGTGTGTTTCTGTTCTTTGTTGATGCTCGTACCAAGACTGCACACGTTACAATTCGAATAGCATATCAGTCAGAATCATTGGGATAGAACCACTTCTTAAAATTTTTAATTTCAAACTGTAACCCCGATGATATTATTCATAATTTTTTTCACTTAAAACCTCGTATAGTTGCTACATGTCGTGGCGGATTTATGTTTCGGAGAAGAATTATAGGCACGCCAATTTTCAATGTTAAAATACCCAATTCAAATATATTTTTACAATTCATATCAAAAAATTACTTTTTGAATTTTATCACTCTGATAAACGTACCACATGTTGAAAATCACTGTTTTGTTTAAATAAATCGGCGCAGTAAACTGTTTTGTAGGTACCACTAAAATTTTGTTTCAATCTATTAGCTGGTTTAAGAATTATATAAATTTTACGAAAGAAGTAGAGTTTCATGAATTTCTAACGAAATCTCCCGCACTTTAGACGAAGCTTAACGCAAAACACCCAAACTGTAATTTTTTAAAGTTTTTTTTAAATTTTGATATTTGTTTTTGTACTTAATATATTTTTCAGGCAATGATAGCACCTCATATCGTGTTGAATCCTGAAGTTATGTGTGAAGTTAGCTCTAAGACATTGCTTTGCTTGGCGGGTACTCGTTTTTAGAGTCTAGCGATGCATTGCTGTGGGCTGAAAGGTTAGGATCCATGCGCATGCGTGCGCTCTCCCTCACTTCGAAAAGCGACTGCCTTCCTCCCATCACCGACTCGCGGCCACGCCTTACTTCACCAGAAAAAACTTGACTAAATGCTTCAAAACCGGGCATGCCATTACCACCTCTCGGTATAGTTAACAAAAGGCTTTGTTTACCATTCCAATCAATCCAGCGCCAAATGCCGGCATTTTTTTTTTTTGATCTATACCATTTATTAGCACATATACCTTATAGCACAAATAATTAACTGTAGATTATACTCAAAAACAACTATAGCTATATATTTAAAATATTTATCAGATATTCTTAAATTTAAAATCCCATTAGGCACTTTCATTCTTTCCCCGAATGCTAATGCCTCAGCCACAAATATCTATTTAAAGTATTCCGTGTAACACCGTCTGTTATATTTGCCTCTTGTAAGTCAATTAAGTATTAATTTATGCATAACCTCTTCGAATGAGATACAATCAATACATCTTTAGTGTTAGCATCCGAAATTAATTAGGTCATATTGTGAGCTAGCTACGGCATAAAACACTTTACACGTGTTTATCAATAAATATATATGTAGAAAGTTGATCGATTTGGTACTTATGATAAAAATATAGCACTTGGATGAAGATACGTTTGCTAACCCCATGCCAGCGTGATCTTACACATGGTCATGAAACGAATGCTTTGCGGCATTTTATGAGCCTAATTTTGTTTTCATATAATTTACATGACTACTAATTATTATGGTTATAACCTGAATATTGCAATAATCATGTGTAATGCTTATTATTCATAGTATCACATGAAGATTCGGAATTTAAATTAGTCAAAGATCGACTTTGTTGCTATATTTATTGTTGTCTATGAATTAAATAATCGAATTTTGTGAGAGAACATTTTCAAAACTAGTTTAGAAAATTTCGACAATGAGACCCAAAATCATCATTGGTGAACTACTTGTGTTAGGTATTAATGTTGTTTTTCGCTTTAATGGAAATATTTATAAGCCGGACAAATGGGTGCCGCACGAACTGTAAAAAGGCCGAAAACTGAACAGCTGGCAGTTGTTATCTAAACAACAATAATACCTCAATTTTTAATCGTATCACATAAAATGGAATTTATTCAACAAAGCTTTGGGTATAATGCCAAAACAATTACCAAAGCTTTCAATGCATCAAAAAGCTCATGGTTAAAACCTTGGCTTCTCAAAACCAAGAGAATACGACTGAATTATATCGTCGTGATGCAAATTATTCACCAGATCTTTCGCCGACAGATTTTTACATTTTTCGCCACTTGGAAAGCTCTCCAAGAAACAAAAAGTTCCGAAACCGAGCCGAGTCAATTCAAAGAACTTATTGGTTCTAAAAGTGCGGAATTTTATAAAAATATAGTTTATCATTGATGAAATGGTATTAAAGAAAACCATATTTTGTTATTGTTATAAAATTCCGAACGTTGATGTGATAGTGTAACATCTAAAATAAACATCAGATTGTTTTGTAATTTTAACACGTATTATTTGAAGATTGGCATTTTTTAAAAGTTATATGGATTTGTCAACATTGGCGCCAACTGTTTGTCATCCTATGCACTTATTGAGTCATGTGTTAGTAAGACGTATCGTTATTAATTGGATTATTCAATTGAATCCCTGACTTAGTCAAATAAACATTTGAGCATTGGGATTTGATTCCAATCTAATATTGTTTAAGTTACTATAACTCTAGAGAGCTTGTTGTATCCTCGTTGAATTGAATATTTGTCTAGTTTCAGTTTTGCAAAATGCGTTTCTCTGAGTGAGCTACAATTTAAAACCGTATTTTTCTTGCGAAACTCTCGTTTATTCAGTCCCGTAAACGTGGAACACTGTTATTTTTCATGTTCTACATTCAGAATTATTGCATTGTATTCATTTCGTATGAAGTATATTTCAAGAGCGTTGCCAGCTTCCTCTCATTCCATATCTGTTAAGGTCACATGTGCCCCATGGCTGGAAAATGTATGCTTCCAAAATCAGACTTTTTTAAATCGTCCTATAATAATTTTGCATTAAACTTATATCGCCGCGATTTTATATGTAACAAGAAAATTTGTTTTGGAAAAGATAAATTTTTGATGAGCTGCAATAGTTATGTACCGGCTCTACGAGCCGTTTGATAAAATAATCTTTCTTCCTAATATAAATTAATATTATTTGGAGAACAATGAATAGAATTGACTCAAGATAAAGACGAATGGAAGCAATTCCAATATCTTTCGTCTTAATTGGACTTTATTAGATTAACGATGATGATGATGAATATTAGATCAATGTTCGTTCAAATACATTTTTTTTTATAAATTGGAACATAAACGCCTCCGAAACCGAAAGAAAAATAATGAGCTCAAAATATCAATGTTCGATATCCGAATAATAGAAATGTTAATATTATGAAAGATACAGCCAGCCCAATTAGCATGAATTATCTGATGGTCGTATATACGTCAATGTCCTATCTACATGTTCGATCACATGTAAAACCTCAATTAAGAGCGTTCCAAATGGATACCATTCACAAATCAGCATAAATTAAAATTAACGATAATATGCAACACGTGAATTCGGATGCAAGTATACTGCCGCTCAAATTGATTAAACACAGATGCATCAGGGTCGGACGCACCAACCAAGGCATACAAACGCGCCCATGAATTCATACATATATGCGACTATTATACAAACATAGTTTAAAATTATAAAACCACACATGTCTCATATCACAAAGTCGATTTTTATTTCATCTGAGATTATTATCTTATGGCGTTTTAATATAAGAATTGAATTCATGCTCGTTTTAATTTCGACGATGAGCCGAACCGAGTTTACGGTCTGCTTTTAGATCTTCAAAAACTTTTTTAATAAGCATTCTGTTTTATTTGTGAGATTTTCTTTTGAAGACGCATTTTCTTTTGTCTATGGAAAATGTATGCGGCTTCTGGAAATCTCACTTGTAATATTGTCATGGGAGACTCCCTAAGTTATATTTAATTGATTGACAATAAGATTGTCCACAATGTTATAAAAACCTGTGAAAAATATTGCTGATGAATATAGAGTACTTCTTATCTTATTGAACTAAATAGTTTCGAGAATACTAGAATTAAAGGGTAGAATACTTACACCGGAGCACCATCAATGCTTTTCTAGAGGGAGAAGCTTTTCTGGACTCTGTCTTGACGGGGGACAATCTAAAAAGTACTGACGATGAAGATCTATAACACTGATTGCACTTTGCTAATATTTACAAAAATATTAATTTGGGTTCCAACTCTATCTATTTAAATTTTATGGCGGTTATCAGTTTTCAAGTTAAACCTGCTTGTTTTATATGGTTTGTGGGCAACGTAATAAACTGATGTTTAATTAAAAATGCTATCAGCGGTTTGACAACGGTGATGGGGTAAAAATGGTCTGGCGGATGCTTTACATAAAGAGTTCAGCAAAAGAACATCCTGCAGCTCATTTTCTAATCCATTGTTCGGAGAGAGTTCATCAGTGCAACTTTTGCTCTTAATAGACCCAAAACAACAACACGGCATAAATTAGACGGCTGAAAGCTGCATGTAAAACTTTAAGTCGAAGACTTCCATTTAACCTCGGTTGTTCGATATGAAAAAGGTCTTCGTAAAACGAAGATTATATGCTTTAATTTTAATAAGGAAAAATCGATTAGCGTCGGGACCATCTGACTTTATTAATTATGCTTCTTTGCGGAGCTTTGGCTGCTCCCGGCTCGAGCTTAATCGGCTTCCCGGAGGGATACTTAGCGTTCATCCCGGCATCGGGAGCTTAATCGTTATTTTAATATATTAGCAAATGATACCGACTGCCTATATCCGATGCACTAAGCGATGAAACGCTGCGTTTTTTTTAATTTATCCCACAGGAACTTCCCATTGTTTGTTTTGCTCGCCTGGATTATTTACAGCAGTTTATCTTTTATCCGTTGGCGCTTCATAGAAAAAGAGAGCTTTTATGGTTTCCGTTTGACTAGCGGAAAACACATATCTGTATGAAATATTCAGAAAAGCTTTGAAGTACTCTCGCATTCTTCGCATGACGCACCGGCAAATATTTAATTAAAACTCTTCGTTTTGCCTTTATTCTGCTTGAGCGTGCAAAATTGCTTCGTTTCATATCAGTATGACTGACTTTTTTTTCAAAATGGTAACATAAAATATTTGGTTTAGAATAGTAAAAATAAAAATAGGACCAGTTTTTGAGGATATTAGCTTCAGTATCATTTTAGCATACATGGTAAACGATCTTTGTGTCGACTTCTTCATGATTTTCACAAGATAATGTGTCTTGTCGAGCTTTCATATACATATATCCTTTATTATAAGATATTATAAAATAGTTTAATCCAACTTTTAAAAAATAACTCAGCACGTTTGAATTATCTTAACAAACAGTAAATAGTCTGGCAACACTCCAATTTCTTTACTTATTACTAATTCTTGCAATTCAATATCCAGTTCACGCATATAATCACTGAGGTTTTTAATTTTGGCATTTTGTATATCCGTTAGTTTTGCCCAAAAATATAACGAATACGAATCGTAATTATAATCGGAGATGTTTACGGATACAAAGGAAAGAGACTGTGCAACCCGTGCAACAGTCCTTGTGAAACATTGTGAAGGATCGTAAAAACCAACATTCCTTTTCAAATACTGTCCTAAAGACGATACCCAAAGAAAAACACTTGATTTTAAATCTGAGTGAAAAAAAATGCAGAAAAAAAATGTCGAGTCAGACTCGACATAGGACCCACCGGAATAAAATCAATGTCGAGCCAGACTCGACATAGGACCGCAAAGAGTTAAATTCAAAATCACTAATCATATTTTCGACTATGTAATCTGTGAGACTAAAGATTAATGATTTGGAGCAGTCACTCACATTAAATAACATTAATTAGCGAAATTTCAGCATACATCCCGAAAAATATGGCATCATAATTTGGTGTTTATATGGAAGAAATTCAAATGTGCATTTATTAAAAATGCCAGGGCTGTCACTCATATTTTACGACTAGAGCGAAGCACATGTTTGCATTCTTCAGTATTATTTTATGCATGCGCTTTTGAAATATCTATCAAGTTTATTGGCTTGCAGACCTTTTGTGTTGGCGGTTTATGGTTTGCGTGTTTTTATTTTGGGCTCGTCAAATGAAAAAGTGACACCCCTGGCCGATTTTAAATCGCTTGAACCGCTCAATTTTGAGTGGTATGTATTATTTTATACTACTGATCGTAAATTGCTTAATAAAATAATATTCAAAATATCATGATCTACATTTCCTCAAATATTTGAATTCTTCGCTGGATAACTGACGTCGTGGTATTCAATGGGACGCTTATGGGGACTGATCGGAATAAATATTCCAAATGTTTCGTTCATATATTAAGATATCCACTTGGCTTTATGACAATGTGTCCCATCGCGTATAAAGAAATCGTCCCCATATGAAAACCACTCACGTATTTGGGATAAAAGCGTATATTCTAGGATTTCTAGGTATTGTTTTGCCTCATTGTTCATTTCACAATGTGCAGCTTTTTAAAGCGTTTCATCGATATCACATTCCATATCATAATAGATGTTGAGTGTTTCATATACTTTTGCACACATTTAGCTTTGGAGATATCTCCGGTACCATAATAATCTTCCGTGAACTTACATCTACATAAACTTCCATGAACTTCAGATGGACATTCGCGGCGATATTGTTCTACAAAATCAAAAAACGGATGACGGTGGAGATCTCGCATGGATGAGAGATGACGTAAGGGCGCGGCGATTTCTCCATCGAAAGAATTTACTGTGACTGAAAAAAATGATTGACAAAAATACCTTGTAAAGATGATCCTCGTAATAAGCACTTCAATCTCAAATAGCGAATATATTTTTTTCAGTACTTTTTCATGGCATAGTAACATGATGACTTAATGACTACTCATCCAGGTCACCACAAAACGAATAGAAGCAATTGAAAGGTGGTTCTATGTGGGAATGCTAAAGACTTCCTGAGTTGACAAAGTGTACCACAAAGAGGCTCTCAGATGCATAAAAAATATCAAATACGTATGCCAAAGTATTAAAAATATGATATTTTTATAATATAGATACAACGCTGAGAAAAATATATGCAGAAAAGCGAAGAATCGTACAAATAAATTGTTTAAATTAGTCTACATTCCACTTTTTTTTTTAATATTACGTAAATTTAAAATGAATACAACGTTTGTTACAATCCAAATTGTGCGATTTAACACCTTTAGACTTAATCTTAAATCACAGATCTAAGCATATAATTTTCAAATAATTGATGCTCTCAAAATCAAATAACAAACGTAAATATAGCGGTATAGTAAAATTAACTTACAGTAGATCTTATATATAAAAATCAATGTTGTTATATTTTTATTTATTGCCATAATATATTCTTTTGATTTAAAAGTAAAAACATTGAATATATTACACACAGCTTGCTTTATTTACATTTAAAAGTCGAGCGTTCTAATTGTAAGACCCTAAGTAAGCGATACATATGGCACGTATGTTGTATCATCAGGCGTTGCACTGTTTTAATAACAAATATGTTTTACAGCCATCGTTATTTCTCCATGAATTTGGTTCGATTCGTTGAATTTTCACGTTCGATTTTCGTCAGCCATTCGGCGCTTTGAATCGAATGTTGTCTGAATGCTTCAAAATATTCGCAAAGGTTGGAATAATTAATTAACGACACATTCATCGAGACTCGTTTGCATTGACACAACCCCACCTTGTCATTTTATTAATAGAATTACTCTGCTCTGCGGGATAAGTCGTTCGGGAGATCGGAGAGCTCCCCGGCGTAAATAGGTCAAATATCAGTTTATAAATTAATTCGAACGAATGTAATCTCCAAAATCGGTTACACTCTCGTCACGCTTTAATTGTCCAAATGGAAATTCCAATTTCCCCCTTTCGGAAAAGCGTCAAATTCACTTAATAATGTTATAAATAAATATTTTTGAAACGTATTCAACCCAATTATTGCATCGAAAAGTCTTTGCCGATTGTTTAACAATGAAGATATTAATTTGGTTTTTAAGCTCAAACAAACGTCTATTAAAATCGGCAAGGATTTGCACTAAAAGCTTATGTAAAGCTCGCTAAAAATAAGATTTCTAGTTTATATCATTTCAAGCCTGCATACATTTTAAATTTGCACATTTTTTGCAGATGATTAGCAGCTTTTTGATTTTCGTGTGCATCAACGTTTGCGGCGTTTTCATCCATTACCCAAGAGAAGTGACCCAGAGAAAAGCCTTCTTGGAGACCAGAAGCTGCATTAAAACGAGACTTGCAATGCAGCGAGAAAATCAGCAACAGGTAGCCTAAATATATATATTTTTTTTTAAATCAAAGTTCATTAAAACCAAAACCAATCACATTATGGGTTAATAAAATATATTAGGGGCATCGAATATCAGGAAATTCTTCAAGAAGTAAAGCGTCAAACGGCGACCATTTCGCATTTGTTCTTCGATTTTTAGCACAAGTTCGTCAGATCACAGATGGTTTCCCACTCTTTGCTTTCACATCAATACCATAAACTTCCATGAGATTCCGATGGATATTCGTAGCGTTATTGTTGTGCAAATTCAAAAAACGTATGATCGCGCTGATCTCGTGCAAACGGGAAGTGGCGGGAGCGCGCGACGATCTTTCCATCGGAAGAATTTACTTTGACTGAACAAAATGGCCGACAAATACGCGGAACTGAGCAAATTGATCAATGCGTGACCGCAACAAATTAAACACCAATATCATATTACATTATTTACTAAAATGATGTTTTTGGTCATTCTTACATTAGTCTTCATATTATTTAAACTTGACCTTTCGTATTTCTCCAGCAATAATGTTTAGCAATCGAATTTAAGGCTTTAATACAAGCGACTCGTTTATAACTAAGGCATAAATTATATAATTAAATTGAAGCTCTTTGCTTATTTAAATATTGAAATATTTACTCGAAAGTGTATAAACGAAACTTAATGTATTAAATTTTAAATATGCAAATAATTTCTCTAAAATGTACAGACATATATTTCTTAAGTGATCTAACTTTCGCCATGCGGATTTAATTGGTTTGTTTTTTGCTAAGCTAATTAATGAATTATTATAATGAAGGATATGTATAAATAATCATAATAAAATTGCACGTCACACAAAACATCCGGATGCGTGTTAAAAATAATCAATTTAGGCTTATCCCGATTTAAATTTAAATTTAAAAAACATTTACATAGGAACATACTGCTTTTTTTTCGAAGGAGGGGAATCTTCATAAGACACCGCCATTCTGGGGTAGTGTGCCGCCGCCACCCGGCTACCGTAAAGTATTGCTCTAGGGTGGCGGAATGTATCCCTCTTGGGCTTCGTGTTAACACCTTAGCGTGTTGTCCTATCCTGTAGAATATTCTCGAGACCTCTTATGTCTGGGTTTTCTCGCTCATCTGTGCCCGACGTCTCAATCGTTCAACATCCTCATTCTGCAGCATAACGCTCGTCACGTATCCGAACAGCGCGTTCCATGTCCCATCATGGGGTCTATGTTGCTGGGTGTGAGTGAATTAACTTCAAGCTCTTCCCGCAGGGCGTCCTTGTGATAACAGCCGTATCCAGTGAGTGCCTGGGTGAGATGGTAGCACAGCTGGCCGTGTTTCCTGGATGTCCAAGTTTTCAGGTTTCCAAGTTTTCAGGCCTGCCATTTCACCATGTTGTAGTGCCTGGCGCTCTGCCTGGTTTCCAGTGTATATAGCTTTTATTTCCGCGAGCAGGACGATTGGCGATATGGCAGTCAGTGCCAGGACTGCGTCTTCTGACACTATGCGATATGCTGATGCGACTCTAATCGCGCTTCTCCTCTGTACTCTAGCCAAATTGAGTCTGTACCTTCCGAAGTGTGGCCCATATCGGAGCTCTCTACAATAGTACCGAGGGCACCACTTCGTTTTACAGTCTTCTACGGTTAGACTTAGGGCCTCCCATGTTGGGCATCAACCTAGCTAGAGCTTCCGCAATACTAGCCGCCTTTGTCCTTCTTCATATATGCAAAAAACGAAGCTTATCATCAATTTCCATCCTCAAGTAACAGATGGATCTTGAAAACTTGATCTCACAGTTCTTGATACTCAGTCTTCTGGGCGGCGAGCTGTAGTCCAGCCCCCGTCAGCCAGTTCCTGACCCTCCTCAGCGTGTCCTCGCAGATTATTTTCAGGTATTCGGTTTGGGCGGTGACTAGTATTGCGACATCGTCGGCGAAGGCTACCATTTTGGCGCCCTCCATGAGCGGTGTTCTCAATAGGCCATTTTATATTAATATTGATTTTTAGATCATGGAGATCATTTTATTTTATAAAAACTATTTGTCTTCTTTTTGAACATCAAAATCGTCTTAATCACATCTAAAATTGATCATAATCCGGTGATAGTTCATTAAAGCGCAACGACTTGCAGAGAGAGCTTAAATATTTTATTGTGTGAACTGACGGCAATACACTCAATTGCTATGCTGCTCATTAATTATTTTCTCTAACGGAAAAGATCATTTAAACTTCTCTCAATTTATGAGACCAAACTTCTCCACCGTTGGTAAGATCGATATCTACCATTGGGTATCCTTTCTGATGCTTCCATACCTTAATGAAAGAAGGAAAACAACAATTCGTCTCTTTAAATGTCTATTTCATTTTGAATTCTCCTCGCGAAAGTTTCGACCTGCCGTTCTTTTATAATTAAAAAAAAATTCGGCCGTATAATATTTTTTCATTTAAAAAACAACAAAAAGTAACATTATATTTTTCACACAGCAAACAATCCATTTATTCTGCAAAAAGGAATGGCGAGTCGTTCTCTTCAGCCAAACGAACCAAACTTATTATTATGAGAGATCTTGTGAAATACAATATCTTGCAAAAAGAAACGTAGGAGGAAAAATATCTGGAATATGCTGTTTTTCAACTAAATCGACTCAATTCCCGAGAGTCCGACAAGAATTTATTTTTCCTTGTGTTTTATTAGATAAATTGATTACATTTCGATCGTCCCAAATAGAGTTTGTGAATTTAAATCGACCGTAATAATGAAATGAATTAAAGGCAGCACATTCATCTATACAAATGTACAAGGGTCGTTCAGAAAGTAAGGTTACAAGATTTATGCAGTATCCTAAAATGCTTGAATTTAATTGAAATTCACAGGATACTTCACTAATATATGTAACCATTTTACAACGGGATCGTCCCGATAAATATGTCCCGTTAGCATACTGGGCACCCATCTCGCACACAACTTCTCGTAGCCAAGTTTTTCCGACACAATATCACCAAGTAGACTTTGATAAATATCAGGACATTCTTCAGGAAGATCTTAAAGCATCACAAGGCGATCATTTCGCATTTTTTACACAAGTTTGTCAGATCACAAATGATTTCCCATTCTTTGCTTCATCGTGAGTACCAGTACGACCTTCTCTGAATAATCTGAGCCACTTCGTGACACATTGTCGAGTCATCACATCACTACCATAAATTTCCACGAGATTCCGATGGATATTCGCGGCGGTATTGTTCTGCAAATTCAAAAAAATGGATGAAATCCCTCGACCTTATATACCTTTTTGTTTAAATACAATAATCTCACATCTTTAAAATATTATAATATTAAATCGTATATTGTCGCCCGTCTGTATATTTATTTTCCGGCGTGTTTCCCGGCGAGGCTGTTTGAATTGCGACATTTTTCCACGTCAAAAAATAATTGTGATTTTCCTCTGAGGAAAATGGAAAGTATCTTATGTCTTGCAGGACGAAGGAAACGGGAAAACGTGTGACGTTAAAATACATATCGGTTGAATGTACCCTCCGAAATGAGAAAAATACTACCTTCTAATTTACGAGCGGCGTCCCCGTATTAATTTAGACACCTTGCGAATTAAAACGCACGAGCTTTTAATACAACCCTTCATAATAAAATTCGTCCCTTGTATAAAAAAAAGCATATTATGACTACAAAATCGCATTAAATGCCATAAAATACCATGTGAAAATTCAATACGGCAGTGCGGCAGAGAAACTACTTTGTTTGAAACGCGCGCCCTTAAGCGATAATTAATCCGGGAATAATATAGATGAAGAGCGAAACTTGATTATCTTCCATCATAATAACAAAGATCATGCAATAGACGAAAGAAGAGTATGCGTTCGCCTTAGAGGCGTACATTTTAAGCGTATCAAATATAGCACTATGTGCGTCGTATGTGTTTCTATGAGAACGCTTGAAAAATCCCAAGTACAAAAAGCGGATTGTTATGCGACATTTCATGCATCATCTTCTTCTGCTCTATCCCATCTATTTTATGTGGACAGCTTGGATATTGATTTTCCATTCCTGTTTGTCTTGGCAATCATCCAACGCGTAAGCAAGTTCAGGTTCGACCGCAACTCATAGCTCAAGGTCTTTTCCGGTCCACCAGCTTCCATTACAGAAGCTCCTTATTCAAGCATCTCCTATCTGCACCGTGTCCCTATATTGGAATCTCACTTGCTTGATTTCATCCATTAATACTCATAACTCACACCCTCATCAGATCACCCATGACAATTACAAGACCGATCGCTATTTTATAAATTTCATGGATAGATGATCTTCTTATATGCATAAGACCGCGATATTTATGTGATGTTAAATTCCCGAATTTAATGGCGCTGTTAATTTCGAACGGACTTAACAAATGCTCTATCTTGGCCATTCATTTTTAGGGCGGTTTTCACTAACGCTTTGCCTTTGCGGATAAATAGCATCCCTGGCTTATTTTATATGCAAAGGTGGATTTTAATAAATCTTAAGCCTAAAAGCATCATATATTATAAAGTATTATAAATTTTAAAAAAAATCATATTAATATCATCCACTAATATGAGACCTTTCAATGAGGACGCTCGACTTTTAAATGCAAATAAAACAAATATTATGTAATATATTCAATGTTTTTTTATTTTTATTTGAAAGAATATATTATGGCAAAAAATATAATATATAATATTGTTAAAATATTTACTTCAATTTTGTTTGGGGGTACGTATTTGAGAGTTCTAATTTTCGATGACTTTGTCGCATAAATTTGGCTGAATTTTCTGAATGGCGTTCTTTATGTTTACTTTTAGGACATCAATTGTTTGCTGTTTATACGCATATAATTGCGATTTTAGATTATCTCAAAAAAAACGCGTTTAAAGGCGTTAAATCGCTGGCATGCGCGTTTTGATAATTTACACGCGTTGTTGAACACTGTAACCTTTCATATATTACTGAATAATTTACATTGAATTTAATATATATTATTTTATCAACATGATTGTTATAATCTAACAAATTTAGAGCGTTCCTATTGAATGACCCCATTTTTAACGGTTTTAAACAAAATATTGTACTTCATTAACGCCCGCTTCATCTTGCTTCTTAAATAAATATATTTATGATTAACATATACAATTTGCAACAATTTTTGCTTAGTGTTACATCAAAAAATGTTTATAATTATTTTAAAAAAATCTCCACGTAAAATTCATAATATACTAATGGCTTTTAACTCGTGTATGATAAAAATACATTGCTTAATTTGTCTGGGGTTTCGAGACGCCCACGCAAAATGTTGTACGTCATTCGCAATGTATAACGGGTAACGTTAATTATAAATGTGAAACGTCGGTCAATTTATTTTGACTCACAATTGAATAAATTAATATCATACAATGTGTGCAAAACAAAGAAATTCAACGTAATCTGCTTTAAACACTAGTTTTTAGTCGTTTTAACTCTTTTGGTACCGATTGCACTAAAAAATGCTGACGTAATTTGTGCATACTTCTTCAAAATAAATGTATTTGCGACCATAACGATGGCTATAGATTTAATTCATAATTGAAATCAAAACAACGACGAAAAAGAATCCCGGTGGCTTCATAAGCCTGGACTCGTAAGCTAAAAGAAGACATTCTTTTCCTTTGAGTTAGATCGAAAAATACGCCCGGGGACAACTCAGTTGCGGACATTTTAACTTTTTTGACAACAAAAGTCAAACAGAGCGATTTTAAATTATGGTCGCATTACATTAAAGAGAATTCTATTATAATCCCGAACGTTCAATGCAAGTTTCCAATTAATTGATCCAATGTAAAAGACTGGATGCTCTGATACTCGATATCCAATTATGCTTTCGTATTCATATTATACAGCTTTGAAAAATTGAATAAAAATATACAACCTTCAATCCTGGAGGGCATTTAGTTTTAGCGCATAATTTTTCCTCCGAGAGACGAAGAATATCTGCTCTTCGTGGCTTCAGCAAATTGACTTCAACAAAATTTCCATTCTACTGAAACACGAACTAAAACTCGCAACATTCCCGATTTTTCGACAAATTATTTATTTTCGTCGCTGCAGATGAATACTTATATACCATAATAATTTGATGTGATTCGTAATTATATTACGGAGGGATATAAAAAATCTGAAGCCCGTATCTATTATATTTCATATCGATATTCCCATTATTAGAGTCGAGGTGTAGTAAATACATCACCGGTAGGGAAAGGTTAATCTAACAATTGGGATTCCGGGATTGAATTTCCTAGTTGTGATGATGTTTCACAACAATAAAGCCGAGTTCTTGCGTCGTTTCATAGCCATGGATAAAACATTAATCCATTTTTTAAAAAAATGTGTTTTTTATATTAGATCGGGTACTTCTGGGACTGCTCTCAAAAATCCCAATGACAAAGCGAATCCATCAGTTATTTAATTAGAAAAATAGATATATATTAGAGGGACCTGAAAGTATTTGGTTCAAATGCATTAATAACAAAATGTTTAAATAAAACAGTAAAAAATAATATTCAACGCGTCTTCTCATCGCGTTTTTTATTTTCATTTCAGCTGCATTTTTGAATCGTTTTTTCTCTCAGACTATGTAGATATTAAATGATGGAAATCTATCGGACGAGGTCCGGTGTATAAAGAGGGTGCGGTAATACCCAGTTCTCCCCTAATCTGTCTGAATACAAAGTGAGCTCAAACATAAAATCTAAAAATACGCGAACACTTCGATACTCCTAACATATGTAAATGCAAATTATAAAATGTAATATTTTTTAATTTATAACCCTTATTTCGAAATACAAATTCGTTTCGCATGACTTCTCGGCGTTTTCAATTGCTACGACCTATCCGAAAACATCTATATCTGGCCATTTTGCCTTGATTTCTGAGGAGATTCGTTAGAATTCTTGAATATCGAGAACCGCTTATCGTATTGCGGCCCCTTTTCGAATAGAATAAATTTCCAATTAGAACGAAATCAATCTCCAAAGAAAAACTTTTCGAGTTGCGGTCGAAACGCGATCACTCGCCGAAAGCTCACAGACTAATTAGAACACCGATATCCTATGTTTCAATTATATTTTTATATTACACTTGATATTATACGTGATTACCCGGCATGCGTCGCAATGCCATATATAGAAAGAAAGTTTTTATGTTTTTATTATTTATTTATTGAAGGGCTTTCATATATTTTAATTGCGATTAAAAAGGGTTCTCCCGGTTACTGAAAATGTGTAATCCAATTGCAAGACTGCGTTCTAATATTCTGTCACCCAGTGGGCGATCAATCTACTGGTTTGTTCAATATACGACACGATGTAGACTGTGTATTCGATCTCGTAAGTCCTTTTGTTGGGCAGAAGTCTTACTATATTTATTCCGTACCAAAGATTATGCTTATGCCGTGCTAATGAAGTGCTTTTGTATTCACAATACTTTTCATATGATGCGTACCGTCTGGTAATAAATGATTTGGACGTGAGCAGCCCCCACATATAGCTATCCACGTGAGAAGCATCCACGCATACCCTGTGTGTTTCTGTTCTTTCTTGATGCTCGCGCCGGAAAATGCACACATTTCAATTCAAATAGCATATTAGTAGGAATCATTATGACACAACAACTTTATCTTGAAAATTTTCATTTCAAACATCGATGATATTATTCATCATTTTTTTCACTAAAAGCATGGTATCGTTGCTGCATGTCGTGGTGGATTTACATTTTAAAGAAGAATTATAAGCACGCCAATTACATTAAATAATAAGGGTGGTATTCCACCCCGTATTTGTTTTTCTCCCATATATACCTTCAAAGTTAACCCCTATCTTGAATTCCTTTTACCAATTTTTTTAGGCACAAAGCTTTGTCTAAATTTATAATTGAATAGCAATGCAGCATTGATAAAAATATTTTTTTATTTGGATCAGATATTGTGCGGGAATGATTTCGGGTCTTAAATTCAAATGATCTTCATGTTAAAATCAATCGAATTAAATGCATATTTGCATATGAATTTCTCGTTAATATTTTATTATGCGAAAAATCCTTAGCCTTGTTCAATTCCAAGGATTTGTATCCTCAAAAAGAGTCCCTGCGGGATCGACGGGCCTTTATGAGCCGCTTACAAATATGTCTTCATTAATAAACTTATTCATTGTTCCTTATTCAGTTAAGCCGACTATACTCACACGATCCATATTTAAATCTTTGCAAATATTATTAGCAGCTGAAAATCTTATTTGATATAATGAGTGTATTAAATTTGAGTTTTTTTCAAACAATAACAAAATCGGTTACCAATACATTGAATTGAATTTAAATTATTTTATATACAAGAATAGTACTAGAAGCACTCGATCTGAGTTTATAGTACTTCTGGGACTACTTGCTTAACATTCATTTTTAATGAATAACCCAATTTTTAAGCTAATTTACAAATTAGCTGAATGATTTGGTGAGCATCCGGAAAATATGCGGAAAATGCTTGAAATTTTTCCACAAAGTAGTGCCATCTTTTGCAAGTAATATAAAATTATTTGCAATAGGTGTATTTCTTGGCTTAGACGTTTCTTTTATATCAACCACTTCATTTAAAAATCGGGAAGAAATGCGCTCCTAAATATTTAATTAGCTAAAATGAATAAGATCGTATTGTAAATGAATAATCGACAGCCGTCTTTTAATTGTCGTTAATGCTTCCATGGGAACGCTCAGCTGAATGATAGCAATAACAATATTATGTAGTACCACATGAAGATTCGAAATTTCAGCTATTCAAAGATGAGGACAGTCGCTCCATATACATTTTAAACTTATCTTTTAAAATAACAATACAAGATTTCCACTGTAATTTGATATGCTTGTATGTCTGTTCGTTCGATATAATAATATCACAAGCTTTAATTGTTCGTAAATGAATTAATCTGATTGCTGAAAATAATAGCCCTATCTAAAAAGATTTAGATATTAATCAAATATAATTATACAATAGGATTAGTTATAATTAATGTACTTTTTTAACAATGATGTTTCCTGTTACATGAAGATTCGGAATTTCAGTTATTCAAAGATCGACTTTGATTGAGAAAGTTCAATTATAATAAATAGGCATAAATAGGGAAACCAATCCCGGGATCCCGGACAGTTTTAGGGAATCATGAATCCCGGGATTAGTAAACGTAATACCGAAAAAATCGGGATTGAAATTTTTATCTAACAGAAATCGTACACCTCATCAGCATAATGAAGGCTACTAAATCTAGACATTCCCGTTGAAATTTGGACGCTTGGAAACAGTGGCGTAACTACTGATTGGTGAGCTTAGGCGACGCCTAGGGGCAGTAACTGTCTAATCTATGTATACATATATAACGTACATATATGTTTTTTTCAAATTTTTATATTAACCTTTCACTACCGGTGATGTATTTACTACACCTCGACTCTAATAATGTTAATATCGATATGAAATATAATAGATACGGGCTTCAGAATTTTTGTATTCCTCCGTAATGTAATTACAAATTACATCAAAGTATTATAGTATATAAATATTCATCCGCAGCGACGGAAATAAATAATTTGTCGGGAAATCTGGAATTTTACGAGTTTTAGTCAGTGTCTCAGCAGAAAGGAATTTTATCACATTGATGATGTTATGTGACGTGTGGTGGTTGTTGTAAATAAAAGTATTGATATTTTATTATATACTATTTATTTTTACTGCGTTACAATGTATTTGAGTAAAGATAGTTTGGGCTGACACAGAGTATTCCTCTTACTAGTACGGTTAGTCGCTAGCTGTCAGCCGTAACACTCGATGTTAGACTCCAAATAAAACTCTTATTATTTATGGTTTGTGAACCATTTATATACTAAATTATTACAAGGAAAAGATCCAAGTTCAATTTCACGATATCGTGCTTTTACTTTTGATAAGAAGGGAAATTAAATATGTTTTATGTGCATAAGGCGAAATCAATTCAAATAGACAATGCTGCGATGTTGATGGTAATTGAACTTGTTTACAAAAGATATGGAAAGTTAAGTAGATAATTAGTAGATAATAGGGTGTACATTACAGTTATATGAAAATGGAGACTCACGCGATCATGAACTCGAACTAGCATTTAAATATCTGATGACGATATCTCCAACGAGTGTGGAAGCTGAGTGTGCATTTTTAGCAGCAGGTTGTTTAGCTACCAAAATCAGATCCAGACTAGTTTTGTTTGAATAAATTATGTTTTGTGAAAGTTGTGGCGTTTTAATTCTTGCTCACGAATTTCGAACGTCCATGTGATGCGCCCTAATATATCAATTAAATGCATTTATGAACTAAAAATAATTCAACCAATGGGGTAGTATGAGTCGGTTTGATTTTATGCCGGTTAAAGTGTCGCTTGACAAGCACTTTAACCGGCATAAAATCGTTTTTCAACGTCCATAAATAAAAACCGGGAAAACATGCTTTGACGTCGACATCCTGCTTTTGATATTTAATCGCTAGTTATGCTTTTCGATTGCAGGAACGTCTGCTGCTGTCTGTAATCCCCCGTCACGTGGCCATGGAGATGAAAGCTGACATTGCCGGTGCACCCAGGATGGAGCAATTCCATAAGATCTACATTCAACGACACGAAAATGTCAGGTGGGGAATAAGCACTCGGCGTAAAAGCCATTTTATCGAGCGCTCCGATCGCAGCGCGCCGGCGGTCATTTATTCCTCAACACAACGTCGCCATCGAGTCCTTCGTCTTATTCCCGAATCCTATGCGAATTAATTATTTCCCGTTACGCATTAATTATTCAGTAACTACTTTGTGTTGCGATCAATTATTAATTTCACACTTGCTTCTGTTCGTTCCGGAGGGCTTGGAATCCCTCTCGCCCTTTACAATTACAGTTTGTCATTATGTTCATCAAAATTGAATAACGAAGAGACTCAAGATTTTTGATTAAATTTCAAGAAATGGCTCCCTTCAGATGCAATGCACATTGCGTTTAGAATAACGACATCTATCTATTTTTATGCTTGCACCGTTTTTTGTGATGTGAAAGTCGTCGGTTAGCCTTGGCTGTGAGAATATGTCCTTCCCGCAGTCTAATAGCTGTAACCTCTCTCTCGATAAATAAAAATTGTTAATTAAGACGACAGTGTTTCTATCAACACCTGAACACCTACATCCTACCACTCGGCATCACCGCATGCGAGTGTGGCCGTATTAGAGAACACATGGGAGCCGAAACATAAATCACACAAAACCTGTTTTTGTATTATTTATACATTAGTGGGAACGCTCAAAAAATAAATATCTATCTTTTAATAAATGTGCAATATGGGAACTCTAAGCTCACATCTTGAGTATATAATATTACATGAAGATGACCTATGCTCGCATATTGAATATGCGGCACAATAAGCCGATGATTGATTGGTCGACCATATTAAAATCCTGCTTCGCCTTCTTTACGAGCTTTTTGTGCATTTTGCAGCATCCTGTTCGCAGACATGTGCGGCTTCACTACTCTTTCTGCGCAGTGTTCAGCTGAAGAGTTGGTCCGTCTTTTGAATGAGCTTTTTGCGAGGTGAGTTTTTTTTTTAATAAAATCCTATTTATAGCCGCATCGAATGATCGGACGACAGTGGAACTTCTCCATGCTGATAAAATATGGCAAATGGGATGCATAATTAAAGCTTCCTTTGGCTTTCAACTATCTTTTAACGGGTAACCTTATATTCCTTGGAATTTTCAGTCGTTGTGATACTATCAGCTTTCAGCTTTTAGAACTAAAAAACAAATTCCATGTAAACTTTAATTTAAAGGCAAAGTTCCGAATCAGTTCCAGTGCATTAGTTGTGTAACTTGATCGGTACAAATTGGATTACAAACAGATAATAAAAACATATATATGGAAGAGAAGAATCTTGATTTTCTTGCATGTTTTTAATAAATTTACAAACTATACAAAATTGCAATCTTGTTATTATTATTATCAACTTCTAGCAGGAATCTTTTTGCGCAAAATATTCAATTAATGCGTAAATTTTCAGATAATTCAAATATGAAGCAATAACTGCCGCATCCTGTACAAAAGCAATGATACAACATGTGTGCCATAGCTTGGATCACCGATGATACACATTTATCATTCGGATTTAGTGGTCTATAAATATATAAAATATTCGAATACTTCACCAATTTCATATTCGTTATTCGAATAACTGATTTTACGAATATTTGGGACTCCTACTAACGAACATAGCGAACAAACATAACGCAATTACTATTAAAAATGTTTTAAAAAATACATATCTTGTTAGATTGATTGGTTAATTTGCAGCGTGTATTTATTATCAGCCTTATCAATACAGCGCACTTCACTATAATTTTCACATACACTTGACAATTCAAACGCCGCCGCTATTCATCGAATCCATAAGCTTTCAACGCTGAATTTTGGAACTGATGATCGTGTCAAAAATCATTTCGTTCCAATTTTGACGAAAATCTCGGCGCATTCCATCGAAAATGAGGATCGGGTGGAATTATTAATTTAACATGAGCAGTGCTCTCATCAATAAGTGGATCATATTTAATATCTGTTAATGGATGGGAGAGTGGCTTCCGGAATATTTCATTAATGTTGATTTCATCCCTGGAATTGATTTAGCGCTCGGGAGTCCTAATCCGGCCGAAGCTCATTCAAATGCCCCCAATGTACCGAGACACTTCCAAAACCACGACAATCCCAATATAAGCCTGATTGAAGCATTGCTGAAAACTTGCCAACTCAATTATTTGAATAAACAGAGCCTCACAACAGCTTTGCAGATGCAGATCAAATTTTCTGAGAAGCTTTCCATTCATGATTGCACCTTGGAAGCCTCCAAGAACTTTAAACTGTCCAATGAAGTATTGACGCTAGCCGCAAGATTTTAAATATATTATAATATTTGGATGCTTTTGGGATCTAAATTAATCCATTCAACATGCAAAGCGTCTATTGATATGCTTAAAATACCCAATTTGATATTTTGAATAAATCTAAAAATTTCAGACCAAAACTCTGTCTTTGATTAACTTGTTAATCCCTTAAATGGATATGACGTATATATCCGTCAAGACTAAAGTTAATGCAAAATGGGTATGACAAATATATCCGCGTTGTGAAAGTTAATCAAATCTCAATAGAAAATGACGGATATGTCCGATTGCAGTGTTGTGTACGTTGATTCATCTCGAAAACTGACTTGTTCGAATTTGATAATATACTATTTTCGTATACTAGATATGACGTACGTATCCGCTAGCGGCGAAAAGATCGTGTCACTACTGAAGACTTTTTTAACAGTGAAACGTATCGTTGAAGGAGTTAAGAGGGGAAGCTCCTTTTCAGTAACGCAACATACAGTGGGCGCGCACTTTTTCATTGGGACGTATATATACGTCCCGCCCACCTAGCATGAGTTCATGTCATTAAAAAAAATTTAACGATGCTTAGAATTTATAAAAAAATCAATGAAACATATTTATTTAAACACATAAACATATAAAGAAGTTAACAAATACAAAACAATAAACAAAAGCACATAAAGAAAATGGAAACATAAATGTGAGTGTTTAGATGTAATGCTGTTTTTTGATGGCATAGTTTGGCTTTTTACTAAGTCGTCTGAACTGAGCATCAATACGTCTTTTTTGTCCTTCCATTTTAAAACTATAAGTTTGCATTTGAATCTTACCATATGCTACGAGTCACCGTTTACTAAATACACGTCCACAATAGCGAATTGCAACCAATTTGCTACCTAGCTTATCGTAGATCGTACAGATAATATAAAATGCCGCAAAAAGCCCTAAAAGAGGACAGAGTGGCCATAAGGTGTGTATGCTCAATCGGTCCGCTTTTCGAACCGCTGATATGACGAATGAACCTCTCACGATCAGATGCTATACCCGAAAAAGATAACGAAGAAAAGAGGGATTAGAGAACTTAGTATGTATTATAAAAACGGACAGAGTCAATCAATGTTGGTTCATGTAAAGTAGAATGGTAAAGTACAATTAAAATAATGTGCAACTCTCGAGCGGGTCGGTATTCTGCGTTTTATTGTTAGTATACGTATTAGAGCGTGTTAAATCAAATCCGTGTTATATGAAGGCTTTCTGTACAATTTTCAATTGTGCAAGCTCATAACCAAGGGATTTTAAGTCTACACATATGATACTCTAAATCATACAAATGAAATATTATATATATTAGAATGTTAAATGATTAATTTTTAAGCCTATAAGCGTTATACACATCAAATTATCATTCAAAGACCCGAGGAAGCGAAAGAATCCCTAGAGGCAGCTTTTTAGTCCTGCATAGTATCGTCAGAGCACTTGTTGAATACCTGTTGAGTCGCAACTTTCAAATTCTACCCTAAGGCTATTCGAATGATACTTATGCTGGACTCAAGACCGTCCCATTCCGGAAGAGGATCAAACTCGAACGAAATACATTTTAAGTGCCTGGAAGAAAATCATAAATTTGCTCATCAAAATTACACTTTTTACCGTACTTAATTATAAATCTGAAACATTTAATTCCCAGATTCGATCGATTGGCAGCCGAACACCATTGTCTTAGGATCAAGCTCTTGGGAGACTGCTACTATTGCGTATCTGGTCTTCCCGAAGCCCGTGATGACCACGCCAAATGCTGCGTAGAGATGGCCCTGGACATGATTGATGCCATTGCGTATGTATACTCTTTTGAAAATATCGTATGTCTACCATTTAACTCAACGACAACAAGTCTGGAAACGCTGAAAACATAAAGGGTCACACAAACACAAATTACATTTCCACGTCCGTGTAAAAATGTCTTTTGGGCGATAATATAATACAAATTATCCTTGGCAACCGTAGTAGATTTTGGGCGGTCCGGTCTTTTCCTGCTCTTCAAAATGCCAGTCTCCTATTTTTTTATAATGGTGTAATGCATCATTTTTGTAAAAATCGGCTCGCATTGCATATTTGCGTTAAAATTACATTCAATTACAAATTTAATAAATTCAATGTCAATTAAGCATAAATAATATCAGAAAACAAGTATTTATAAAAGCAATAAAGCTTTTGTAACTAGGCGAATAGACAAATAACAGACAAAAAATAATTGATCGGTTGAGGATAAATTACAACGCTTCAAAAATAGAGACCCAATTGCGAGACTCTACGATGACGGCTCCCAAAGACCTCGAAATCTGACTTCTATCACTATCTATATCCATTGAATGGCTAATTTTAGACTTCAATTTTCGATTGTAACAAGTCGTTGCCTCAAGTGGAGACCTAAGAACTGCAAATTTTCATGCCACTAATATTATCTTCTGTAATGGAACTCCGCTGAATATAATGTGGTAGTCGTCGTCGAGCTCCGAAATTTAAAATAATATTTATTTTTGTGTCAGCACGTCGGCGCCTTATTTATACTTTTATCGCTTATAATTAAAAATAAACACTTTCATATGGCGTTTCGCGAATAAAACCGAATACACCTTATGGAAATTGATAAAAGGCAAAAACAAACCCTCCCACCAAAATATCCACCATCCTAAAAAATATTTATTTTAATTTCCACTAAATATTCAACCTCTATTATTTCATATCATAAATCAAATAAATTATCATAGTAATCAACAATAGGACGCTAAGAATATTTGTATAGATTGATCTAATATATTTCCCTTTCTTGATAAAATTGAGATTTCCTTATTTTATCGAAAAGGGGAAACCCCGAATGGCAATTATTTCAATGGAACTTTTTATATTTTTATTTTCAGGCTCGTGAGGGAAGTAATGGGGGTAAATGTAAACATGCGAGTTGGTATCCATACCGGCAGAGTGCATTGCGGAGTGCTCGGTTTGAGAAAATGGCAATTCGACGTTTGGTCCAACGATGTCACTTTGGCTAATTATATGGAAAGCGGAGGACTACCTGGGTTGTTATAATTAATATTCACAAACATATTCATGCTATGATCAACCCTTTGCCCATTTTTCTTAAAACCACTCAGCAATCTGAGTGTAACATATGTTTAATGTCATATAAAAACATCTTTCCCCTTTCATAAACATCCCCTTTTATTAATATTGAACCGATCCAATCCAAATCTCCGCTTGTAATTTATAAATTGCATTTATTCATTAATTGATCTTTAATTTTTAGACGAGTACACATAACAAAAGAGACGCTGAAATGCTTAGGAGATGATTATAAAGTGGAACCGGGCAATGGCGTTGAACGCAATTCATATCTTCGAGATCATAACATTGAAACTTTTCTAATCGTGCCTGATGGAGCATGTCGTGCTGTAAATAAAACATTTCAATTGCGATTTTTGAACGATCAAAAACGATTGTTTAAAATTGAAAGTCAAATATTAAATTTACATCAATTTCAGGATTCAAAACCGCAACCAGGAACCAGTTCAAACGGTTCCGGTAACGTATCAAAGGAATTGCGAATGATGGGTCATGGATCGCAAGGAAGGCAAAATCCCAAGTATTATATTATATTAAATTATAAAATAGTATTACTCAAATTTAAATTAATTTTATTAATCAGATGTTAGCGTAAGTATATTACGCTATTTTAATAATCAACTAAATGTCATGCAATTTAGAATGGACGTGGTAAAAATTAACCCCAATCGCAAAACAACGTCTAATACAGATCTTTCGTATATGGTCGATTTAAATCGCTTTATGTCCAAACGCAGCTGTTTAACTGTCAAAATGAAATATTTACCAAATATATTGCGATCGTTTGATCGCTTCATAGAAATGTTCTCTATAAATACTGACAGATTTATCTTAAATAAATTGGATAAAATAATTTCCAATCAATTAAAAACTTTATACGATAAAAATTTAAAACTATTTATCAAAAATAACCTAAAATTCTGCCGATTAAAAATCATTTCATACCAAGTAAATATGAATTATTGTATGCTATTATATTTTTGACTCAATACAAATGTCATTTATATCAATACCGTTAAATATCATTTGTGAAAATTAAAAAAACGCCATACAAAACCGTCAATTTTTTAATATTTGAGGAAGACTAAAAATTAGATTCTATGATGATCGCTAGTTTGGGAAATTCTAATTTCCAGAACAATCAAAGATTACATCGATAGATGTGCAATTGCCAGAAATAGCAGCGTTCAAACATTCCCAAACACATTCGATGTACAATAATAATGCTATAACATAATACACTTACATATCGTTTTATCAACGTTTTATATTTCAGTCGACTTGGATTCGTAGAAACCATTGAAATAAAAAGTTCGGACGATGAAGTTAACGAATATTTAATGAGAGCCATTGACGCCCGTTCAGTGGATCGCCAGCGGAACGAACATTGCAAAAGTTTTACTCTAACCTTCAAGGATAGATACAAAGAAAATGAGGTATTATTTCATTCATATTAAGCAAGACTTTTATAATAATGGTATTATAGGATACGTTACAATATATTTTTTTTTAGTTTGTGAAGGAACGAAACTCCATGATAACTTACTACTTCTCGTGCTCGCTCATCGTTTACGTTTGTTTCGCACAGATCCAATTATTCCTATTTCCAATGTAAGTATTAACATATTTGATTTGGTCACATATCATTGTCACAATGCTAATTTTATGTTTTTTAATTGCTTACAGAAACTTTTTCAACAATATTACGCTCTTGGTCTTGACTTCGATTCACTTTCTGATTTGCTTTATAGTATTTTCGGGAAAGCACTGGGTATTTATTGATTTGTATTATAAATTTTTGTATATTTATATACTTAATGGTTTATTAACTTAACATTCATAATTAATTTTAGGATAATGTCATCAAACCTGTCAAATTGATATCGTTTGTCATCGACAAGAACCGAGTTGTGGCTCAAATGATATCAATCCTTGTAATCCTCACTACAACATGGATCATTGACTCTGTTGCAGTAAGTTCATTTCATTCACAAAACATTTCACATACAATTTAAATGGATATTTAAATACAGTAAGATCCAGCTTAATGCCTTCCAATAAGTTGCAGAATTAAACACGATCATCTAAACACAAATAATAGAGATAAGTGAAATAGAACAGGGAATAAGACGATTTAACATATCGAATACGTTCCCAGTCTGTAATCTGTGAGACTAATGATTAGTGATCTAGGGTTAATTCAAACAAAATAGAAGCGTTTTTATGGTGAAACAGTGTTAAGCAGGGTCTCACTGTATTGTTAATATTTATAATTACTGTGTTGTTAACATTTCTATTCTGTAACGTATTAACATTCCATAAATTTTTTATTAAAGGTTCAATCACCCGTTGAATATCCATGCACCATCAATAAAGAAACATCAACATTTAATATAAGTACTTCGGAATCCAACCATACTACATTGACTATAACATGCCCTATTCATCTTGTAGACGAGGTAATAAATATTAATAATAAATATAAGTCTATTAGAAACACATAAATATATATATTTTATTATTGTACATTTTTCAGATATTCTTACCGATGAGTCTTTTGGTAATGGTTCTATGCGCAGTTCACCAAATATTGATTACTAATCTCAAATCGATCATTTTATTGATGCTATGCAGTTCATACATAACGATATCTGTACTAAGAAATCAATTTGCATATGAAAACGATAATCTTTTAGGGTATGTCTATGCTTTTATTAGAATCTTTCATAACACTATATTTATAAATGACTTAATGATCTGTATTTCTTATAGAGAGTACTCCCATGATAGCTATCTCAATTGGATCCAAAAAATGTCTACATCCTTCACAAGCTTCATGATTCTCTCGTCGTTCTTATTCTCATTGATTATCCATTCCTTGCAAACGGAAAAATCGCATAGATTGGACTTCATATGGAAACAACAAGCCACCGGTAATAAAGTGCTATTATATACAAGATCTTTCAATAGGAACGCTCGAAATTTGTTAGGTTATAGCGGCCACGTTGTTAAAGCGACATCTGACAAATTTGTTGTGAATCTGTCGCATATGGAAAATCACCACGGAAGGTTATAACGTCAAACAATGGGCTAAAAATAATAATAATAAAAATATAGAAAGTCTCCTGCCGTGCATAGCCGTGGCAGACATTTGACCAATGTTATATTCCAAACTTAATGCCATAAAATATTGCGTATTTTATTAATATAACTTGTTTAATTTACATTTAAAAATCGAGCTTCCTTATTGTAAGACCATACAAACCTCTAAAATAAATTTAAGCTTACTCATACTTTACTTTACAGAAGAGAAAGATGAGATGGAAAATTTAGAAGCCTATAATAAAAAATTATTAGGAAATATCTTGCCTTCTCATGTTGCAAAACATTTTCTTTGCACTGAAAAATATAACGAAGTAAGTATCAATATACACTTGCGATAATTTAACAACAGGCTAATTAGTAATAATATATTAATTCTCACAATAATCGACTAATTTTTGAATATCACGCAATTTCAGGATTTATATCATGAGCAATGCGAATCGGTGTGTATTTTATTTGCATCGATCCCAAATTTCTCAGAATTCTACGTTGAATTGGAAGGAAACAACGAGGGAGTCGAATGCCTTCGTCTTCTCAACGAAATAATCGCCGACTTTGATGAGCTTCTGTCCGAACCTCGTTTTCAATTTATTGAAAAAATTAAGAGCACCGGAGCAACATACATGGCAGCATCAGGTTTAATAATTCAATTCCATTTTAATATAACTAATAAAGAGAAGCAAAAGGAAGCTTTATTCTTTATTTTAATTGTGCATAAGCAATTTAAACGAGTTTCCAGTAAAGAATCGAGTTAAATGAAACGTGTATTTGAATGCAGGACTTACGCAACAGACGCGAGATATGGTTGGATACGAGCATGTCACTGCTATGGCCGATTATGCTTTGAAGATACGCGAAGTTTTGAAAAATGTTAACGAGCACTCGTTCAACAATTTCAGGATAAGAATAGGTAACTTTTACAAATGGATTTAATTTTATACTGCCTGTATTTTATTGCGATAGCGAAAAAAAATGTTGGGACGGATATATGCTATTATTTTTGGAAATATTATTGCAAAAGCGATCCTTACTAAATTACTGTGCTGTTGCGTTAATGTATAAATAGCATTTACGCTTGTGCTAAATGCGATGAAACAAAATTATATATTTTTTTTGTGTCAGATCTATGTTATGAACTTGAATTGAAAAATTGTATTTGTGATTGTATTGACGTAAATGAGTTTAATTGAAAATATATAGAGATCTTATAACAGTTCTAATTTCAATTAATCAATATAAACATCAACATACTCTTTGTAAAGAATGTGTAATAGCATAATTTTATTTCAAGACAACCACTTCATTAACATTTGCATTTTTGTTAATATTTTTGATGTATAAAATATTTACATATTGATGTGAAATTACGCGCTAGAAATAATCGATTATATGTATGAAATATAATTTAGCAATATGGCCAGTATCCTTATTTTTCTGATCCAATAGGCATCAACATTGGTCCAGTTGTAGCAGGAGTTATTGGAGTTTGTAAACCACAATATGATATATGGGGAAATGCTGTAAACGTTGCAAGTCGCATGGATTCCACTGGAATTTTAGACGAAATACAAGTAAGTTTGTATGTATACATTTTATGCATAAACAAAATGCTTGTCGTCAACAATTTAGAAAACAACGGAAGATAATGTCATCATTGCGAAGTGGAATTCTTCATTTGTTACTCTTACAGGCCATATGCTTGTTGTTCCTTTAGTTTTTCTACCTCTGAACTGGCCAGGCTTTATACTTTATACACTATTTGGTATAATATCAACTGTATTAAATAAGTATAATAAAGTGATGGTGTATAAGAATGACAATTTTGAATATGTTTATATAAATATGATATTTCCAATAAAAGTGAACGTCTCTCACCATACATTTTTTTAGTGAATATTTTAAAAATGTAATTTAAAATTTAGGTCACCCAAGAAGTCTACCAAATCCTCAGCCAGCGTGGATTCCTCTTGACTTGCCGCGGTACGATAAATGTAAAGGGTAAAGGGGAGATGGTGACATATCTGCTTAATGGCCATACTGGAAATTATATGCCAAGAGCTCCTCAAAACGTGCCACAGGTATTAAATTGTATAATTTTTATCTAATATTTTGAATTTTTTTGCATATTTTTAAATATATGAATTTCAGGAGAGACCCGATGCCGAGGTTATAACTGTAAAAGCTGAAGTGAACGTGAAGAAGGCCAAAAAACATGATGGAATTGGAAAAAAGCGAAAGATAAAACCCGTTGTTTCAAACGGCGATTGTAAAGACGAGCGTGAGAAGGATAAAAATCAACCAGGGCCTAGTGGAGTGAAACGTAAGCAACTAATTTATAAATATAAGCGTGTAATTCTTTTGGTTTTATATCAATTTTGTTATCTGCTTTGACTTAAATTTTATTTAAACTATGTTTAACCTTTCCCTGACGATGCTACGTATTTATTATATTTCATATCGATATTCGATAATATATATATTAATATCAGAGCCGTAACTAGGGTATGAAGCACCCATGGCCAGTATCTAACTTAACGCCCCCCCAACCCCTGGAATCCAATTTATTTTTTAAAGTTAACTAATACTAAGCTAATGAACCAGGCTTGGATAATATAAATGCGCAAGATATTGAGGAATTAAAGCAAATTACAACTGGTGAAAGTTTTTCTAATAACGATCTCAAAGAATTATTAGAACAGCAAGTGCAGTATTAAGATGAACAATATTAGCGTTTCTTAAGATGGAGCATTAAACGGAGTCTTACTGTACTTAAATTTGAATGTATTGGATTAAGAGAATTTGATTGTTTATTTTTTTAATTTCAGGCACTCCTCAACAGCCAAACCAACCAACAGTTCAACCAACAAGACCCTCAACCGTTCAACCGGCCAAGCCTCCAACTGCTCATCAACCGAGCCCTGCTACCGCTCAACCAGCCGGCCCTTCAACCGCTCGACTACCGAGCCCTGCTACTGCTCAACCAGCCGGCCCTTCAACCGCTCGACTACCGAGCCCTGCTACCTCTCAACCAGCTGGCCCTTCAAACGCTCAACTACCGAGCCCTGCTACATCTCAACCAGCTGGCCCTTCAAACGCTCAACTGCCGAGCCCTGCTACCTCTCAACCAGCCGGGCCTTCAAACGCTCAACTACCGAGCCCTGCTACCTCTCAACCAGCCGGGCCTTCAAACGCTCAACTACCGAGCCCTGCTGCCGCTCATCCATTCGGCTCTCCAATCACTCAACTACCAAGCCCTGCTGGCGCTCATCTATTCGGCTCTCCAATCACTCAACTACCGAGCCCTGCTGGCGCTCATCTATTCGGCTCTCCAGTCACTCAACTGCCGAGCCCTGTTGCTGCTCATCCATTCGGCTTTCCAATCACTCAACTACCGAGCCCTGCTATCGCTCATCCATTCGGCCCTCCAATCGCTCAACCACCGAGCCCTGCTAACGCTCATCCATTCGACCCTCCAACTGCTCAACTACCGAGCCCAGCTACGATTCAACCGCCCAACCTTCCAACAGCTAAACCAAAGAGCGACACAAAGGTTTCAAAGTTGAGCGTGTTTGAAATCATGAGCGAGAGAAAACGACCCTATAGTCACAAACGACCGGTGTCAATGCATGAAAATTTTAACGTATCCTCCAACGCCAATTTTAATTCCAAATTTTTATCCGACAGCAACATTTTGAAACCAAACTACTCGTCCATACCGAATAACATCGGATGCGATAAGACCTCTACCAAATCCGTTGTCGCCAACACCAAAGTGAATCCGAACGTCTCGCATAATTCTGAAAATGCTTTGAACGTCGGCAACCTCCAGAACACCACTGGCTTGCGCAAAGGAAAAATATCCAAATCTCTGCCTTTGACCACCGGCTTGTTTGAGAATCAACGTCAGAAATATTTGAGCACTGATAATAAACTGGATAACCCTCCGCTCCGAACCATCGTCGTAATTGAGAATCCGCTCGCAATGAATGATTACGCCTATGATAACGACGATGTTGAATCCGGTAAGAAAAAAGTCAAGAAAGGTTAATTCTAGATCAATTATTACATATATATATATTGATTTATGTTTTTTTTTTTTTTTTTTGGACAGGAACTATTAGTTTTACTTTAATTTAAAATTATTTTTATATATATTTATTTTAGGAACGATTTGTAAAATGCACAAATTTATTTCAGATATTTTTTTCTAGGAAAGCATTAAAGTTTTTCCGACGAATACTAGTTTTTATTTTTAACCGTTCCAATTACTAAATATTTAATCAATTATTGTGCATCTATATTTTCTCGCTGTCCTATAAAATCTTCTTATATAGAGACAATGTGATTTGCGACTGGCGTAATATTGAATGAGATTGTTTCGCTTCATAATGTTTAGTGGGAAATAGAACAGCTTCAATATTAATTGTCATAAATTTGAGTATTTTTCTGGTAAATTCTAAAAAAATAACACATCCCAAATAGCAACATTGAAAATTTATGATGTTAACGATGTTCAAATTGTATGATAAAATTTTTGTCGATCTTATGTAAATGTATGATTGAATATTTATAGCACAACATTAACCCTAGATCACTAATCGTTAGTGTCACAGGCTACAGACACGTAAATCAGTGACCCAGGCGTGCTCACTGTGTATGCGCGCGCGTCAAGCACGTAATATATAGTCAAAGTGTAACTCGATAAAGTGATCTATGGTTAATAATAAAGTTTTGTTCTTCTGAAATTTACTGACTGTATATTTTATTCCTACTTCAAATTTATCTTGTTTGCCATTCATGAATGCCTTAATTTATTTTACTTTAATACTGAACTTGGGACCACTATTCTATTACCTTGTTTCATTTTTATTCACCGAACCTCCATGAATACATTCAATAGACGTTCATTTATTAAATATCGTATCTCTTGATCGATGAACTTACCGCGTTCTATTGAAACATCCATCGAGTAATATTTTACGTTCATTCGATCAAATGTAACAAACAAGATCATTCAAATGCATAAATATTTTTAAAAAAATAATATTAAAGCCATATTCTTGATGATATTTGTCAATCTTTCATGTCGATTAACTTTATTCATCTCTCATTCTATTGCAAATTTACTCTTATTGCTTTGATTAAAAGACAAATTTTATATAAACATAATATTTATTCTACATCATATGATATATTCAAAGTGATATTTCATTAAAAAAAAGTTTTAACGTTGTATATAATATTTTTTTTATCTATCGAGTAGTCAATGACTGTGATCATTATGTTTTCGTTATTAAAGTCACATTATTATTATTGAAACATGTCTTTAGAAGACTTATACTTAAGCATGTAATTGCGCTGTAAGTTGCTTACACATGTAAAACATTATCTTAAAATCCCACAGGGTAAATATTTATATTATATATCATAAACAACTATTTTCGTAAATAAATTATATTATTTTCGAGCTCACAAATGAAAATATGTTTGCTTAAAATTTTATTATAACGATGTTAAAAGTATTTTTGAATACTATAAACAGTTTCAGTATTATCCGAGCTTAAGAATATTGAACTTTTTCGCAAAATTTTGAAACAAATGTATTAATTTTAGAACCAATTCAGTCAAAACTCGTATTTAGATAGTACGCGTTATTACTAGTTGGAATCAATTTATACTATAGCTTCTGTATCTTCATCACTAGCTGGTATTATTTGAGGTTCTGCGCTCGTATTAACCGTGACTTCTGAATCTTCTTGACTAGTTGCTATTGTAATTACGTATGTAAACGCATTCTAACCAAATACAGGTTTTGACTGTGACGTATATAACTACTGCGATAATGAACAAACTGCTATTATTTTATCAATAATCTTTCACGTTTCCTATTTTAAATAAAACGAAGTATATAATGCCAAATTTATATATATATTATTATTTATAACAATGTAAATTAGAAAAACATCACCTCGTCATATTATACATTTCCATTTATCTCTTTTTAAATTACTACATATATATTTATATATAAAATATTACAATAATTGCCGAACTTAAAAGGTGTCTTATCGTGGAAACGTTCATGCAAATCTATAGTTTATTTGCGTCGTAAGCTTTATCATCGAGTATTATTGAGTTCATATTTCTGTAGCTTAGTCGGAACCCTCAACATATAATTTAGAATTTACATTCGACTAATTCGACATTTTGAAACGAATCATCAACAATATAGTTATTTTATCTCAACTAGAAAAATACATATTTTATATGACATTTAAATGTGCAAAGATATGAAAAGGTTCTTTTTTATATTGTACCGATGCATTTTTGGTGGTTTAATGCATGAGCACATGTTTCGCTTTAATTTTTTTAATTAAGAATATTGAATGTTCTCTGTGATCATGTATTAGTTTCATATAGACGTTCGTACGTTGTCACATTGTAAATATTTATTCGCGGTACAAATGAAGCTGTTATTTGGTTTATAGACTTTATTGTTTCGTGCTTGTTTTGCGTTACACATAGCATAAAACATGAAGAGCTTCGTAACGTTAAGATAGTTTAAATCGATTAAATCGAATGAAATGAATACGTGGTTGCTTTCGGAATGACTAATATCACTTTTTCGGACGTACACCGCACAGGATCGCACGGTATTATGTTTGCTGTTTAAGCCTAGATCGCTGATCGTCAGTCTCGCGGGGAACGCATTCGATATGTATACTCACTGTGTGTGCACGTCAATCGTAGTCGCGTAATATGATAAGTGTTCTACGGTTAAACAACTGAAAAACTGCAATTAGATATGAAGGTTACACGTGGATAATTTCATTCAGACCACTATTGTAGCTATAGTGAAAAAAAAAATTAGGTGATTTTTAATATTAATGTGATATTTAATTTTATCGTTCAAGCCAAATAAAATTACATAATTTTAATATATAAAGTTAAGTAACACTGCTGATATTTAATATCACTCTTTGGTTTTTTTTTTTAAATACATTGTATCGGTAAAAGGATACGTCCCCTTAAATTTAAGCCGCGTTTCATCAAGGATTTTAATATATTTTTGCTATGACATTATCATTTCAGTAATGGATCCCTAAACATATTATTTATAAATTCAAAAAACAATTATTCAGCTTTATAGCACGATGATTTTTATTAATTAATATCAAATATCATTACCCTAACTTATAACGTTTTATTCTGCAACACTATGATTATCTTTTTTACAAATATAAATTAGGGTATTGTTATTTATCCAATGGAATAGTCATACATCCGACAAAATCCATTCCATTTGTTAAAATACATTTGATGCTTCACTTTAGGGATTCCAAAGAACTTTTACTAAGCCATTTATGATAAATTTATCAGCTTTTTATTACGTATATAAACGCATAACCATAGCCGTATTTTAATCAATATAGATTCTGCAAGTAAATATGATAGTATATAGCTTTTGATGAATGTTTATGTATTTATCGATAAATTCTGTGTTTATTAATTGTTCATGAAATTTAAAAATAGTGATTAAAATCAATGTGCGTTTATGAAATGACTCAATTCTACAATTATACGATTGAGGAGATTTATTTATAATGAAATTCTTATTTTATAAAAATATATTAGAAACAGAGATGTACATATATATATATATATATAAATTCGGAGTTGTAACGCTGATTGGTTCGTTTTTAGTTTACGGCTTATTTGATACGAGTATAAAATTGTGTAATCTACTGGACATATACGCTCTAAATCGTTTTGATAGCATTATGATGTTTGATACGAATCTCAACTACTGTAGGAATACGTAAAATAACCATATGATAATTATATCGGAGGCCTAATTTTTATTTGTGTTGTATTTGTGTTTGGATTTCAAATTACTAACTTTGTTTTTCAAGCAATAGTCCAATTGTTCTATCCGATATTTGCAATATTTCAATTATACTCTGTCAAAATCATTCATTTTCACATATATATACCGTAAAATAACCGATAAGGATATTCTATCGTATGAAAAATATTTACAACGTTTCAAATTCCCTAGATTTTATTTATAAATCTGTCAATTAAATCATATTCTTTTAGAAAAAATATATTTACATGTACGTACGTCTTTTGTATATTTATTGAGAGAGTTATATTTTGCTATAAATGTACTCTTACGTATTTAAAATATATTATTTACAAATTGGCAATGCAATTAAAAGCGTATTCATAATATTCAAATTTATGTCCAGCGAGACAAAGCCGAATCGTTGATTCTACATTCGTAATATGACTTACACACGTTTTCTCAGTATTGATCTGTATTCAGAATCTGGCCTAATTTGATAATAGATAGCTTTTATTATTTATGGACGGAATTGGAAAATTTTAGATATAAAATTGCATTGAAAATTGTAAAGTGCGCTCGCAAATACATTATTTATTTTTGATCATCGTCGTCAATGAAATGCATTATCGTTAACTCGTCAGTCTTTTCGCTGCAACATTTCCATTACCCAAGCTTAATATTTGTATACATATATAATCTTAATAAGCATGCAAGACTGAGCAAAATACACGGTGATTATTTCTCCCGGTTATAATTTTGGAAACGCAAACATTTCGTATTTAAAAATTCAGTCGTCTAATGAAGGTTTTACTCGATTGCAAACGCTAATGATTAAAACCTTGGAATGATTTAATATTACCGTAGTATACTCTCGATTATCAAGACTAATAGACCAAAAATTCAAATCTGTAACCAATTTTTAAACGCTCTATCGACGAATTATTACATTTATACATGCGCACGGATAATCGAGAGCGCGCAGAATTTAAAAATCGAATCATCCGCTGGCCTTTGATTTCGTCTACATAATGAATATATTTACATTGGGAATGTAGGTTTCATGTGATACGATACAAGCTGAAGATGTACTCGACAAATATTATATATATTATATTTACATTTTAAAAATAACAATGTGTTAATAAAATACTCTCTGTATATTTAATCATTCCTTATTTTCAAGACTTTTAGCAACGGCTAAATGATGTGTCGTGTTTGTTTTTTTAATTTTTTTTTTAATACATTTGTAATACATGTATAAGAAAGAATAAGACTAATGTTTTAAAATGATTTATCATGTGTAATATTGAGTAGTTTGAAATATATTGTATGTTTTACTATGCCTAATAGTTGTCACAACACACGTTAAAGTATTTTCAGTGTAAACGTATCTCTGTCATCTCAATAGCAGTACAATTTCTCTGTAATAGTTTAAAAGTGTAAAGAAACATAAAAAAAATATCAGTGTATTCACCAATTTAAAAAAAAAATACAATTGATGTGGTAATAAATGTATGAAAATAACAATTTGTTTATATTAATAAATAACCCATTGTATCATAATCAGGGGTACCGGATGATAATTTCGTTTTTTTATATCGTCCTTTTCGATGGTCAATTGTATTTCAGTTGTCGATTAAGTACACATTGAAATAAAAGCAAATCTGACCAAATATATTAAATACATAGCAGGGCCGTAACAAGGACGTGACAAAGGATTGGGGTTCGCTTCGTTATCATATTTTCAGATATGGCATCCGATCACGAGGCACTCATTCGTCATATCAGCGGTCCGAAAAGCGGACCGGTTGAACATATAAACTTTATGGCCACTTGTACAGCGTTTTGCGGCATTTTATATGATCGGTACGATCACGGAAGCAACGTAGCGTCTAGACACGTTCTATCATAGTATTTTTTTACAACAGCAACTGCATAAATTTCCTTTAACTTTAAAAAATTGAAGGGTGGGGGAGGTTAAGTTAAATACTTGCCACGGGCGCTTCATACACTTGTTACGGCTCTGATACATAGCAGATACACTCGGATACTGTATTAGTCTATTGTACAAGAATATTTCAAAATAATTGGTATGATTCATAAACAGGGTATGTGGACGTTTTAACGCATTTTTACTATTTGAAGCTAGTTTATACAGTAAAATTATTCTGTTACGTGGACTCCTTGACTTCTGACACCAATGTTACATGGAATGAGGGCACTCTCGAAGCAGCTTTTACGTGTTAGTCGAGATGATCGCGCTCTCACGTGGATTTATTCTTCTTTCGGGTCGTTACGGAGATGATCGGGTGCCGCATAAATTTACTCTCATCTTTATTGATGATGAGCTAGAGATCTAGCCGCGGGAAGAACGCCTTCCCGCAGCCAAGGCTATCCGACGCCTCTCGCGCGTCATCACCGGACCGACAACGGTGCACCCGCAAAAAGCGATAATCTATTTTAAACACAATTTTGCACAAACACGATCGGCATTGATAAAATGCAAATATAGCCTATAACTGGCATACGTAAGTAATAAAATTGGGGTTTAATTATAACAATAAAGAAAGTCGGACTCGAAATAAATAAACATGTTGAAAATAGCTTTATTTTGTTTGTTTGAATAGCTTTCAATTTTAGTTTATAATGGGACCCAAAATAAAAATCACGAGGCATTACTGCTGTTGGGTAGGGGGAGAACAAATTAAAAATAAGGCTACAAAAGAAGGCCAGGGGGAGCGATATTTCATACACTCTTTAAATATAATATATTTACATCCTTGCCTTGAAAAGGAATCCTTTCAGTGCAAAATTTCGTTTGAAAGTACCCTCAAAAGCGACGAATGCAAACCGAAATATAAACAATGGGCGCTTTTTGAGCATATGGTGTCAAAAATAAGATCGCTTTAATCAATTTTCATTTTATTTGAAGATGTAAAAATAAGAAAAACCGGAGAAACATTTAATGCTTATTTATATATCTTTAATTGGGACGCTTTAATGGAGGTTTACTTATATAAATTATGATTGTCCAACGATTTATTTTTGCAGTCTATATATATATGGGTTATAAGAAATCATTTTTTGACCTCCCGAATACGCGCTGCCAAGCAAAGTCGCGGCGGACATTTAGACGACATAATATTTCTTAATGCCATAAAATATTCTTTCAAATAAAAATTAAGTCGATGTCTTACAAAAAACTTGTTTTATTTAGATTTAAAAATTGTATAGTTCTTTTCATTTAAATGAAATTTTCATCCGGAACATCTAATATTGAAACGTACCACATATCGAAAACAACTGTTTAGTTCAAATATATCGGTGCAGTAAGCTCTTTTGTAGGCACCACTAAAATTTCGTTTCAATCTATTAGCTGGCTTAAGAATTATATCAATTTTACGAAAGAAGTTGAGTTTCATGAATTTCCTACGAAATCTCCCGCACTTTAAGCGAAACTTAGCGCGGAACACCCAAAATGTAAATTGTTAAAGTTTTTTTTAAATATTGATGTTCGTTTTCATATACTTAATATATTTTTTAGGAAATTATAGCCCCTCATATCGTGTTTATTTCGCTATTGATTGATTTGTCATGTGTGAAGTTAGTTCCAAGACATACTGTAAATAAATTGTACTATACCTATATTATTTGAGAAAGTGCAAACAATAAGTTGGATAAGTTTTATCGCAATCGAATGAACGGTATGGCAGCGCATCAAATACGAACAAACAAATTTTTATTTTTGTATATTAGACTATGTCTATGTTACTCGCGCAATCCTTAGCAATAAATGGACGAAATTTTATCACAGTTTGATGAACGCTATGGCAGCGCATTACATACGAACAAACGAGAATTCATTTTTATATATACGATTACACAACACACAGCCACATCATTTAGCTAACAATTTCCGTTAAAAGAAAAAAATGTTTCCCAGATGCTAAAAAAGCTTATTTTAAAAAAAAACACGTTATTAAAACATGCACTTTGGAAAGCACTGCTTATAATGAAATATAGAAAAGTGATATGCTTTAACGACAGATGGCGTTTGGAGCTTTCACTTAGTTGACGCTTTCACTTGAGTACAGAAAAAGCTCCCTCTGTAACGTGTTTTCATACATGTTTTTTTGAAAAGTATTGGTAGAGTTCTTGTTTAAAGTTACACGATTGCCGCCATCACGACTGCCGAAGAAATGGAGCAAGAATCCAAAGTGTGTGGTAGGATAATAACTGGAATATCTTGGTTTATTGTGATCATCACGATGCCATTTTCCCTGTTCGTATGCTTCAAGGTAAATACATTTTCGACTATTTTATTAGCAAATTTTCATTTTCATGCATCATCCATATGCTTATTTATCAACAATGTCATCACAATCGGATGGCAAAATCATTGAATATTTTTGAATAAATCCTATTTATATTTATTGTCTATCCACACCTTAAGCTTTTGCATTTAAATTGTGTTTTATATGCGTGTTGCGACAACACTGACCCATTTATCAGTGAATTTAAAGAATGAATTTCATGCTAAAATATGAGAAAAACTTATGCTTTTTATGATGCTCAAAAACAGTCCCCTGATGTATTAACAAAGCGATATAGTTGCTTTATATATATATATATATATATATATATATATTTCATTTATTGATTGACCAAATTATTTGATTATTTGAACAATATTATATGATTGTTAATTAGAACTACTAATTGTTTAAGTATGTTTCAACATTTTGTGTTTCAACAGTCCCTCTGTTTATAATTTTTATTGCATGCCATGTAGTCCACAGCTTAAACTATTGCCTTGATACGTGTTACGAAATTTGCGTGACTGCCATCAAAAGCACCCGATCGCTGTTTTGCATAGTGCATATTATATTTATATATTAAAATAAATTAATATTCCTTGTGTGCAACAAAATAAAATGACTTAATATACATTTCAATTAAATCCAATCAAACAGTCCCCTGCACCATAACGGGCTTAATATGGAATATAGATCAAATCTAATTTTCTTTCATCATAATGAGACTGGTACTATAATATTATATAAGACTTATAATACTTATTTTTTTACAATTTGTATGATTTATTTTTATAGGGATAAAAGCGTATTTTTCATTTAAATACAGTCTTCTGAGATAGACAACAGTCTCTTGTAGCGATTTTCAGAAAATGCTCAATATTTCCCAATGCAATGGGAATATTTTTGGTACATCTGGTTTTTTGATATCAACCTTAAGACGACTTATATTACACAATCACATATTTTAATTAGAAATTTCTATTCAAAATCAACTATTTCCAAGTGCTAAGAGGTGTCAATTCTACGCTAGAATTCAAAAGGTTATATTTCTAGTTTTGCGACTGATGAGCGACATGAATTGATTATATGACAAGGAATCAATAAACGAGTTTTGTTTGCAGGTCAAAAATACATCACCCATTAAATTAATATTATACATACAGATCTTAAGAAGACATTTTTGAAATATACCAATGAAAAAATGCAATTTTAACATTTGCCTAGCGATAAATTACGCAAATTTAAGCCACCCGCTGTTAGTTTGTTAATGTGACATTATCACTCAAGTATATTAATATGTATTTTATGGCTGGCATTTTGACGTTGTTATATGATAACATTGTAGTTGCGTTGCAAATTTTCCACTGTAATTTTTATATCTATAATAACCATCGATGATCCATTTAGTACCGGCCTAAAACATTATATCAAGTAGTAAATATGACGTAAAAGCATTTGATATATTATAAAAGATTGTTATTGTTTAAAGCGCCATCGCATAAACGACGATATATCGTCGTTGGTATTTTTCGCTATTGCCGTCAACGGCGATAAATCGACGTCCGGCACTAAAAGGGTTAATATATGGTGATTAAAAATGCATTAGATTAAGACATTATTGAATATAAATCCATTTGATTGATCGCAGCAAATATATGAGCGCTTTTTCAAGCAATTGTGAGATTTTGTATAGTGATTTTATTGACCGTGTAGGTCGTTCAAGAGTATGAGAGGGCCGTCATCTTCAGACTGGGAAGATTGTTATCGGGTGGCGCAAAAGGACCAGGTGAAATTCATTCATATAAATAGGCTAAAAACATTTTTAAGTGAAAATTTTACAGTCAGGGCAAATTGGATTGGGCGTCACAAAAAGTGAAACTCCAATCCGTGACGCGCCTCTTCCGCTATGCGTAGCATAAAGCAACCACTAGACCAGTAACAAGTCAATTTTATTATATATTACACACAGCGCTGTCTTTTGGCTATCATTTTCCGTTAACAAAAAGTTAACAAGTTTCACTTTTACCACGCGATTTTTTTTTTACTATTAACTCGCTTTTTAAATCATATATTGTGATGGAATCAAGCAACCTGAATGTTGAAGTATTATTGGATCATATGAGAACCAATCAGTAAAACATGATACGCTTGACAAATGTTTTGGAAATGCACATCAATGTATTTATGAAATACTTCAGGTTATATGATTCTATCCCTGTTTTGAGATCTTTCGTTGTTATTTCGACTGTTTGTGCTTTTTAGGTATATTTTTCATCTTGCCGTGCATTGACGCGTACGCAAGGGTAGATTTGCGTACAAGAACATATGACGTCCCACCGCAAGAAGTGAGTCCTTGACATGCCACTATTTGAATGCATTTAACATTGTTTAATGAATGCGAATGAATGCAACAGGTGCTGACGAAAGACAGTGTGACTGTCTCTGTAGATGCGGTTGTCTACTACAGGGTGTCCAATGCCACCGTTTCAATAGCCAACGTCGAAAATGCCCATCACTCCACCAGACTTCTCGCCCAGACTACCCTGAGGAACACCATGGGGACGAGACCTCTGCATGAAATCCTCAGCGAGAGAGAGACCATATCCGGGACGATGCAGGCATCCTTAGACGAGGCCACGGAAGCCTGGGGAATCAAAGTCGAGAGGGTGGAAATGTGAGTACAGAATATTTTACTCGGTATATCCTTAGTATTCTTATAGAATCAAAGCTTGGTGATTTTATTTTTTTTAAACATGATCCTATTTCAAAATGACATAATTTACTACCTGGCAGCTTTTGTTCGGAAATTATCTTCATTTTGTATGAAGAGTGATTACAGCCACGAGATTACAAACGAGCCTGGCTGTGAGAATACCTCTTCTCGCAGGCAAGGTTCACGCGTCGACTCTCTTTTCTTGTTTGTTGTGCGTCATGACGTTTCTTTGAATGCGTATGTAGCAAAATAGACTTTTTTTCAAATTTACAGCAAAGACGTCAGGCTACCAGTTCAATTACAGAGAGCGATGGCTGCTGAAGCTGAAGCCGCCAGAGAAGCCAGGGCCAAAGTCATTGCTGCTGAAGGAGAGCAAAAAGCATCCAGGGCATTAAGGGAAGCTTCTGAAGTCATCGGAGACTCTCCAGCTGCTCTTCAACTTAGATATCTCCAGGTAGTTTGATTCCAAAAATAGAATTATAATAAGCAAAATGTAAAACAGCTCCATTATTCAAATTCCATTAATTAACACCCCAATGCGAAATAATAGACGCTCGTGTGTAATTAAAATACTTAGGGGTATAAAAGTCGTCACGCAGAACATGGTGATGTTTAATTAACCTAATAGATAACAATTAATAAAGCGTTCTGTTTAGCACACGACGATTATTATTTTTTCATTATTAAGTATTCAAGGCAATTTTAGGTAAGTGAAGGAGATTCAATAACAGGCCATAAATTACCCCTAAAAATTACCAAATACAATATATCGATCGGAAAAAAATTTATTTAATGCGGAGAGGTAACACGCAGAAAGGGGAGTCGTCGGATGGCATTGACTCCGGAAAGACGTCCTTCCCACAGCTAAATAAATTAGTTGAATATGAGAATGTTCTTATTCGGTTCACTTTCATCCCATCGCTCCATCACGACCCGATAGCAGAACGAACCCGCGTGCGTGCCATCTCAAAGAACGCACGAGAGTGGGACTAAATTATTTAATCCATTTTCTTTTTTAAATCCACACTTTTTGAACCAATAAGAGTGCCTATTTATAAGAATCGGCTGCTTTATTTCTATTTTTTGCACATATTTTCGATTACACAATGATGCGATTCAGGCTTAATATGTCCTCAGGGCCGTAACAAGGGCAAAGCAGGCGTCCGCCGCGGGCGCAAATGGGCTTGGGGCGCAAAACGCAGAATACCGACCCAGTCAAAATTTACACGTGATTTTTTTATTCAACCGTTCTACTTTACATTAACCAACACTGATGATCGCGAGACGCTCATTCGTTATATCAGCGGTCCGAAAAGCGGACCGATTGAGCGTACAAACCTTGAGGCAACTCCGTCCTCTTTAGGGCTTTTTGCGGATTTTTTTAATGATCTGTACGATCATGGAAGCAACATAGAGTCTCAACGACTTTCTATCATATTATTTTTTTACACACTGTAATCGTCATATATACGTTAAGTCGGGTACTTTTGAGACTTTCTTTGTATATATTTTAAGCATATATTATAATAGTATTTAATATGTTGCATTTATTATTTTATTAGTTAACTTTAAAAAATAAATTGAATTTCCGGGGGAGGGGAGGGGCGTTAAGTTAGATACTTGCCACGGGCGCTTCATACCCTAGTTACGGCTCTGTATGTCCTTATTTGACAACCATGAGCTTTTTTGTGAGAATTAAAGGTGTAGCGTGTGCGAAATATCATACTATCCCACATTGGTGTCAGAAGTGGGATGTTACGTGGTGTTCGTCAAGATGGCCACTCTCGCACGTGGGTCTGTTCTTCTTTCAGGTCGTTATAGAAGCCATCATGGGATGATGTTCTTCCAATGATGGCTCCCATAACGATTCGCCAATTGGCTTGAAACAGGGCCGTCTCGAAGGCTTGGACCGCGGATGGTTTTAAGGACCTCCGATTTTCAGTTAGCGCATCCACCGCCAAAACGCTGATCCAACCCCAATCATCCAGAAGTCGAATCTTCAACGTCTGAAAATCGATGGCATAAATAATGCGACGTTTAGCCACCATTAGTGATGAATCAATATTAACAGGGAGGAAACGGTCAATACTTCATTCTTCAAATTACACCCTTAACACGGCCTAATAACGCATGACAACCACTTCTTATCAGTGTGTCCTACTTTTCACGCTTTGTCTTTTGTTTCAGACCCTCAATACGATTTCGGCCGAGAAAAATTCGACGATCGTCTTTCCATTGCCGATCGACTTTTTGACGTACTTCATGAAGCCCAAAGATCCGGCATAATCGACGACTTCGCATATTTAAACCAAGCTGTTCGTTGTATTCAATCGGTGTCTAAATGTTGTCTTCGTTCATTAATCATTAGTTTCGACCCTTTTTGACTTAGTTGCATTTTTGCGCTTTGAATGGGTTGAAATTTATTAGCCTCGATGATTGATAAATTGCTGGGAATATACGATGGGCTTATCGAGAACATCGACTCTCAACATAAATACAATTCAGATGTTAAATTATCGACATCCAACCATGACATGTCTATCACAACTGTCATATTATCGATTGTTCGTCATTATGTTTTCACTGGACGAGCACGTAATGGCACTTAGACTGGTCCAGAAGACCGAAACAGGTCACTATTGAGACTCAATACAACATTTTTAATGCTTGAACAATAAAACTTTCAATAAATTTAACTAGACAATCTAACTTGTTTCAAGTTTGTGCACCCTCTTTATATTTTAAGTTTGAAAACCACTGATTTAACTGCACGTAAATTTCATTGGTGTCATATTCGTAACCCATCTTAGATGCTTCTTATAGTAATGCAAAATTCATTAAAAAAATTATTATATTAAAGCTGCGGACAATTAGCCCAAATTATTTATGAAGTTTGAGTTTTATAGGTACGGTAAATTGGTCTTAAAATGTCACGAAAAGTGAAACTCCAAGTCGGTCGAAAAGATAATGAGAATCGTCTGTAGTGTATCCGTGTTCATCGCATACAACATTGAGACACTATGCATCTCCGCTTTATATGTATATGTCTATACGTAGCAAAAAGCAACCACTACACCAACAGCAAACCTATTTTATTATATATTACACAACACACAGACAAATGGGAAAAAAGCTTAAACGCACGAGTTTTAGTCTTCAGGCGTCGATTTGCTCATAAAAATTCGATAGGGCATTTATTCCATAATGTATTCCAAAGTGTAATTCATAAGCGCGTCACTATCTTTGGAATGATTAGATCGATTTTATAAATTCTATAGCGAACATAATCGACGTCCTTTGTTCTCGGTAGTGGCCTACTTCCATCGCGGCTATCATTTTCATATGTGATCTTTTCAATGCGAATGATCCATTATTTAAGCAAGCTTTATTGATATTCAGGCACATCAAAAAATACCCTCAAACACATCCATTATATTATAAATGTTGTTCCTTTTCGAAGCGTGTTTTTAAATAAAATATTTATAGTGTATTTTCTTATTTTATTCCATTTTTTTTAATATAAAGGTCGATAATTCGATTCTATGGGTTGTTTCGGGCATGTTAACATATCCATGATCACGAATCGACATCCAAAAACGTCGCATTTCGATGACCCTTTATTTGATGAATTAAAACAGTCCCCCACGGCATTAAGAAATATCGCTATTCTTGTGTAAATTATCAAGTAACAGGCTCAAGATCATTAATCGATTATTCATATTTAATGATTTAATGTCTTTTAGCAAAGTAGCTTTACATTGCTAACCATTTATAAATAAAATATAAAATTACTTCAACCGGTAATTTTGCACTTTGTCGAAAGACATCAGGAACATACGTGATGTGTTTTTAATGACACTAAATGAACTAAAAACATAATTTTGAAATAGAATATAAATGCAAAAAATTATAGTTCTAAACCAACCTTATGATTTTTTCCAAATCATCAAAGGCATTTTTCTTCGCTCGTTAAGTCTATTTGTCCACTTCTTAATATTTCCTCATTTTAAAGCTTCTATTATGCGGCGCAAGGCTTAAGTTTGCTCCATAATTTATTGAAATGAAAGAGCGGCTCATGAATATTTGAACGCCAAGAAAATCAATATGCTTAATAGGTTCAAATAGGCTGAATATTAAATTCAATCGGTCATCGATCATCCAAACTAACTGATCGACTAGAAGTACACTAATAGTCGGTTGGCCACTTAAAGATTCATCAATAAATGGGGCTTGTTTCTTGAGCTTCTTTTATGAACGCAGTGCCATTCTGAAAGTTTTCTAATATTTGACGGTCTTAGGTATTCTTAGATCGTTGATGTTCGTTTTAGAATCATGATAAATGATAGAAAGTCACATAAATCAATTATATAATTAAAAACACCCTGGTACCAAAAGCGATTCAATTTGAAACACTTTTATGAGGCATCATAATATCAACAGTGTTATGGTTGATTTATTTATATACAAGCTTCACTCACGTTACGCGGTCCTGAGGGAAAAGTGGATTTGTATGGATGATAAGCGGTTCACATACGAATAATCGAGAGTGTACAATAAACAATGTCACATGATTCATACGCCATTTTTTTTCAAACATCATCCAGTGGGCCACCGAGATGAAAGTGTCTAAAAGTCACTTTCGTGGCATTATCGACTGTTCTAATCTCTCATAACTGATGAAATTAAAAACTTGGAATTCTCAATTTTCAACTGTTAAAAAAATGTTTTTATATCATGTTGTAATTTGATGTTGTAGTAAATCGGATGATTAACAGATTGACCGATTTAAATAAATATATTAAATTAAACCATGTCTTTTATTGATATTCATCGTTATTAGCAAAATGTTTTTCATGGATATTCATCGTTATTAGCAAAATGTTTTTTACATGCGATGCATGTGATGTTTTTATACGCAATATCTAAATGAGAAATGAATGATTTTCGATCCTCTTCGGAACGAAATCTCAGACTCCGAAAAGATGAGGTCCAATCGAGAGGTCATGGACATGTACGGCGAAGCGTCAATTATCAGTTTTATCCGAACCCGCCGTCCGATAAAAACATGTAACCGCGTGCAAGCGCGGGCAAGCGCGGTTACATGTTTTTGTACATGTTACATGTACAAAAACGTGTATGTTACATGTATCTAGTCAATCTATTGTCTTCATTTAATTCTTACATATGTTTAAATCAGCAAGCGATTGCATGAATTGATCTCAAGTGTGTTGATATGCTCGGACAAAGTGCACGCTCATTAATAGAATCATCGCGCACTGAAAGGATTAATATTTCATATTAATATCGGGGAAAAGTTTCGAGGTAACGCTGCAGAACATTTTGGATTTTTTCAATTAAAAGCAATGAATTTTGATCGCATGCTGAAGGTAGTTTTATAATTTTTCACCCTTAAACCTCCCACTGAACTTAGTAACATTGTAATATATATATATATATATATGCAAATGGAGGACTTTAACTTCGTGGATGAATATTATCTATAATTTATGAACATGTGCTGTGTTTCACAAAGAAACAAGACATTGTAGAACGGAAACAAATGGATATTTAATTCATTTTAAAGGATCCAAAGAACCATTTTTTATTTAAAATTTATTAACAACGAAAAATTTGTAACAATACAAAAATGTAAATATATTAATTACTAAACAGTTGGACCTAAATTCTATATTAATTTTCAATGTCAACGACGCGTGTTGGTACAGGGTTGTTGGACGTAATTGATGCAGAATCCTCGATTTCCGATATCATTTGGGGCTTCAACACCGTCGGTGTGGAAGAACAACCGGAATGGTTTGACAGTGCCTGCAAAAAACAAAGTATCCTGACGAAAAAGGCCAAAAATGCGACAAACGCTGCATTTGGACAAGAGTCGCTGCAGAATCGCGCCAAAATTTAATGCACAATCAAAGACGCAAATAACAATGATATTTACTGAAGATGGTGGAGGCCTGTAGAGAGACTTCAGCAGCCAGGGTTCCACCGCAGATGCGATCTGTGCAAGCTGGAGGAGCAGTTGGGGGTCGACCGACATTCGAAACGCAGGGGATGGACAACCAGTCAGCCGGGCAACTGTTGGGAGTGTTGCTGGACCCCACCATCGCCGGCACAGCAGCCGCTGAATTACCCGACAGGGTAAAACTTCTGGAGCGATTGTTGCCTATAAACATTAAAAATGCACCCTTATCCGTCTATATAAAATGATTTCTATAAAAAAAAACCTTCATCGAGCAGTGAAACATGCCTCTGTGTAACTTTATTAGTTTGGTTAATAAATAGATGCAGTTTTGTCAGTAAATTTAATTTTGGATATCATGCATGAACACAATAATGAACATGTGAGCTCAAGAAAATAGTATTACTGCGCTCATTTAATCGACCGTGAAAAAGCATTCGATCGAGTACAACATGAGTATCATAGGACCATGTTTATTAATTATTCATCATTGCATTTTAAGATGAGTAAAAACCTGGACGTCTTCTTCCAAGAAAAATTGGTCGACGGACATGTCATCCATTACGAACATATCTTTAACGATTTTTCTAACAGTCCAACAGAAGAAGACAGATTAACGTTTAATTATCATAAAAATGTGCATTGTGTTTTTCGTCATACCCAACGGAGCATTTAATCGGAGGCTTTTGAAAGTGACGGCCCTAAAAGCGCGGTTGGGCCCTAGTTATTGGGTTATTCACCTCGTCCAGTGCAACCAGGATGCACTCTGTGCGGATTGCATTCCAAAATTAATGAAAAATCATTTACTTTGAGGGTCGAAGGCGGAAGGCTCACCTCCTGCCGCCTGATCGGGACACGCCGAATATTGAATGCCGCAGAAGTTCCTCTCCATCCTTATGCAGATGCTGTAATCCTGATTGGAAAGCTGGAGTCCTCCAACAGGATCGTAGTTGAATGAACGCAGCTGACCTGATACCTCCGTATAGTACTGTAGACATCCTTCTTCAGCTGAAATTTCAAATTTGTATTTGTTTAATCCATGTATGTATTAAAAATGTACGTTTGTTTCGTATACGCTCCTATACCATTCATCCGATTGCGGTGAAACTTTGAGGAGTTATTGTGTGCATACCATTGAAGGTTTTTCAATCAGCACAGCTAGGGACGCGGAGTCGGAGGGAGGAAGGATGCGCGCGCAATACAGCGATTGAGCTCCGCTCACGGAAGAGTGAGATACAGTCAATCTTCAATGTGAAAGCGAGTGCATGCACGCTTTTGGATTAAATGCATAATTACCTCTGTATATAGTGCTACATGGAATTTGTGTTATTCTGACTTTCCAGCTTCTTTGAAATGATGGTCCACGCGTTACGAACGTCAAAATGACAGGATTAGTAGTGCCGACTCCTGCATCAATATACACTGCAAATTCCACAACATTAATAATAATCTGCAAAATATTAACCATTACAACATATAATTATACTCACTGTGTCCTCCTTGGTTATTGCCACAAATGGCAGGTACTGGATTTCCACCCGATACGATAAATTGATCATTTTCGCAATTGTGATTGACGGTCTCCGGTCCAGCTATTTGGAACTGGTCGAAGTCCAATCTGCATTACAATATGGATTAATGTGTTGAACATTCAATTTAGACTGCTCGAATGGGGGATCACGAACCTGAATTGGCAAACGTCAGGATCCGACTTCATCAGCGTCAATTGGCACGACGCCGTGCCATCGAAGCGCGATGGATAACCGTTGTTCACAAAATACGTTCCATTTTCAGATGTTGAACTTCCGCATGAAGTCATAACTGCTCAAAATATTGACAATATGATTGTGGTGGCTTAATTTAAATTCTCGTGAGTTTCGAGAATGTGAATACTCACAGAGACAACAAGCACCGTAGCCGTTGGCACAAGGACCGTCTGAATTTCCACCGCGCCTATAACAGTCCTCTGGCGCCATACACGTGCCATTATTGCCGCTCCCGCCTGAACAGGACTCATTCGGGAACGTCACGACAGTCAAAAGAGACAAGACTGTGAAAAAATATATGTTAAAAAACGCAAACAATCCATTGGATATTTAAAATAAATTAATTACTTACATCTGCTCTTTCTGGAATCACTGGCTGTTGTATCAGAGATGGTTTCGGGTCGACTACCACTTCCGATTTTTTTAAAAGCGCCATTCATATAAGAATTGCGATATCTAGGACGAACTAAATAACCATCCCTTGGTCCTTTCACCCTACCGAAAAATTCCGCTGCAATAAAATTCATATTTACTAAGAACGATTGATTTTATTCAGATTTGTTTCTCACAGAAGCAATATTATCACACATCGCGATAATGAATTCTGTCATCTCATATGCCTTATGTAATATGACGCATTAACGCTGTGGAATCACAACTTTCGCCGATTTTATTGTGTATTGAAACAATGTCACTTAATTATGAACATGCAATCAAATTCAGCATTGTGCCATCAAGAGGTGGTTCAATCACATTCCTAAGTCGATCTTCGACAATCTAATAAAAGTTGGGACGAAATCAAGCGCCGAGAAGTCCTTCGAGAATTATAAATAAGCCAAACGACTGCATTATTGAATCTATATAAAGGGTACATGGACATGTTTGCGCGATAGCATGCATATTTAGCGCAAAAGGATCCATGCAAAAACCTTTGGAATTATTGCAATAAAATTAGATTAATAGCTCCAATTTCATGAATGAATCATTGGATCCAAGTTGGAATAATTCCCAAGTAGGGGTGTTAAACCAATAATATGAAGGCGCTCAAAACTGACCCAATTCAACCGGGGGCGCAAGCTTTCTGATAACATAAATTCAATGAGGATTACCAGATATGACATCTACACTGATAGCCAGCAGGAGGAGGAATTGAGCACTGTACATTCTGGAGATTGAATGTTTCGTGGTAAACGAAGAGGAGTATATGAACGAATATTGTGGTGGCATTGCTTTATATTATTGTTTGGTTTGACGCTTCACTTATCAGCAACAATGGATACCCGTCCTCATGCTGCATCAGCTGAACAATCGACACAAGCTTCTTCCTCTTTATTGTGTTCAAGGTTTGTAGCTGCCGAAGATGTATCACGATCTTGAAAAATCCGGAAGCTAAATTTTGATCCACTCTTCTCTTCCAACTTGGTCCAACATTTTTAATCAGCTCATCATTTGATTTGTAGATAGTCCAGCGATTGAGCGGTTGCACTCGTAACTCAACAATCTTGGGTTCGAATCCTACTGAAGGTGTGGCTAGCGATTACATTTTTAAAACATATATTCGCTATGAAAAACCATGTAAAAATGGTTAGCAATAATGGGTCTAAAGGCGTTAAATCGCATGATCTTGAAACATACCCTCAAATCGCTCGTGCAGTATGTCCATCATAGCATGCACTGTAGTACCCGCCTTTTGGAATTATATATCGTCGGAATCCATATCATCCGGTTTAAGCTACAATAAGTTGCTTGTCATCGATCTATAGCGCACACCGTTAATAGATATATTTAGCTGAAAGATGCGTGGGAGAACTCGCCAAGGCTGCAAAGCGGCTGGCGACGAAGAAAACCCCCGGACTGGATGGAGTGCCCTATATAGCCATCGGCCTGGTCGTCGGCATTGACCCGGACCTCCTGTTAACTGTATTCAATACCTGTTTGTCGGGAGGGGTCTTCCCGGCACCTTGGAAGCGCCAGAAGCTGATGCTCATCCCCAAAGGGAAGACAATATCGGGGCCGTCGGCCTATAAACCGCTGTGCATGTTGGACGGGCTAGGAAAACTGCTGGAGAGACTATTTCTCCAGTGACTCCAGCAGTTTATCGAACCAGCGTCATCCCCGCAACAGTACGGCTTCCGTGCAGGCCGCTCCACAATCGACGCTGTCACCGAGGACGTTGACACGGTGAGACAGGCGTGGGGCGGTAGTGTCAAGACAATTGTACGGAGCTCCAATATGGGCCGAGGCACTACACTTTGAAAGGACAGGATCAATCTGATTAGAGTACAGAGGAGAAGCGCGATCAGAGTCGTAGCAGCATATCGCACAGTGTCAGAAGACGCAGTCTTGGCACTGACTGCCATTCCGACAATCGATCTGTTCGCAAAGGAAAGGAAAGTCATACGCACCGGGGAAACCAGGCAAAGAGCTAGGCAGTCCACCATGGTGGAATGGCAATCCCGATGGGACAGCTCCACTAAAGGTCGATGGACCCATCGGCTTACTCTGGACCTAAAGCCCTGGATAGCCAGGAAACACGGTCAGCTGTGCTACCACCTTACTCAGGCACTCACTGGGCACGGCTGCTTTGGTAGCTACCTGCACAAGATTCAAAAGGAAGCCGGTCCGGTATGTCACCACTGCGGAGCGAAGCTGTACGATGTCGCGCACACACTATTCAACTGCCCGGCTTGGAGCACAGAGAGGGACACACTGCGGGAGGAGCTTAAAGTCAATTCATTCACTCCCAGTAACATGGTCCCTACGATGCTAACCAATACCAGGGCATGGAACGCGTTGTCCGGATACGTCGCGAGCGTTATGCTGCAGAAGGAGGATGCTGAGCGACTGAAACGTCGGACACACACCGAAGCATCCTCCTCCTCCTCAACCCACGAGCGAAAAAACCCAGCGAGGCACATAAGGGGTCCCGAAGAAGATACCGAAAAAAATCAGGAGTCTGACGATATAGTAGTAAAATCTCACACTACCCCAGAATGGCAATTTGGTCTTTCTAAAGATACCCCTCCTTTGAAAAAAAAGCTTTAAGATGTGGCTGTGTGTAATATATAATAAAATAGGTTAGTCGTGTAGTGAAAACTTTATGCTGCGTATAGATACACACACAGTATAAACGGCGCGGCGCATGCGCGTAACATCTCTATAATGTATGCTACAAACAAAACTAAAAAAAAAAAATTGAAATAATATTTTATGGAATTAAGTAAGAAATATTATATCGTCTAAATGTCTGCCGCGTCTTTGCTTGGCAGCACGTATTCGGGAGGTCAAAAATGATTTCTTCTAAGATTTGTAAAACCCATATATATAGGCAGCAAAAATAAATCATTAGAGTCTAATGAATATATTCTAACCGAGTATTTCGCTGTGCGCATACACGTCCACAGATAATGAAAGGGTGCGATTTCCGCGTCTGAACAACGTGCTCCCGACTATAACGTAAATTAATAATTAATATTATATTTGTCACCTTCGTGATAATTTGTAAATCCAATTCAAATAAATTGTAAATTCATAGCCCCTGCGTAGAGAAAGCAGAAATGAAAAATAAAATATTATAATAAAAGAGTAAATTTGATAATATAAATAATATAAAAAGAAACAAAAGGTTCTAAAAATTTAATACGAATATCAATCACCCGGAGCAAAATCGAAAAACCGCTATTTTCCCCCGGAACGAAAAACGAACCGATATGGATGTTTGGAACGTATTGTAAAAATATCGGTTCGAAGCCCTGCTTTACATCATATAAATAAGAACAAACCGAAAATGCAAAAATCTCTGTAATCAGGACAGCAGTTGTATTCGTCCAAGCATTTCAAACTGCATTGGCACTCAATTTCTTCGCCATTATCAGCTTTGGTGGCAGAATCATCACAGCGATTTAAGCAGGAATCTAAAAATAGGAAATAATTAATATTATTGAGCATTACGGATTTTATTGATTAAAAATAGAAACGTAATGATAGTCGAATCGACTAACAGGGAATATTTGTCCTTTTCTTCTCAACCGAATCAGTTACCCTACAAATTTTGCAGATGCCACTTATATCATTTTTATATTTTTCCCCCAGGTTTTGGCATAAATCATTCAAAATCAACGGTAATGATAAAAAATAGACCAAAATCACTAATTATTAGTCTCGCAGACTACAAACTTAGTAGTGACAATCTAATTTGAAAATATGATGCATAGCATTCGTATACAGCATTTTGATTTGACAAAAAATTTGGTTTAATAGTGTTGCTTACGGACATACAGGCGACAGACGCATACACTTCGACTTCCATTCTAATATAGGATTAAGATAGTTACCTTTGACAGTGGCAGGAATTACTGTTGTCACGTAATACTCTTTTTCTTGCTCAACACATTTCTCATTTTGCAGAATAGCAACATCGTCTATTGCTACATTACTGACATCCCCTGATGCACAGACGCCCTCTATAACTATCTATGAAAGTCGAAACTTTTATGAAAGCAATTAAAGTTTTCTGGGTATCTTTTACGAGCTATCGTTAATGAAGCTGACATACCTGGAAGTTGTCGTTGTATTCGTCCAAATCGAAATATCCTCTATTCCAATAGTTGCCCTGGTTATCATTTTTTTCAAACTTGACATATTTCTTCCGAAGGAACGGATATCTGAGGATGGCGTCGAATTCAACACTTTCCGGAAGGACGTACAATCGCAGAGTATCGGTCGTCCGTCCGTACATATGGTAATAAAAGACAAAGCATCCATTTTTCGAATAGTTCGCTGGATACAGTGGAGACAGGAGACGAACAGTATCGTTTTCAAGCCGAGAAGAGCCTTCAATGTACATGTAATAGCCTGAAATCAAACATGTATTCTCTCTAAAAACATTTCAGCTGTTAGTGGATGAGCATACGCAATGATTTTGAGTTAAAGAGCCATCATAATTCATTATCAAAGGCATATAAATACTCTCAGACTCGGTTATAACGAGTGTAAAAGCATCGACTTGAATTATGACAGAAAACGTTCACCATTCATAAATTTGATGCTTTCTATTGAAATAACTATGTCAAATGAATATAAAAAAATTAATAAAAACTGTTTTTGTTGATATTTTTTGATGATATTATCGAAATTTCGGTCGTTATATCCATTTTTTTTAATTTGTTGGCTTTCTTTCAGATTTGCGGATGATAATGTATAAACATGTTGTTTTAAAAAATGCACATTAGCATATAAACAACATTATTACCATCTTTATCGGCTCCCAACGTGTGATCGTAAGATGGACCAGTTCCAATGTGACCACTTGGAGTTTTTCGATTTTGTCTTTTCCAGTCAAAATCGTGGAAAGGATCATGTACCCATCCGCACAGAGATTGCTCAAAAGTGCACGATAGGGTTGTTTCTCCAGTTTCAGCGCCTAAAAGATAAACATTTATAAAGCATCGACTATGAATTTATGGATGTCGTTGATGTCAATACGTACAAATCGGTTGTGTTCCATTCCAATTTTCTCCGTCGCAATAGAGTTGTCGATCTCCTACGAGTTCAAATCCTAGACTGCAGAAGAACACGACTGCAGCATCGTTCATGAAGTAATAATCCAGACCATTCATGAGCGGAGGGAATCTGGGACAACCGGGTTCTGTTAAAAGCGTTGAAATTAATTGACATTTCTAAATTGGATATTTAAAGTTAATATCAAGCCACATATCGCTTACTGACGCAAACTGGTATTTTGGAATCCCATTCTCCATTTTTGCATGTAATATATTTTTCTCCCATGAGTTCGAATCTCCACCGACATTGAAATCGGGCTAATCTAGCCTGCCAATATTTCACTATCCCATTTTTAAGCCCAATCCGAGGACACATCTATGATCAAACAAAAACATAGATTTTAAGAGACTATTGCATTGGGCATTATTTTTTTGGCTGCTTTATCCATTGATAAATCACAATATAACAACAGCTAAGATTTGGTTGATGTTTTTTCGTCAAAAAACGATCAATCTATACATATAAAAATGTATGTCTGTGTTATGTGATCCGTTTGTCCCGTATACATTCCTATGCCAGTCATCCGATTGCGATGAAACTTTTAATATTTATTCTGTACACCTCCATGAACATTTTTGAATTACAGTAGTACAAGCATTGTTTGTGCAACAATTTCGCTTCATAATGAGAGTTTATAATCTCTCTGTAGACATGTTCAGACATGGCATCCGAAAAGCGGACCGGTTGGACATACAAACCTTGTGGCCACTTCGTCCTCTTTTAGAGCTTTTTGCGACACTTTCTATGACCTGTACGATCACAGAAGCAACGTAACGTCTAGAAATTTTCTATCAAATTTTTTTTTACTCAGTAACCGCCATTGAAAGGCATTTAATTTATAAGGGTTGTAAAACTGGAAAGTAAACTACTTACCACATTCTGACTCCATGAAAAACACACTCATTAAAATTCCATGTATGAATATTATGAACGACCACTCAACTTTAACTTTCATTTTGATAGAGATTCAATTCACAACGATTGTTTAAAATAAATGTATAACTTGTTGTTTAATTTTGCACAACATCACTAAAAAGTATTTGGAATATATACAACGGCTATATATTTGAAGCAATCAGATTCATTAACAGCCTTTAAATTAGTTGAAGTTGAAATGGAAAATATCGGGCACTAGAGTAAGGGTCCAATTAGGCTGTAGGGGCTGTTGAAGATTTCAGATTTTTAGATTCAGAAGATTAAAAACTGATCACAGATTTTTCATACCGTCCTATAGTCACTAATTTATTGTCACGAAAAGTTTTGGTGTTACTAAAAGATAAAATAGTGATATTCCCCGTGAACGGATGTGTCATTTCCCTCATAAAGAACAAAACTGTGTGGAAATTCCCACAGAGGAATAGAAATATCAGGAGACACTGATAACTTATCCAGCTTTGCATGCTATTTATGTTTAAATTGTTTTTAATTCTTGTGATATTAGAACCTATTCCGTATTCCGTATTTTATCAGCGTGTGTATATAAAAAATATGCATGCCTAATTGAGTGCGATATAAAACATGACCTGATCATATCCTGACTCCATAATGACCACTCATCGCTCCAAATTATTGATGGATATCACTTTCTATAGAGGATGCTATGCAAATCTAAAATATGAATTATAGTCGATGCCCTTGCCTAAAAGATGTTTGTGCAATCAAAAAGATAATTAATATTAAGCTGATGATCAATACTGATATAAAATTAATCATAATGAAGATTTTGTCCATTTTTTTGACTGTTGTATGTGGATTGCGCGATTGCGAAGCGCTCATTCGTCGTATCAGCGGTCCAAAAGGCGGACCGGTTGGGCATATAGACCTTGTGACCATATTTTAGGGCTTCTAGCGCTATTTTCGGCAATAAATGCTTACTCAGAAACATCCCTAAAGACTAATTTACATATGTGGCTCGCGCCAAATATATATTTATCTATTTTAATAATTCATTTTGATTTGGTTTTTATCAACAATATTTTTATTATTTATAAATATTTTTTTAATGTTAAGTTTTAATTACAAAAATCAAGCTAGTTTCTCCCCCGCGCTCAGAGAGCAAGTAGCCACTTGAAGTTGATGTTTCATCCATGGCTATGAATTGATGAAAAACTCGGCTTTAATATTGATTGCAAATTTAGTATTTGAAATTGAATTTTGATTCATGACTTTATGGTATTTATTGGGGTCGTTTTACTATTCAACTTGTTGGTCAGCATATATGTGTTTAAAATAGGCTTGAGTCTTTATCTTGATCTAAATGAGACATTATTGAATGTAGGTTTTTTTAAAATCAAATATTGAAGCGTTTTGTGGCAGTATTTTATTACTACAGCTGATCGTATTTTGATTTATTGACATCGAAAGTTGTAAATATTTCCGCCACTGACGTTCTTTTCTCACAGTAAATTATGCCAAACGTTTAATAAATAGTATATATTAAGATTATTTAATTAATTTGCATAGAAAGCGTACAATTTTGAAAAAAAAACGGATGTAACGAGCGAAATTCCGATAAAAATGTCACGATACAAGAATAAAAACAGTTTTTATCAAAGTTTTCATTAATGATTCAAATATTTATGCCACTAAAAAGTATCATATTTATTAATGGTGAATTTTGGCTATCCTAATCAATTGACGTCGATGCTTTTACGCTCGTTATAACCGAACCTGAGAGTATTTGTGTACTTTTGATAATGAAATATAGTAAATCTCTAATATAGGATCATTGCGAATGCTCATTTGCTACATAGTCAAATGATTCTAGAGCTTTATTAAATATCGGTCAGCAAATATTTGTTTTTAAAGATGTTTTAATCATCAGGTAGCAACCATCCTCATGTGCCGTTTCTCCGGCTTTTCTTATTTTTATATCTTCAAATAAAATTAAAATTGATCAAAGCGGTCTTATTTTTGACACCCTATGATCAAAAAGCGCCTATTGTTTATATTTCGGTTTGAATTCATCGCTTTTGAAGGTACTTCCAAACGAAATTTTGCACTGAAAGGATTCCTTTTCAAGGCAAGGGTGTAAATATATTATATTTAAAGAATGTATGAAATGTCGCTCCCTTGGTCTTCTTTTGTAGCCTTATTTTTAATTTGTTCTCCCCCTACCCAGGAGCAGTAATGCCTCGTGATTTTTATTTTGGGTCCCATTATAAACCGAAATTGAAAGCTATTCAAACAAACAAAATAAAGCTATTTTCAACATGTTTATTTATTTCGAGTCGAACTTTCCTTATTGCTATAATTAAACCCTAATTTTATTACCTATGTCTTCTATATATAATTTATAAAGAGGAAGATCACGGTCGTTGCAAATTTTACATTGTCCATAATGGATTTAGGAAACGTTTCACTGAGATATCGTTGTTGAATGGCACATTGTTTCGCTTATCAAAATATCGATCTGCAAATGAAAGTACTAATGACAATCATTACTATGTGCATTTCTTTTTAAACCAAAGCCTGATGATAGTAGATTATAATTATATATATTTTCCTATTTGTAAAATGTTGGCAAAGACTTAGTTCTTGGATTCGATTATTGTATAAATGAGTCTAATTTCTATTTCCTAGTAGTAATAGCGTTCTTATAATTCTCTTGCGATGAGAATATTAGGACGCTATAGCATATATTATATATCTACGTTGGCACTTTTCGCAAGTCCTAACAACGACATATTTCATTCAGCACATTCAGCACAAAGAGGGTTAAACAAATAAAATTGAACTGTACACCTTCGCATTCATTGTGATGCCGTAATGATTGACGACCCTTAAAATAACAATTTGAAAATGGTGTCATTGCTTATGTAAGAATGCTAAATCGTTTTGAGTTACGGCATTGTTCAATTTAGAACGATTTTAATAAACAAGAGTAAAAGTGATAAAAAAAATTGTTGCGTGACAAAATGAGTGAGCGCTTTCTAAACGTTCATTGTTTAACGTGTCAACAGTTTTGTCACAATGCAATTGTTTTTCCGTCGGTTTTTCTTTTTATCGAGCGCATTCATAAATATCTCTCAAAATGTGAAATAATTCATATATTCTTTAATAATGACTCACACGCCTCATACAACATTAATTATGTATTTAAGAACATCTTATTTTCGGGCAAGAAACACAAGTGCATCATAAATCTGACATACATGCAATTTTATTTGAATTTTTCACCAACATCGAGTTATAAAATTTAATAATAAGAAAATAAAATCTATAAAATATATAAACAATGAATATGTTATCAAAATATTTTTATATTTAGCTTGAATTGGAGCAAAGTATTCATGAGTAGTTTGGTTCAACAAAAACAAGGACAAGTTTCATGAGCTCTATGGTCAATTAAATGACCAAACGTCATAACATTATGTGACGTTTATATGTACTTTTCGCTAGAATGAAAAACCGTATTTTAACCTATGATAAGATACAATTTAATACAGATACGCAAAATTTTGATCAATTTAATGGAATGCATAAAAAGAATAATATCATAGTTATTATATTTTTCATAAAATTCGTACAATAATTCCTTCTCATAGGTTTGTCTTGCAGATTTTTATGTGATGAATCCCCCTTGTTTTATTTCTTCTTATTGCTGTCGGGTCAATTGGATCAATTGGAACAAACTGAAACAGCTTATAGAAAACACATGGAACCACATCTTGCACAGGAAAGATGACTGAAGATCAAACAACAAAAGGTAGCTTATAACGACAAGAATAATTACATAAATACTATCCGTGATGAAATAGAAGCGCATAGCAATAAAATAGAAATCAGTGCACTCTTTCACAAAATAAAACTCCCGACTAAGAAATATAAAATGAAGACACGGTCCACAGTACATATTATGCTTTATTGACTACAAAAAAAAAAAAAAATGGGGGAAACTGCGGGATGCGCTTAAGGATATGATGTTTCAACTCATCTTGTGGACCTGATAAATAATCGTATGTAACCAAATCACAACCAATGTGAACGATAGCGTCTCCAAATCCTTCCAAACACAAAACAGTGTCAGACATGATTGTATTCTCTCTACAGATCTCTTCAACATAAATGGAAAATTCATAATGACGAAATGTACTGCTGGAGACATATACCGAGAATTCCATAGACGGCCAGGCGCTCCATTTATCTATCCTGTATGATTTCAAACTATCGACCGCATGCTTAAGACGCGTCATACAATCTTTGGTCACATCGCTCGCAGAGACGACGGTAATCTTGAAATGCCAATGGTAACGAGCAATGCAGAGGATCACTGCAGAATCAATAAGATAGTCAAGTCATCCTAAAAGAAACCAGGCCATTTTTTGCTTATATATTGATCAAATCTTATTAAAGGAATAGATGATTGATAAAAAACTACAGATGCACCAAAAATATATCCGTTGCTTTAGGAACTATTATAGATCAGAGGACTGTATTAAAATTTAAAATTATTGTATTATATGGTGCAGGGGACTGTTTAATTGGATTTCATTGGAATATGGGACAAAATATAATTAATTTATGTTATTTTGCTGTACGCAGGGGATATTAATCTATTATAACAAAATAAATTTTCTAAGACATAAATCAAATATATAATATGAACTAAACAAAATAGCAAATGGGTGCTTTTGATGGCAGCCGCGCAAACCTCAGGTCGCGTACTATTCATAATACGCATTAACGCCATCGTTTAAGCTGTAGATTGCGTGGCGCGTAATTTAAAATATAGACAGGGGGACTGTTCACAAAGATACTTAAAATTACTTTTTTAGTTTTATAAACATATATTAATAAAATAATAATTAACAATCTTGTAATATTGTGGTTTTATTGTTTTAATTAATCTAATCTATATAATATATAATAATTTAGTGAAAATCCATAACAATTATGAATATCGACCATAAACAATGACACAGCCAACTGTCACAGCGACTCTTTTTTACGAATAAAATATATATTTTTATAAATTTATGCCTATCAAAAATAAAATAATAATTCAAAAAAATAGATGATGCATTGATAAGGCCGAAATATTATTTTAACGGCATTCTTTTAAATTTTTTATCTCAAAATAACGATCCAGCCGGACAACAGATGCTGCTAGAAAAAATCGACGTTAAGACCAAAAAAGTATTTAAAATCACGGGCAGTGTCTGCGGGTTATGGTATCAAATAAATATTTATTATCGAAGGATTTGTCTGACAGCATGGATGGACCCGAAGGCGTGGAATTCATCGACATAAACCTCGAAAGAGTATGCAGGACATGCCTGCAAGAAAGTGACAACATGCAATCCGTATTTATCAGGGACGACCAACCCTGCGTCAGTATCATGGTAACATCATGTACTCAAATAAAGGTATATTTAAAGTGTTTCATCCGATTGATAAATTGTCCTAGTCTAATTTATTACATTCCAGGCCCATTTACGCCTGCAATATTTTAATTAGAAAAATGTGTCTTTATTCCAAATAAAATTGTCAGTTTTACTGTTTGAATGCGAAACGCAGAATCACAACAAACGACTCGCATTAATCGATATTATAATGCCTAGCGCTAATAAAAGCATTTATTAATTCATTTCGCATCGTAATTATGATTTTGTGATGGTGTTATGCTTGATTAATTTCTATTTTCAAGTATATATCTAGTTGGATCATCGTGTGCTCTGTTACAATGAATGAATGCAATTTTAATGCATCTGTCATTGCAGAAAATGTCACAAATTCAACAGACTCTCATTGTGTAGGATATTTTTTAGCTTTCATATAACGTTTTATACAGAATTTTGGTGTTTTTCGACAGCTACTCAATTCTCAGCTACAATTGATGTTGTTAATAATGCCGTAAAACAATATATATAGATCAGGGGTGGCCAACTCAAATGATCTTATGGGCCACTTTAGAAATGCATCATAGCTTCGTGGGCAGCAAATATCTCTATAGACATTTTTTTGAAGTGAAAAAATATATTTTGTAAAAGTGTGATAAATCTCGCGAGCTGCAATAATATTCAAGGCGGGCCGCATGCGGTCCGCGGGCCGCGGGTTGGCCACTACTGATATAGATCTTGTTATTCCAATAAGAAGTGTACGTTATAAACATTGTAGTGTGATTTAAGGGTACATCTCATTTTATCACATCAAAAAAATCAGTTTTTTTTAAATTTCATTTTTCGAAAGGACATGTCTCTAAGGAAGTCGTATTTAATTTTGGTAAAAAAATTCGGATTATTTCAATGTTTTACAGCTAATTCGCGTAATGCGCTCGAAGTAATCACTTCATCCAGGTTGCACCCCAACGGCTCTGAGACAGCAGCGGTCACAGGCTTGCCCTTATACCTGCTTTTGTTTGCAGGTCAGAGGTTTCTGTCGGGGACCTTTTTTATTTTTGTTCTAGTAAGGAACAAATGGAGAGTTAAGACACAAAAAAAAAGAACTGTGTATGAAGTGCTTCGAAAACTGAATAACTTACTAATAAATGAATAAAAGATTTATCTAATTATTATGGCTTAGCTCTACATGCTCTAGCATTGACGTTTTTGACTGATATTTGTGAAAAATTAAACAATTTAAATCTTGAACATCAGGGAGAAAATAAAGATATAGCAAGAATGATTAATTCTATAAGAGCCTTCAAAGCTAAAATACAGTTTTGGATAAATAGATTTTCGAAAAAATCTTGCACATTTTCCCAAGATGGAAAAAGAGATTTGTGAAAATATTTTTGACGTAACATTATTTATTACTCATTTAAAGACACTTTTAGAACAATTTTTAAGTAGATTCCAGTAATTTTCCATAATAATTATTTTTTAATCCTTTTACATTACTAAAATTGCTAATTCCAAAGCAAAAATTGAAGAAGAAATTTTAGATATAAAAAATGACATAATCTTAAAATCAAACAGACCGATTAAAAACATCTGAAATTTAGCTGACCATAAAAAGCATACATAAATATATACTGTTTTTTAACCCTTTGCGGGCACATTAAATTTGAACATGGGTATCGTACTATTCGGAATTAATTTCCCTTGAAAGAGTGCTGATTTATAACGTGCAAGATTATGAAGGATGAACAAGATTTATTGAACATTAGATGTATGCTTCGACCATCGGCTCTTAAACTGGGATCCGTGAACCCCTGAGGGTCTGTGGAAATATAAAAAAACATTTATCTATACTTGAACAAGATATTTTCATAGAATTATTTACAGAAAACATTATAAGAAGATCTTTTTTGACCAAGAAATGTTTGCTTCGCTCAAGTGCGCCTGTCACCACAATAAGGTTAAAAACCCCTTATTTAATGCAACTGCAACGTCCATTTGGTGAAGGATTTCATTTCAAATCGTTTTTCCATATCCAATTAAAAAGGTGCCTAATAAATCTTTCAATTTTCTCTGCGGATTACATCATCTTTCATAGATGTAACAACATGATAAAACCCCTACCGTGCACATTTTATGTATGAACGTATTTCAACACACATTTCCCTATTTACTTTATAAATTATATATTTACACAAGCATCATAAAGTAATAAATTTTAATTAAGAGATTTCAGATAGAAAATTTAAACGCACTTATTTGCTAAACGGTTTTATTGACTGTGATAATTTTCGATGTTTCTGAAGTTAATATTATGCATATAATTAACTGAATATGGATTGGAAAAATAATTGCATCAATTTATAGACTCCTCGCGAGTTATTAAATGCATGATGAATAGGAATTTATTGTTTATTATACGAGCAGGGTGACAATAAAATCATGCATGAATGATAGTCTGATAATGCTAATATAAGATCTTGAGTTGACTGAAGCTTTTCGTCTTATATCAAATTTAATTTTTAATGTAGTTATGATTTATAAATGTCAAATTGAATGAATATGATCGATTATTAAATGTGCGTGTTGTTTTATGTTCAGGTTATAGAGGGAGACGGATTGCCGAAACATATCTGTTGCAAATGCCTGAAAAATGTAACATTGGCATTTAGTTTTAAATTACAAGCTGAGAAAGCCGATGCCAAATTGAGAAATTACATTGCTAGAAAGCGTTCAGATGTGCCTTTGGAATCGAGTGCTTCTATTAAGGAAGAGGTAATATATGCATATTAAATACAAACTGATTTAACATAAATTTATCATAATCGGCATGCGTTGCAATGCCACACAAAGCGAGAAAGTGTTACATTGAGAAGTACATTTAAAATTCAAATCTACCTCTTTCCAATATTTTGAGTTTCTTATCGGACTCATGGACGTAGAATTGCTGGACGGTTGAACTGTGTATTTGATTTCTTTTGCTTCTCTCGCAATCCTAATGCTGAAGTTTTACACCGTATTCCCACATTTTTTATGAGAATAATCTTATGTCAATAAGTTCTTGTTTCTTGATCTGAAACTGCATTGGTATTCCCCGAGAAGTTGCTCCATGACGGAGATAGTTGTTTGATCAGAGTCCTTGCAAATAGTTTATATGCAATACTCAAAAGGGATATATCCCTGTTTTCACTTTGATTGCTAAAATTTATGGCATTGTCATTGTTTATAATCTTTACGGGTGTGTACACAACGACTCGCCAAAGTTTTGTCGCAGTCGGATGAATGATATAGGAACGCATAAGGGACGAACATACAAACATTAATTTTTATATAGATAATATATAAATAAGACATTTCAAAATTTTAGTCACCCGTTTTGTTTAAAATTTAGCATTGCATTCAAGACCAGCCGGATATGGTTGTCAAGACTGAAATTAGAAATGGAGAATTTTCAAATGAATCCCAAAATAATGATATTTATGAACAGTCAATGGATAATAGTTTTAATCAATCAGACGATTCTGAAGATGACGTCAAGCCATTAAAAGGTACAATTTGGAAATTTCTGTGTATATATTTTTGTTGTGAACAGACTTAAAAATATCAATTGTTATTTTATAGATTTAAAAGAATTAGCCCTTAAAATTGCCAATGAAGATGCGAAAAAGAAGAGTCGAAAGATTGTCTTGCCTTGTGAGTTTTGCAGTAAAAAGTTTGTAAGCCTATCAAATCTAGAAAATCACAAACAAAAACATCATGCAGGTAACATTTATTTGCATTAGAGAACAGCCCCGTTTAAATCTTATTTCATAAACATATTTACGATTTTAGGTTGTGTTCAATGTGATATTTGCTTAAGGGCATTCACAAAATCAACATATCTCGAACGTCATAAAATTGCTTCACATTATAAATCTACTCCCAGTTTACCGGCAATAAATAAAGATGGCGAACAAATGGATCTACAGATAACGTGCAAACTGTGTAGTTTTACTTTTGCTCGCGAAGAACAGCTTATTTCTCATATTGCACTCTCACACAACGGTCCTAGAAAACGCGGACGACCGTCCAAAAAGGATTTACTATTAAGTAACTTGAGAATAAAGAAAATATTAGATACAGTAAGTACATCAATTAATCCTTTTCTTTTTTAAATATAAACGCATTGACGTATTTCAAATTGTATTTCTTACAGATGAATATTAAGAGTGAAAATGATGATATGAGAGAGCTTGAAGTTTCGGAAACGCACTCTGATTTGTTTGATGCAATACCACGAAAGAAAGTTCATGAAAGTGAACTATTTTCGGATATAAAAAATTGTGATAATTATTGTAATTTATGTAATAAGCCCTTTGCTTCTTTTAATTTGTATGAAAAGCACATTAAAAAACATCTAGGTGATTCAAATTTACATCAATTAAAATTTAGCGTTAAGTGTCGATTTTTAATTTTATTAATATTGATTTTATATTTTCAGTTCATAAATTGTTGATATGTAAAATATGCGATAAAACATTCAAATGCAATACTAGTCTAAAAAAACATTTTCAAAGCCACGAAGAACTTGAATCGTTTGCTAATATTGACTTAAAAACGAAGCTATCCTTATTAGAAAATAGTGAAAAGGTATGCAGCTTTATTCTTTGTTTTATCTTATTATTTTAATACTAAAAGTATTGCCGATTCTATTTAATAAATCAACACATTCATCATGGAATGTAAGAGTATAGAGTGATTAACTGAAATAGCGTTAGAAGAATGTGACTTATGGCAGATCTTCTGAGAACTGATCGACAGCGCCAAAATTGGTATGCTTTTATTGGACGCGTATTCGTATCGATACCGGGGAAGCGGTTAATAATAAATAATATGACCATTAATATGCATACCTTTTCCGTTGCTGTTACACTTCACGGTTATCAACCATTTTGTATTCCTTTACAGTTCACAAGTGAAGATGCTCAAAATTTATCCGATAGTGATATTATAAAATTGATCATAGCTGATATAAAAGCCGAAAAGTTCAATTCATATACTGGTGAAATAAAATCAGAAATTGAACAAGAGATAATATCCGATAACGAAGACTGTGTATCTAACAATGGAGATAGTGAATCTATTGAAAATAAGGTTGGTTTTACATCGTTATTTTAAACATGCGCATAATGAATCGCATATATATATTAAAATATATTTGTTAATTATTTTTTCTTGCAGGCAAATACTTTATTTATCAAACCTAAATTCAAAAAAAGTCTACTACGGAAATATAAAAGTAGTCTTAAATGTTCACTTTGCGGACAGGAATTCACAAAGACTAACCATCTAATGAGGCATATGTCAGTTCACAACTATGAATACCCAGATACTTGTGATTTATGCAATAAGGTAAAGTACATTTCTACATATCTAAAAAATTGTTCCATTATTGTCGACACGTTCGAATAAGAATTGTCGTAAAAATTAGCATCGACCAATTGTCACTTATTGAAAGATTAATATAATGTATTTTTCCCAAACTGAGATAAAAAATATTTTATTACAACCTTGCGATATTCTTGATCTTTTTTATCGTCCTTTTTTTAAATTGTTTTTCCATTTAAACTTATTTTACATATTTTTTGCATATTATATAATAGGACAGAATTCGTGTATCGTGTACAAAATGTTAGTTTGTTACGAATTATAAAAGGCTACACATCATCAAATCGTTAAAAATAAATAAATATATATATTTATTTGTATTTTAAACGGGTGAGTGTTACAAAGTAATTTAACGCTGTGCATGTTATAAGCATTTATTAGATGATATCGGGGCCTTGAAAAGAAAATGAGTACTGAACACTCATTTGCTAGTAAAGTTCGTCATTCCGATGACTTCATGCATTGTTTGTGAAGAAGAAGGGCCTTTAAAACGATGTTGTTATTTATCTTTTGCACGTAAACGCCATCAAAGGCGTCATTTATTTGAGACGTGCTGAAAGAACGATTGAAAATAAATCATACAATAACGACTCTGCACTCGCTGAGTTCACAGCAAACGAGGACTACCTGTAAATATCTTCCATTTGATTTTGTTTTGCTGTAAATACACAATTTAGACAGTGTCCCAAAGTCTTAAGTGATGGCGCAATAAAATCGAGTCGAAAGTGTGTATCTTCCTCCTTGTTTGCAACCTTGGACTCACAATAATCAGCCAAATATAGTGAGCTTTTTTAAGTTCCATTTTTTTATTTGTTATTTGAGTCCCATTCCGTACCACTGTGCTCACACTGTAACCAGTTTACACTGGTCAGTTTAAACCAAGGCGTAAAAGCCAATGAATCAGGGGGTGTTGCTGGGAACCTCTGACACAACGCAAGAGAACTTCCCGATCGGCCTCCATGCCCGGACATGACCATAGTACATGATCCGCTGTCATGTCCATATCTGTGCAAGGACCCCGAAAGACTTCCTATGCCAAACCGAAGGAGAGATGCCTTGAATCCAGAAGGGTTGTGTCAATGCAATTATTACCAATAAAAATCTGAGGGCAGTTCACGAACCTATAGGAAGCTGCAGCCGCAAGTTTAGCCGCAAAAGACCAGCCAGAATAGGCAGTCCTATACGCCTTTGTTACGATAACCGGCACAGAGCATCCGCTGGTCAATTAAATTTATGCTGCAGTTCTGGTTCGGGCTGGAATAGTTCAGCCAGTGAGCCCAGGACCCCGCAGCATAGCAAGCGATGCTGACTAATAAGGCTTTATACATTAAGCTTATGGCATTACCCCCGATTCCTCAGTCCGATCCCGAGATACGAGCGACCTTGGCAAAGGCCGAATAGACCTTCAAAGTCGCATTATTGATGTGCTTTGTAAACCTGCTCCTCTCACCCAACATGACCCCGAGATAGGACATTGAAGATCGGAAGCGTATTATGGTGTTATTTATCGTAATTCTCTTCGCCAGTGCAAATGCTAGTTTATTTAACCCAATCCACGCCAATCTAGTCAACACGGCTTGCGCTTTTTCTGAACTCTCCCTACAATACTATGATAATTGTGTACGTGAATGTAACTAATGCTTATATTTTAAATTTTTATAGCCTTTTCCAAATAAAGATTTCTTATTGAAGCACAAGTGCATGCAGAGTGCTACAAAATCATATAGGTGCAACTCTTGTAGTATGAGATTTACTTACGAAATGTCTTTAAATAAACACATCCTTCGACAACATAAAGGTGAATCAGTCTCGATAAATTTCCTGGACCCGCTTTTTCTTAAAAAAGAAAAAACATTTGTTTGTCAAAATTGCAATAAAAGCTTTTACAGGTTGGTTAATTTAAAAGATCTTTTATTTAGTCCCAATTCAAATTATTTATCATTATTTGTAATTATTTTTTTTAGACAAGAGCATTTGGACAAACATGCAAAAACGCACCTACCGCACGAGAAGAAGTTTGAATGCTTAGTGTGTCAGAAGAAATTCAATAGGAAAGACAACCTGAGGTTTGATCTTCAATATTCTATTCAAAATATCTTTAGGATCGGCAAACGTTATCGTATGTTAACTTTTTTCAGATCACACTTAAGAGTTCATGAACCGAATAAAGATGATCTCGATTCGAATTGTCTTTGCGTTTACTGCGGTCGATCTTTTTCAAATTCATCCAATCTTATTGTGCATATGCGCAGACACACTGGAGAGAAACCGTACAAGTGTGATCTATGCGGAAAAGGTATTTAAATCTCAAACGATCTTATTGCTAAAAATTGAATCGTTAGTGATTTTTTTTATTATTTCATTCCAAGGCTTTCCTAGATCATCAGATCTCCAATGCCATAGACGCACTCATACGGGAGAGAAGCCATGCCTCTGTACGATTTGTGGAAAAGGTTGCGGATAACTCCTTTTTGTTTGCATTATTTTTGAATTTATTGAATTATTAAAATCTCTTTTGAATTTTTAAGGATTTTCCCGGTCTAATAAATTGGTTAGACATATGCGAATTCATACCGGTCAAAGACCGTATAAATGTACATATTGCGATAGAGCTTTCACTCAATCCAACGACTTGACGTTGCACGTCAGAAGACACACCGGTGATAAACCTTATTCGTGTGGAGTATGTGGTGCGCGATTCATTCAGGTATGCTATGTAATTATACGTTGCTTCAAATCTTTCGTTCAAACCGATTGCTAATCGAATTCATTTTGTAAATTATCATGGAAAGCGTGTTTCAATTAATCCTAATGTTCTTTATAGCATAACCGTTCAAATGGCGTGGAAAATATTTAAATCCATTGCAGTGTTGATAATTTTTGCTTTCTGCGATTGTGCGATTTTAATATTAATTGCATTTAACAATTAATTTTATACTGTCAGCGAAATTTAAATACAATTTGTATGGTGTAAAAACATATCAAATAAGTCCCCTAAGCAATGGTCAGCAATATTATTTTATTATGTATTGAAATAACAGTATTTAGCATTGCGTTATCAGCGAGAGACTTTGAATATTTCATGATTTTCATTAGAAATTGTTGTTGCATTTAATTATCATACATTAGTCTTAATGATTTAAATACGAGGGTCATCTAGAAAGTAAGGATACAAAAACTTCTGAAGCCGGGGGAAAATATATCTGGCGTGTAGGAGGTATCCTAATGGTCAGTGTGTTTGGTCCCGCGTATTTGTCGGGCATTTTATTCAGTTACAGTAAATTCTTCCAATGGATAGATCATCGCATACTCCTTCATTCGTTTTTTGAACAATAATGAGCAAATATCCATTGGAAGCTCATAGAAGTTTATGGTAGTTGTTCAGAAAAAACCGTACTGATACTCACGACAAAGCAAGGAATGGGAGACCATTGGTGATTTCTGTGCAATAAATTAAAGAACAAGTGACAAATGACTGCTGTGTGATGCATGGCAGTCTTCATAAAGAATTGCCTGACATTTCTTGGAGTCTCTTTGTTGATATTGTGTCAGGAAAACTTAGTTACGAGAAGTTGTGTACGAGATGGATGCCCAGAATTCTCACATTGGAGCACCTTCACCTGTTTCGGTATTGTTGACGATTACGTTGAAAAATAGTTTAATATATTTGTGAAGTATTCTGTGAATTTCAATTAAATACAAACATTTTTCGATCCTGCATAGATGCTGTAACCTTACTTTCTGGATGATCCTCGCATTCACTTGTCCCTCGATTTACCTGTATTCTTGTCTCTAAACGTGTTTACACACAGCCTTGTGTTTAAGTAATGCAATTTATTATTTCATATCGATATTTTTAGTGTTTGCTTATTTAAACATGTCGGTTATTTAAAATGTTTCACTTTTGTCCTATCTTTTTTTTTATTGATGACTTGATGGATCAAATTTCATAGGGTACCGCATTACAAAGTCACCGTCGTATGCAAGGACACTATGAGCAGGGCGCACAAACAGCGCCGTTTCCATTGAATTCTGTCAATAATCCCAATAGAAGTAACACTGTCCGAAGAATTGCTTCTAGCGTGGAAACAAATTTAAAACTCAAGGTAAAAATTTGGTTCAAACGTAATGGCGATGTATAAACTAAGAATACTAAGCGTTTTAATTTGTTAATACTTATGAATAAAAATTTATTTTGATTTTTAATGTTTAAGCCGAGGCAAAATATTTATATCGGTTCGGTTTAATGCGGAAAAAATAATAGTGCAAGAATTTACTCTCTATAATGCATTAATCTACCGGCGTGAATCAGTGATGCTTCTCACTGGAGCCAAATCTGATAGTCGGAGAATAAATATAAATTCCAAGACTTGTGAGTTTTACAAGAAACGCCATAAATAAATTTTCATCAATTTCAAGCTCAGATAACACAGATATAAAGCAAGTGAACATCTTGAGGAGATGTTAGAAGAACTGATCTTAGAAAAAAGGCAGATTTGATCAGTACCAGTTAAATACTGTAGTGCTGATCAAACCTGACTTGATTAATGAGGGATACGTTATCTGTATTGTCTAAGATATCTGTATAAGAAATTGTATTATATTAGCTTATGAAACAAATAGCAATGTACTCTTACGTTATTCAAATTATTGGCGGAAACATTTTGATGAACTTGATTTGAAGAAAGTGAGAATTTTAGACAATCTGATCTTATTAAATGTTGTTATTTTAGCCGCTGGATTTGCTACGACCGTCAACGAGTCTGGGTCCTGAAGCAACAACGAGTGGCACATCTACTGAAACTAATAGAACTATAGAAGAAGGTCCAAATTTACATACAAGTAATTTTTTTTTTAAATATCTTCTATTTGACTATTACTATCACACTGTATTCTCTGTGAGTCTCTTCGCTATTTTATTATATATTACACAAACACAATTTCATCTTTTAGTTAACAATTTCCATTTAGTATTAACTTTTTGGACCGCTGACATGGCGAATGACGTAATTACGTGTATTACGAAGACTCAACCTACACAAAAGAAAATGTCACTGTGGCATTAATTGTAGTATTGAGATGATGACAAATTTAAAGTGGCATCATTTTATTCCTCAAGCTAACAATGATTTATGAACGAAGACTTCTTGTTAAAACCTTTTTGTTACGTAATTACTTCAATCATTTTTTTTTACAGCTCACAGCATGGGAAGGGCGCTTATTCAAAGCTGTGAAAACGGAGTTACAGGTTTTCTCACGGGAACTAGCATTTTAGACGGCCCTACTCCAATTCCGTTATTTTCTTTAACGCAATTCAACCCGGGCTATAATTGAAGCGAAGCACGCATATAAAATTTTGTCTCAATATTATTATATATAACATAATATTTAATTTCTTACGTGGTTTTATGCAACAGTTGGAATGATTTTGAAATTATTTTTATTTTTTAAAGACTATATACATTTTATTGAAGTAGCCAAACTGCAACTATTTATTTTTAATGGCATATTTTACGGCTTTAAAAATATATTTTATTGTTTCTGTATTAGTAACGGTATTAATTTGAACGCGCACGAAACGCATTCATATCATTGAGAATGGTTGCAGAATTATATGATTTAGTTGTGTGTATAAAAAACATGAACAAATTCTTTTGCACTATAAATAGAACTCGGCTTTGAAAGCTTTTGAACGCTTGCATTTCAAATCTGAAATTAATTGTATTCCCAGAAGGCTGTATTCAAGTATTCTAAAATGGGCTTTAACCGGCCGAAAGCGTATACATTTCGTTTTATAGCGTACATCAGATTTGTCAATTTTGTATATTACAAGGAAAAGGTATTTTCATAGGGCAAAGTAAAAGGCTCGATGATATTTTTATTGTACGATAGTAAATATATTGTAAACATTATTTTTTCCAATATGTTTGGATATTTTTAGTATGTTCCCGATGCTTAAATTAAGATGTGCACCAATCAAGCTCATGTAAAATTATTTATTTTAAGTGAATACATTTAAGTGAGAACCTAAAGCGACTACCCTATTTGTAGTCTTGCAGAAAAAGTCATCTAAAACTCAATCAGTATTTATTTCAAAGATGTATGTCATTGAATGTTTAAGCATTTATTGAGCCTAGATCACTAATCATATTTTTGAGTTGAATCGTTACTGCGTACGTGAGTACGCTTGGGTCATTAATCTGCTTATTTAGAAAGGAGCATGCATACATATTGAATGCGTTCCAAATATGTGGTCTGTGAGACTAATGATTGTTGATCTAGGGTCATAAGAGAACCCGTCTTATTTGGGTTTATGTTGTAAAATTGAAATAAAACTGTTGTTAGATTTCAGTGCCATTTGTATTAATGAATTTATAAAGCTCCTTTTAGATTGGAATTTTGAAAAAGTGTATTTTTTATAATATTAATTTCTACACTAGTGATACAAAAATAGGATATAAAAACTATTTGTATTATATTTGAAATTGAATGAATGATTTCCAAAATGATCTCTTTATGTATTGTACCTTATAGTTTTTGGTGTATTTGCAATATTTTACAATTTTATCCTTGTATTAAGAATTATTTATATAAGCTTTAACTGTATATTTAATTTTTTTTTTTTTGTAACACAATTTTAAAATTATTTTTTGGCAAAATTTTTTTATTCTCATTGTCAAATAGTCGCTTTTGAGTAAACTCAAAATAAATTTAACAATACCGAAAGCTGTATTATTTATTGTCTCGCAGTTTTTATAAGCGTCACCATTGCATAACCTCTTTCATCCCTTCTACCATTCCTAACTCTCACGTGTACTGCGTTAACTTTTAGTTTAGATATATAAACATTGTTAGATACTGTTCATTAGGGATTCTGAAGTCTCGACTTTTTCAAAATCCTGGGACTCGAGACGTCTCGACACAGAATCCCTACTGTACATTAAATCACATCTAGCATTTTTTATTCATCTTTATATTAACAATTCACTACGTTTTATTCTGCTTGCTATTATATCATTTTTTCTGACTATTGATACTTTAATTGCACAATTTTCAATGTTTACATTTGTGGGTAATGTAAGACTATTCATGTTTCGTTGATTATGCTGCTACAATCACTTAGACTTAATTATGATCGATGCGTTAATGCTATTGTTTATTAATTCCGCGTAATACTTAAGGCAGCGTATTAATCTTTAACCGTTTAACTTTATTCACGTCATTGATAGAATTTTTTTCTTAAATAACTTATGATTATGAATCTTTAAACAGAAATAATTGATATAAATCCAAAGTCCATGCACACAAAAGTGAGCGAGAAATAATCTTCTGATTATTAAATATTTGATTAATATCCAATCTTTTGCCTAAATCTACACTTAAAATTTAGATTTAACATGCAATTATCATTTTAAAAAATGCAGTAATAATAATGTATATTAAGTAGAAAAATGTATTTTTAAAAAAAATCTTCAAATACAGTGCAATCTCGGCTCAGCTTATCCTATGAAAATTTTGGAAAAACCACCTCCTTCATCCACCACCTCCAATATGCCAGCATGCCTTCTTCAAGTACAATGAATAAATAGTTGTTTTAACCTTTTATACTTATATTATTAAATTATATTTATTACTAAATGGATTTTATTTTCATAATAATATTTTTGGGGGTTTATCGGCTTACGAACTACCTTCCGGAATGAATTAAACTCATAACCCGAGGTTTCACTGTAATAGATTTTGTTGACAACAAAATGGAATGGAGATTAAACGGCAATCTTCTTGGTCTCAGCGATTGATATACAAAATTAAGATGTGGTATTGCTCGTATATATGGGCGCTCTTCAGCATACTGGGCAAGTCATCTCAAGAGAATTGTCCAGGCCAATTTTTGCTTATATATTGATCAAATTGTATTAAAGGAATCAATGGTTAATTAAAAATCAAAGATATATCCACTACTATAGGAAATATTGAGCATTTTCTGAACAATTGATACAGGGAACTGTTCTACTTATATTCAAATTCTAACTCTGAAATCACACAAATTGTAAGCACATTTAAGTACTTTGAATCTCATGTTATAGAACCAGCCTTATTATATATATATTGAAAGCAAATTATTTATCACTTAAATAAGTAAAGAAAAATTATATTAAAAAAAGTATAGTTAAATTGAAAATTGTCGTTTTTCAAAAACATTCACAGATAAATCAAAATTGTAATTGAAATCTGTTCCCTTTTAAAAATATGTTTTCTTTAACACTTTTTAACAAATTTGCTTATTGTGCCAAATGTCGCATATATACGTCTTGGGCACCTACGGGGCTAATCGGGGTCGCTCGAGCGTTTAACTTTTTTGTATTGGCAATACTCAACGGGAACGAATACTTTTAACTGTTTGGCAACATTGTTAATCGATTAGTTAGTTGGTTATTTGCGCTTTAAAATGTCAGATACTTCGATGCCCGCGATGGGGTCTTCTGTAAAGTTAGACAGGTAATTTCTACGCTTACTTTCGATTAAGGTTGAATGCCAAATATAATATAATTGGGCTGATTACATGTCCATTCACTTTTTAATTTTATATATTTTCTATGGCGGTTTTCATTTGTTTATAACCATCAAATAATTATTAATTCTGAGCCATAATTAATAGCGTAGGATTATGCACAGTCAATGGAGGGCTTTCTAAAATGTATCGTATTTAAATCTAATATGTTTGATATTCAAACTTGAAATCCGATTCCCGAATCTAATCTGTTATTTGAAGTTTTCAAATTTAAAAAAATTCAAATGGCCGACTTTTCTTCATAACACTTTTCCCTATTAATTATCGGTTCATTCATAATACATTTCGTATTAAATGCAATTATTTAAACTACTTTTGCTATAATAAAATACTCTGTTCGTTAGGTCCAAATTATCATCCGATGAAGTAAAAAGTTTACTGATTATCGAAGCAATTCAAAAGCATCCGTGTATATGGAAAAAGAATCATCCAGACAAACATACGGAAGCAAAATTATCCGAAGCGTGGGAATGTGTGCAAAATGACGTCAAATTGAGTGGTAAAACTCGTTTTTATATTTTTCTTATTTACAGGAAAGAATTATTTAATGCCTGAAAATACTTGCATACGTTTAATGTTTGATAATAGACTGCTCGAGACTAATAAAAAACCAGTGATTTTCAACCACAAAATAAAAATGTTTAAGGCGAGGGAAACCAGTTTAGACGGTTTAATAAATCGTTTTTTTTTAAATTTATTTTATAAATTGTTAGTATACTCGTTGGGTGCTCTGAACGTTACTCATTCCGTTGGGATGGACACCTATTGATCCCATTCGGCCCTGGATGCGAGATGAGACAGGGCGGCTCTATGTTATTGGACCTCATCAACGGACGATCTTTCCTTGTCACTTAGAAATACTACATTTGGATGCCACACAGAATCCCTAGCTCCAAGTAGTCCGAGAATTCAAATATCTCAGATACCAGATTGACTCAATGAGCTCAGAGACGACGCTGACATTGCACGATGTCTGGGACGCTTTTACAAATGCAGCGATGACGTGAACTAACTCTTTTTTCTCACTTGCTATGGACAAATTTACATCAAAGCAGCATGCGACGGCTTAGGGTATACAGTATAAATGTAACATCGGGCGTAATAATTTGAATAAATAATATTAGAAATAAAAGCACGACACTGAAAAAATATATGAGTGCATACTCTTCAAAGGGTTAAGGGGAACCGAAAAGTAATCAAAATTTTGCTGGTGAAATTCATTAATTTATTTTTTAAAAAATCTTAAATAATTATCAACTACATTTTACTAGCGTAAAGGCAATTTAATTCCCTTTTTGAATAAGTCCTAAACTAAGTGCGTTGTTAACTTTTTTGCGTTAGCGTACTCTAACTACTTGAATAGTTAGTTATCTGATGACGCAAGATACGGAAATAGGGTTGAATGAGGTAGAATTTTTAATCATATTAAATAAGTCCCGAAAAATTACATCGCACACATAGAAGTACAGTCGACCCTCCTATTACGACGAGATAGGGACTGCAGTATACGAAAAAGGGCTATAGAAAGTTAGGCGCCCATACAAAATTTCTGGCATCTTTTTCCAATTTAGACCTGTCTCTTCGGTGTTAACCCTATGGGTACAGAATTTCGGAGACAGACGGGTTTCTTGCGTCTCATCATACACTCATATATCGGTAGCAAGATAGTGCTGTAAAGGCACCCGTACACGTTTAAATGCCCATTGGGAATTCGGCACAGAAACCCGTTTTTTTAAATTACCAAATGTACTGTACAAGATATACATTTTCATAAACGTTTATTTATTGTATGGGTATAACCTTTTGTGCCATCCGTAGGCATTATTTAAAATCATTATGTAATTATGTACTATATTTTTCAAAAAGCACTTCTTTCTGCTCACAATTCACTATATCATTATGTTACAAACAAGATTTAAGAACAGAATGAATGTGTACAAGTCGAAGCTCAATTGTCCGTGTTGTCTTGAGGACAGGCGTTTGTTTTGATAATTAAGATACTCACATCATTCTTATCGTTGACCAATTTTGTTATTCCCCTTGACTGTTCTGGAGTGGCGTCATTAACCGAGTATTTCCAGTCCTTTGCAAAATCTACTCCTTCAAAAGTAAAATGGCAGGCTTGCACGGTAACCCTGTCCTTTTATTTTCGCAACACATTAATAAGCAAAAATAGTTGAACAACAGATGCCATCCAAGTTTAATATCAAGAAATGTTCCGAAGGAATGAAAGTATAATGTGTGCTATCGACAGTGTTACGGTTCATTTATTAATCTCATCGAATAAATTTTGATTACTTTTCGGTCCCCCTAATATCATTCTTTTTTTCTTCCGTTTGTACACGACTAAGTTATGTTTGGATATTATTTACATTGATATCTTTATTTTTTTCTAGTTATACACTGTAAAGAAAAATGGAGAAATCTACGGGATACGCTCGGTCTTCGTGTGATATTGGCAAGGTTCAAAATAAAAGATGAAATCCTATTACACAAGCACGTTTCATCAGGTTGGCCATTATTCCCAGCAATGGTCTTTTTAATATCGGAAATAGGAGGATGTCATAATGTATTGTCTTTGTTTGAAAATAGCGATAGTGATTTATTATCCCCAAACACCTACGGCATAGTTAACAGTGACTCTGAGCATGAAGACGGTGATTCCGAAGTTAGTGACTCTGAAGACAGCGAGGAAGAAGCTTCATTTGAAAATGCCAAATCGTCAGAAATCAATAGCGCCATTGAATTGGAGCCACTCACGTTGAGATATAAACCTAAAACGAAAGACGCGGAATGTGATCAGTCATTTTTATTGAGTCTATTGCCATCGATTAAATCGCTCCCCGAAGAAAGAAGAATCATGCTGAGAATAAGGATTCAAAAGATCATCGGCGAATACTTTGCGCAATTAAAGTAGCTTCTACAAATTGTCAATAAAAGCAATACCTAGGATGTAACACTTATACATGGGAAAAAAGCAATATCAATGTAAAAATGAAAACCAGTAAAACTAGTAGGAAAAAAATCGACTGATTATCAAACGGAGATATGTAAATAATATTCAATAGTTGCTAATGGATAATAACAAAGTGGTGCAAAAATGTTGGTCTTTGTATAATGTATATTTATTTATTAATGCTCACATAGTTTATAATCCCATAGTAAATATATATATATATAAAGTGCATCTACGGCACTTTAGTCCCGTTGCTTAAGTGATATATTTCAGCCGGACTGCTTTAAAATCGTGATTTCAAATTGTTATCTTTCAAACTACAGTGAGAATACGTTCCAATAAACTGTAGCGCTGAAACGGTGTTAAATGAGGCCGTCTTAACATGTAAATAATGGGTATCGGTGTGGAATAGAACGTAAAAGTCACTTTTACTTTGTAATATTTATTGTTAAATACTTTTCCATTATATCAATTATGTAGTTATTTATTGCTAATGTCAACACACGACAAAAACATGAAATTCAAATAAAAAATTATGTTTGTCGTCATTTGACATTTGTCTTTTCCTGTTTCGCTCAGAATCCGGTTGTCGATATGTTGCATAAATTAAACTCCGTATTGCCTTTGATCTTCTATCAAAATTGTATAAAATTATCCATAATTTCTATTGTGAAACAAAGTCAAGGGGGTCTTACTATATTTAATCTGTTAATTTTGCTCTCTGTTTATTCCTATTAACACATCTCCATCGGGAAGGGTATTTTTACCGTTTACGCAGACTGGTATTTGTTACCCTTTGCGAGGTATTTTTACCTTTTGCGTTGACTCCACTTTGACAGCGGAAAAGGTATAAATACTAGATATAATTTATAACGTTTCCGCCATCAAAGTGGACCAACGCAAAAGGTAAAAATACCTCTCTCGCCAATAACGACCAGTCTGCGTAAACAGTAAAAATACCCTACCCAATGGAGATGTGTTAATACATTTGTTTAAGCCTTTGATGAGTATACACTCACATGTTGAGTGTGCACTCGAGTGATCCAGAGTGAATATGCACGCACATGTTGCGAGCAATGTGCATTTAAAATTACTGTAATATATGTAATAAATTTGATTAATAATTGTAATTAGGTGCTAAATATATATAATAATGAAACAACATGTTTTTATTTCAATCAAGTTGCTATATTTCGCTTAACATTTCTTTTGGAATACATTTTTACTACGGCAAATAGTCGTAACAAAAGCAAAAAGGTCCTTCCTGCTGTAGTTTGTCCACGCTACCAAAGGTTATGAAATAGTTGTCAATAATAACCATCTTCCCGTTTCCTTTGAACTTGTCAATTAATTACAGGAGCACTTTTTCACCTGAGTTGACTACTCTCTGACCTTCTTTTTTAGTAAACAGGATTCTGTAGGTAAAAGAAAAAATTCATACTAAATATGGGTTTTTCCAAACATATGATGTGAAATGATTTCTTACTACAAAGCTAAAAATACAGATCAACGTGATAAATATGATAAAATATCTTATGGAGCAAAAGGATAAAAATCTCTTTACGAAAAATAAAGCTCCAAATGATACGACAACGATCACAGCATAGTCTTCCGTTGCCTTCTAAATTATTTTAATTTTATCAAACTGGAAAGGTGGATTTCTAAAATAAATATTATGTGCATTTGCGATTTGTCACGTTGAAGGACGGATCGATTGGTTAACTTCCTTCTAAATGAAACTCGGAGGTCAATATCGAGCACACGAGCGGTGATCGTACGATGCAGACGAGTTAGATCTTACGAGTGGCCATTTAAGAGGACCATTTGTGGCTGATGATATGAAATATACCTGCGCAAACAATTGTAGTCCGTGTTTTTGATCGAGGATCCTGGGCGTTTCAATTTTCAATCTCCGCCCTTTGTTTATCGAGCTCCGATGTCATGAAATATTCCCCTTTGTCGAGAACGACATCAAGGCCTTAAATTAAAATAAATTATTAATACATGTTTATGGTTACATTACACCACTTTAAAGTCGAACGATACACATAGCCAAAGACCAGTCACAATAGAAGACTTGAATGCATTAAGGTGTACTTGAGGGTTGTGCTTAGGATCGACCCGATCTCTAAGCTTGGCCGCCATTATATCCGAACATGTGGAAAACATATGGAATTTATTGATACGTGTCCCTATCTCATGTCGTGTAGAATTTCTCACATCCGGATAATCGGAGATCATGGTCCCGGTTGCCCGGTCTCGGAGTCCACATGAAGAGTATCCATTCAGGAATGCAGACCATGTTCTGTGGACATGTTCGAGCATGGGATCAGCAGTCAGCGGTCTGAAAAGCGGACCAGTTGAACACAAACCTTGAGGCTGCTCCCTCCTCGTTTAATGCTTTCCGTAAAAGCTATGAATGAAGATAACCATACTCAGAGCCTTCTACTCGATCGTCGCAGCCGAGTACTTATAGGGGGCTTGCCCCATATATATATATATTTATATATCTTTTTAGCCTAAGCGTTAATTAGTTTTAAATAATTGGTTAGCTTTCCCATACGCTCAGAGTGCTAGTGGTCTTATGAAGTTTAGAAAGAGCGGCGCCCACTTTTTAGACTGTTTTTTTAGGCCGTCAGTGTACAGGAAAATGAACACGTAAAATATGTAGAGAAATGAGAAAATCTTCCGTGTGTATTTTTAAGGATTTGGAATAAGTATCAGAGTGGGGAATAGAATCGTAATATAATGTTCAGTTTATTTTAACAATTAACAATCAATACAAATTAAAAAACTATAATAATACACATTTCACTGTTGAACATAGATAATAGTACAATCTCAATAATCACTGAGCAAACTATTATATTTTTAAAACATAAATATAGCAAAATCCGGCATACAGTTAAATTTACAGCTTTTGCCTTTAAACACATCATTGTATTAAAATAAAGCCGTGTAATAGCTGAAAATAAATAAATCTTTTTAACGGAAAATAACATTTTATACGTTGCGCAATTTGTTATATACATAATGAAACCAAAGTTTAGATGAGACCGCATAAATTAATTAGTCTTCGTTAAAGATAATTAACAAATTACACTTTTTTTCAATAATTGTTTTGTTACAAAAGTTAAAATTGTTATTATCAACATCAACAACTTGCAAAACAGCAATTGAGTACCATCTAATTATATTTTGAAAAATTAAAAAGAACAACATTTATAATATCATGATGATACAAACATATCTTATTTTATCAAATAAACTCCGATCTACTTAGTAAGTGTAGGAGTAGACAGGTACTGGCATCGTTTACATGCCAACGTAATGATATCTCAATAGTGAGAACAGCCGCCGATAAGTATAAATTTTTGCTTGACTGCGTTGTGTGAAATTGACAAAAGCACCAATTATAACGAGCTAAATTCTGTTTATATTGTAATTAGATAACTTCAACGTGAATATAGCCATTATTTTATTATCTATAAACATGAAAAATATTCAACGAAATAGAAAGCACATTCCAGATATCCGCTTTCGTTTATAACAATAGCAATAAAACTATGCAAGTCCTGCAATAAGCATCTGAAATGTCGCGTCAGTTTGTAATGACCGTATAAAAGGGAGGGAATATATCAAACGTCGTCGAATGCGGCTTTATTTTGGTTTCGATTTGCGCTAAAAATCCAATGAAACTAATTAAAACGTTAGTGATTCAAGACTCTTAATGTTTTCTTTATTATTTACGTTTATCAGATTATCACTAAAGAACACCAAAATGAATTTCTAGGATTAAAATAAAACATTATGAATGTTAACAACTATTGTTTAAAACATCTATCAAATGTTTCTACTAAATTCTATTTTTCAAATGCTTATCACATCTATAACATTATTTTTTTAAAGTCTTTGAGTTTTTATTATAAAACTTTGATCAACTAATAACAAAAAATCACTACAAAAATAATTTTAAAAATAGACACGTTTTTAAAAACGATGCAATTAAAACTAAACAAAAATATATGTGCACAGTGTCTTTAATTGACAACACCGATTAACAATAGCAAATCTATGCTATGAATGGGATGAGAAATAAAATAGTTTAAAAATTTAAACACTAAATAGAGACACTAACCAACAACTACACCAAATAATTTTTTAAAAGTATTTATAGGATAATATTATCATCTAATGCTTTGACATATATAAATATATACGTTTTAATATGCATAAATATAATATATATATATATATGGAAATAAATAAATACATACATAGTTTATGTTAGTTTTCTTCCTACAAGCATCTTTCATGCCGCTATCACAACATAAAATGACAATAGTGAAGAGTTTAATTAATTAATTAAACGTGTATTTATTAATTCAATCGTCGGTCGACCGACCGTCGAAAAACAACATAATAAATAACTCGTGGAACTAAGCGTTAAAATACATATATATATATATATACATATGTGTGTGTGTGTGTATGTACGAATATGAAATAAATAAAACCGATATACGCCCGATTACCGCGCTAAAATGACGGGACGCCGCTTAACTTAAATCACCAGAGAGGGAAATATTTACATCAACAATTTAATTTATACGATCCATTCATACATTTGTACTGATCTCTTTATTCCTAGCATATAGTAAAGGTGACATTTAAGACGTCTTGGTATTTTAAATTAAGCCCCCCTCGATTGTTGAAAACGAACATACGACGACGACTATACGATTAAACAACGTTACGATTAAACCGATCGATCGATCGCGCGCATTTTATTCACATATCGGGTTTATTTATTTCAATTAAAATCAACGTCGAATCCAAACTTCAAACAATATCGGAAGGAATCGAAATAAAATTAAAAAATCGGAGCCATTTTATTTACCAACTAGGAAACAACAATGCCATAATATAACAATTAACATGTCGTTATTACCCTTAACACCTTTAACAGCACAACAGCTCATAGTTTTATATTACACATTGACGTTAAAATAATAGCGTCGAGGCCTCGACGGAGACGCCCGCGAATCAATTACATCCGTTTGAGAAGCGGGCGCACTCGGCGATCCTCGACGGAGCGATCGTCTTCCGGTGTGTGTGAAGCGATAATTTTACTCTATGTATTCAAGCGCTTTAAATATTATCGTATAGAATGCTATTGTAAATTAGAATGTTCGCGCAAATAACAGCGATCGCTCGTCTCCGTAATTATAAAATTTATTACATAGAAAAACGCTTCTGAAATATTAACCTGTTAGTGATATATCGATATTTTAGTTACGGATGTAAAACACAACATTTATGAAATACGCGTAGATATTAATGATAAATTCATTTGAACAATACATTCAACATCCATATTTACAAGAAAATTTTGTTCAATACGTTGACATTCAATAACTATGCATTTTTTAAACAAGAATACTGCCGCGTATGGTGCCTTATTTTACACAAATTAAATTTTAATAAAACCATAATCGATTTATTCACACAGTATACTAATCATGCAATCATTTAATATATGAAATGAATATTTTATTTAGAATTCTAAGAAAGTGTTCCGTCGCGTTATTTATCAAATATAAGTTATGGCGAGTAAAAATATTTTTATAGCTAATACGGAAGAACGGAAGAATAATATCGACCCTAGATCACTAATCATTAGTCTCACAGACTACAGACTCGGAACGCATATAACCACCCAGTACTAAATATGCAAATTAGTGACCCATGCGTACTCATTGAATACATTCTGCAAAATATTAGTCTCTCGGACTAAATTCTAACTCTAGATGCTTTTATAATGCCACGCTGTTTTTAAGAAAAGGGACAAACAGCGCCAACATGCCTCTAGCCACATATTTTGTGAACCTGTCACAATTTTTTCCTGTGGTAAGAACTGTGGAGAACACAGTGCCGGGCTGTAACGAGTGCAAATTTTTTTAAACTATTTGAAAGCGTTTCAAGTTGTATAATATGCTTTATAACAAATAAAAAAATTCTTAGTCTGTGAGACTAATGTATAGTGACAGTGTAACTCGAAAATATGATCAGCGATCTAGGGTCATTAAATCACTCGAGTAGAATTTACGCAATCATGTATTGTGTATTTAAACGATAAATATCAAACCCTTTCATGGACCATAGAACAAATTTTACGATAATAAAATATCAGCCATTAAAATAATATCACTTAATACATTATTGTCTGCGATTTTCTGCCTTTTGTGTAACAAACTCTCAATGGAAACTGATACACCGAAAAAATATTCAAGAGCCACTAACAAGCGGTTCTGCGCGCGCGTATTTTATAAAAATTTAACGACTATGAAGCTCATAAACCGCCCGTTTGCAATCTCGCAAAATCTGTGATAACTGCGCAACTATATTATCTCGACGTTACATGAAATAAAAATCTATTGTGGCGTTTTGAATGAACGAAATAAAAAGGCGTGATACGTCGACTTCTGCAATGAATCAATATAAAAACGAGCTACGTTACGTAGGTTGATTAAAACTATATAATTATATGCAGTGTACGTCTTTTTATAAAAACGTCGCCCGCGTCATTCTGTCGTCCGGAAGACAAACGGGAATACTAAAAAAATGCATACTGCCCCCGAAAAAAAAAAAACTGCATTCGTCAAAGGCGTGTATGTATTCATTTGATTATAAATTCCTATAAAATGTGTATTCTCAAGGATAACGTATTTACAATAGGATGTCAAACAACACCTACACAAACAGATCAAAAATCAATCTGCCTGTCGGAGGTAACAAAAAGGTAACTATGTGATAAAATTTTAACATTTTTGTATATCTCTAACTTACATTTACAATTCTTATACATGAATATAAACTCAACTGGCTTAGCATATAAATATATAATTTATGACAAGGTAGGCAATTCAAACGCTGGACCGTCATCCGATCCAGAGCTTTTGTGTACTAGAATATCAACTATTTATATTTTTAGTACCATATTATTATTATTATTATTAATCGACATTAAACAGTCACTCGAGATGTTTTCATATTGTTTCAAAGTAACCATCCAATGTAAAATGTTCGACATGATTCAAGCATTTTTACGCCCGCGATTCGGGCGCGCGAATGTACGAACATCATCATTAAAATTATGTTTAGAGTGTCAGCTGTGTTTTGGAACGTTCGAAACTGTTGTTGTTTTGTAATATTCGCGGATTCAAAAATTAAACGACGGCGGCAGGTGAAAAATGCATACGCGTACATGCATTATTTTAATTGAGATCTTGCACATCTGCTATAAATTATTTATTTATTAAAAACTTTGAGAATAAAATCTTTCAATTTTAATTTCTGAAAATATATTGAACTTTTCATTAAAATATATACATACAGAGTTACTAAAATATAAATATAAACGTCAGAGTGTATGCACATTGATGTTTTGATTTCGTTAACCCCAGATCACTAATCATTAGCCTCGCAGATTATAAACTCGGTACACACTGCGTGTGCGCGTCAAAGAAAATTTGATCAGTGATTCAGGGTTAATAACATATGAAATTAAATGTTATTCCTCGATAATTGTATAAGTAAAAATGTTGAATAATGGAATAAAACACGGATATTTTATTAGCATTTTGAATTAACACGTTCATCGCCCAGTGTGAATCTCGTGGAACGACCAGCTGGAAACATACAGTAACACTGCAAATTGTCATTACATTTACTCATAGGAACAACCACAATAAAGCGTCATATCAAAGACAATTTCGACACTTCTAGTCGAGGAATGGTTGCACGCTTGGAAAATTCTAGCCCCGATGATAAAAATAAGAAAGCCAAAAAAGGTATCTAACCATATAAAAATACACAGGGCAAACTTATGCGCTCTACGTTAGACGATAAATTCTCCAACGCTAGGAACCGAGTGAAATACTATTCGAGTGGACGATGAAAAATGTCGCCCAAATACCGGTGAAACGGCGACGCACGTGTTAAATTGCTATAGCATTTGCCGATGCCGATATTATAGCACGGTGTGATTTATATAAATACTTCAAAAAAGCTGAAAATCTTAATGCAAATTTCATCGTAAAATCGTGTGAATGGTTAACGGATCTTATATTTATTTCCAGGAAAAACATCGTATCTCAGAATTTAAAAATATTTGTCAAAATAAGGCGAGTATATTTATCGGAATCGTCTATCTTTACATCAGAATACACAACGACGGGTGGTTGAATCGATACTTAATGTGTAAAAAGGCGTTATGCACACATCAACGTTACAACGCGTGGCATGTACAATTTTTCGACTATTTATTTTTAGATTTGCCAGTAAACTATGTTGGAATAAGTAACAGATGAATAGTGCATTATTTATGTTATAACTTTTTAATACAAGGCAACTCTAAACATATTACATTCTACACATTTTATTATTCTTCTACTTAAATGTCTCTAATTCACTCATTTCCGCAGTGCTGCATTGTGCCACATTGAGTTTAATGTGCTGCTCCATTTTAAATGCACAATATAGACAACAACGCAATGTAACATCTTTTCATAAATGATATCCAATGCATTCATAACCGTTTTAATATTTTCACAATTTTGTTTGCGTAGTTTAATTAATTACAATTTATGTAACGTATATATTGGATACTATTGAATTTTTGGGATTCGCAAGCTCGAGTCGTCACTCGAGTAATTGAAAATGATCACATTTTATTTCGTTTTATATTGTTTCCCCAAATAGCATATGGACGGGTTTAGTTTTCATTCGCTTTTACACCATAATACTGCCTTTGTGAGGTAATAGAATTAAAATATAGGTGTAAAAGTTTCCACTACCAAACCTTTACTAGATAAATCACTTTAGATGTTTTATAAATTAACACTGATGATCGACCCGGCGCCGGCAGCACCGGCAGCTAGCTTGTCAAAAATGTAATTGACGCCAGTGAATTCTCAACATCTAAACTATCTAACAAAGCAGATGTACTTCTCACACAAAAATATGAATTATATAGCATCTCGTTAGTTAACGAGCCGATATCTCAAACATATTGTATTAATGACCTGCAATACAATTCCCTCGAATCTAAATGACGTTTTAAAGCATACCATCTATTTAGCAAAAACCATTCTGAATACTATAATTGTCACATTTTACTATTTTCAGTGTTCAAGTGCCACAAGGTGAATAATATTATGAGTTACACATTGGTTGTCATTCTTATTTTGGTGTCGAGGCATCATAAATTACAATTCAGATGTCATTTTTGTTTTACACACGGGCTGTAGTTTTTCACGAAGCATAAGATTTTCTTTTTTCAAAATCTCTAATTCTTGCCGCAGGGCCATATTCTGAAAAATTAATTAAACGCACATTTAAACAACGGTACATACAAATAACAAATTGATATATATATTGGATCAGATAAATACTGTAACAATTCACTTGTCAGTGGATAAACGCTCTTTAATCCTAAACTACAGATCTATGAGACTTAATCATTAACACATTGCTACCGTGCAAGCGTGTCAGTCTTTTGATTATAAATGCGTAGATTTTGCATTAAACTCGGATAATGATGCCACTCAAGTACAGCACAAAAGCAATGTGCTGATTCCCAAAACAATCACCGTGTCTCGGAACAAAATAAAAAGGATGACGGGGATCCACCAGATTCCTAAGCATACTCTTGATTGAACGTACGACCTGCGTCTAAAAACACTAGTCTAGTATAAGACCCAGTAAATGTCACTCAAAAGGACCGCACACACCTCCATCTGGTGACCGAGCGCATTGCGCGAGACAGATAAACAGGAATTTCAAAGAGATAAGAAGCGAGTTCAACCACGCGGCTGCTAACGCTGTATAATTGTTACATGGGTCGCAGTACAGATATCCAGCAGTGGCTGAGAGCGCAATTATGTTGCCTTCTACTTAGTGTGGGTTCTGATTTTACTTGATTTTAATCGTTTGGATCAACACATCATTTCTCATGGTGTTTGCTTTTGGTACCGAAACCTATACAAAATGCGCTGAAGGCACCGGGACGACCAATCACATGACCGTGGATACAACACAGAAGCTCAAGACAATAAGACTTTAAGAAAGACTGACACAAGTGTCAGGTCAAGATTGCCGATAAAAGCAATATCTTCGAGCTTCAAGAACAATCGGGAAAATATTAAAATAAGTTTATTTGAATTCGGAGCGAGTTTTAAAATCATTTAAAGTCAAGCCAATTCTCCGATCTCGTAACTTTGATCTTTATCTTATCGTATGAATAAAGATCTGGAGTCAACAGATGTTTTTATCGTCCCCGTCGATCGTCGAATCGATAGTAAATGGACTTATCCATTTGAAAGCTTAAGCACTGCGGTGTGAGATGCGGTTAAGCACATGATTTTATGAATTCGTTATATTTATATTCTATAAATTTTAGCATTTTCCTAGATCTTCTAACGATCGTATGTAAAAAATTTGATGATGCTATATTAATACTCACTTCCTTTTCAAGGAATCCTGCCCGAAGAGCAATTTGATTTTCTTTCATTCGGCGGGCGTCTCGGGATCGCTTTGCAGCCATGTTATTCTTTCGTCTGCGTGCCCAGTACTTATCATCCTTGAGATCATCTGGTACAAACTAAATGAAAAATTTGAAAAACTCAGTGTGGAACGACATTTAGATTGATTTATATTTTCTATTAACATTTGACGAATTAAAATAAAAAAGATTGATCTCATATCGATCAGTAAATGCTGAAAGATAAAGCCAAACCAAATACTCGTAAATGCAAATTACACACTATAAATATCATAAAATACATAAATCATGATTTATATTGACAGTGCATCTTTTAGTAGTTACAATAAAATACATTTATACTCAAATACATTTAATTTCTAGCCATTGAAGATCAAACTCGTACTTTTTCAGTTTCGATGATCAATGATACAATCGCCACATACATATTTTAAAAACAGAATATAATTGCAACGCAAAGCCTAAAATATGCAGAGATAAATTCAAAAACACGCTGCAAATATAATACTTTCAGCACAGTATCAATAGTTCAATAAAAAAGACCTTTCCATATTATTCCATCAGTCATTCGAAATAAATCTTAGTCTCAATCAATTAAATCGATACTTGTTTGAATATGCAAAGGTATTTTTGCCGACATAATTTATTACAGCAATTCTCTAAAGTAATGTTAAAGAATACATTACAAATATGATAGTTTTATTTACCTGTTTGCGAGACTTCTTTATCATTGGCTGGGGTTTTAGTTCTTCATCGGAGAAAGCCCTTGTACGTGGATCAAAATCTCTACCAGATGATGCCATGGAGAAAGCTGGAATTGGTAGACATTATTTTTCAAATTCAGTGTTTAAAACAATGTATATTGTATTATATTTTGATATAGTGAGATGAGACAAATTTTTAGCAATAAAACTCGAAGTGTACATTAAAATTGAACAGACAGGATATTTTATCGGGTTTTATCACGTTATTTGCTAAATATCTGGAAAAAAAATTATTATCTGTGCCAAAATTATCTCTAAAAAGCATTCACGGTAAACAAAGAACTATGAAAAAAACATGATCCGTGAAAATAATTTTTACACCTTTGAAACTTTGACGAGTACACACTCACACGTTGAGTGCAGCACTCCATATTTTCAATGCCGTGCTTGTATTTTAATAGAATATTATTGAACATGCTTTCTGAATAGCATCCACGCTATTCAAGATTTAATTGCTTCTCCTCCACTATTATTTATAAATAGCACATAAAAACACATAATTAATGTTTGGGAATGATTGATTCTCAGTATATCTTTGCATTAGATCCTACGTCGTTGAATCATAGCCAACCGTTTGCCGCATCTTGCTGCAGAATTTTACAACACATGTTTGATAGAATTTTATATGTATTTAGTGCTTTTATAAATCTAATTAATAACATTCTTAGACTTAAATTTAATTATTATATTTAAAATTAATATGAAGTTCTACTTTATGTGAAGTTAATGTTTATCTGGGATGTGTTTGGTACAGTTGCAAAAAGAATTGCTGATTTTACTGCCAATCTAGCAAAATCTTTATATTATACAGGGTGCGGCAGGGAATTTTGCTTATTTGAAACGCGTACGTTTAATAACGATCATGCAATGGATGATGAAAGAGAGCACGTTCTCACCCTTCTTGGAATAACTTCAGGGTACGCATTTCAAATAAGACAGTTTCCCTGCCGCACCCTGTACAGCAAAAAGTATTATGCACAAAAAGAAAATGTATATTCATATTTCAAAATTCATAAAATCTAAGGGTTTAAATCAGTGACAATTAAACTACGGATATTCCGATCTGTCGTATTATACTCCGACGTTGTCATACTGCTCCGAGATACTTTAACAATTCCGGGATTTAAAAGTAGACATATATCAAACCTCTTTTTTTGATATAATTCAATTGCAAAATTTATACTTAACAAAATGCTTAATTTAAATTTAACGCTGCTAGGAAAAAATCAGATCCTGTATTAACATGGGGACAAAGTTGAAGCATTCAAATGTACGTTAGTTCTTTGGGAAAAGTAGTTTAAAAATGAAGATTTAATGCACTTTCCAACATGCAACATGAACAAATCAAGTTTAGCCCTACATCACTAATTATTAGTCTTACAGACTACAGACAGTTTAATATTAAAATATTATTAAAAATCTAGCGTTAAATTAAGTTTTGAGACTGAATTTTAATTCTCTGGAAGACAAATGTACTGTTTTTCTTCGATTTTTTGAATTAATCTTAAATCAGTACTTAATAATTTGCAAATTTAAATAATTGAGATATGAAGGCAAAATTATTTTAACACATGGTATTTGAGAGACCCGAGGATTACAGTCCATGGTGAACCACTTGTTAAGCATGCGAGACTAAGTCAAGCTTGAAAATACACAAAGATTCCCTGTTTGGAAGTGCTTATTGGTGCGAGCGGTCATCCTGTTAGATCCAGAATTAACGATGCTCGCTTTGAATCGACGAATATTTCCTCTAGAGTCAGAAAAATAGCACCAGAGAAGAGATACCAAGCGTCAGAAAGAAAACATTAAATAGTCCTTGTCCTTTTTTATTTCTGTACGTTCTCACATAAATGTGACGATCTCGCGCTTTAAGTATTACAGTGGCGGTCTTTACCCGTGTGTAGTTAACTAATAAATCAAAGAAAAACATTTGATCACCAAGAACCAGGAAAAAAATTAACGCTTTAACTGATAAGAAATATCTAAAGAAAATAAACGAAAGAATAAAAATAATATCTATAAAGCGCATTTAAAAATCTTAAAGAAATGTAAATTATGTACATTTATAATATCATTAATAATATAATTTGTATAAGCGCATGCGAAAGATAAATAAATGTTATAAATTAAGACTGTTCAATTGCAAACTTCTTGGATTTCGATTTTAGATGACCTTTGATATTCTAAATACTTTTTGTGTCCCAATTATATATATATTTTTTTACAAATGACGCTAACAGTTCCGTGAGGAATATATTTGCTAGTTGAAAATATCGAAAATTCGAACTGAAATCAGAGATTGAATAAAAACAAACTAAATTCATACAAAAATGTACGATTGTATTCACATATTTTACACCGCATTAAATTAAATTTGGCGCCGGCGATTCAAAAAACGTATTCAATGTAAGTTTCGCAAGCCGTGTTAGAATGCGTATTATAAGTTTTGCCGAGTTTAACAAAATATGTGCGTCTAATATTTACATTTAATACCGAGTCTCAAATTAGTAATTAGCTTCCATTTCTCTGATTTAGTTTTGATCAAAGTTATCCACGAAAAAATTCACCAATTTAACGACGATCATCAAAAATCTAGCGACGTGCCAATTTATAACAGAAGATAGACATAAAATCGCATTTTCGCACAAGAAAGTCAATGACGGACGTAAATAACATCGAAGATTAATGTTCAAACTGCCCAAACATAAAAATATTAGATCAATGTCACATTTTTTAAATTTGATCAGGCAATGTTAACACCTTAAACCCATCATTAAAGCAGATCGTTCTCCATTTTATGCGTCGACATCAACATCGAATTTTTTTGCCGATGATTTAAATTATTTTTGTAATTAACATAGCTCTTAAAAAAAAACGGAAAATAGTATGAAAAAAATGCTTCAAATGCATTCTCAACGTAATGTTATTGAGTTAACGATAGAAATGATGTGTGCGTATAAGAAAAATCTTCATTTTATCGCACTAATTTCCGGGGAGGATTCTTTAAATTTAAGCATTCGGCCGAAATCGAGAAAAAGCATTTACACGATACGTAGAAGAATTAGTTAGTTCAAAAATGTGATGAATTCCAAATAAAATAATTGTACAAATATAGGAAAAAACACAGATTAGCACAATTTTTGAAAATAGTTAATAAAAAAATGCACATTCTTCGAATGCTATCACCCAATATATTAATTTATATGCTTTCAAGACTGAATTTTCAGTCTATAGAGATGTCGTCATAAAAATGACTAAGTTGTGCGAATTCGTTGATTGTCTTATAGGTAGTGCCAAAAATACATGCCGTTCTTATGCTTTCGTTTAGGAAAGTTATAAAATAAATATGGAACATTTTAAAAGGGACATTGTTCGATTTATTCCAATCAGTATTACCATCTGAAACACTGGACAAGGATGTTCTACGAGATTTGGTGGAGTCAAATCCAGGTCCTTCCATTGACAGATTAGATGAGTGACTTTGGTCAAATCACTCAAATGTGTATCGACATTTATTGGCAAACAAATTTGTCCAGAACTCATCAATAGGCACAATGTCATATTATACCACGACAACGCGTAATTGGAATTTACTATTGCATCCAACTTAGTCTCTTGAAATCGCACCTTTGGATTTTTATTTTGGTTTCCCGTGAATTGTAAACCAGATGACAAATTAAAGCAGATATAAAAATGGAACATATTTTTGGCACTATCGATACATATTATAAAACAGCTATTGCATATTGAAAATGTGCATTTTTTTGATTGCTAATTTAATGTTTATAAGACATGAAAAATATTATCGCAAGTAGCAAAACAATACAATCACTTTATAACATAAAATTATCTTAAAGCTAATCAACGCAATATTTAATCTTTTAAAGATATAAATTAATTGAACTTAATGAAGATTTTATAAATCGTTAAAAGATTAAATAACGCGATGAAATCCTTATTCATATCAAATTAATGTAATTTTTTTCCTGTGAATGTCTTCCCTTTTAATGATGTATAGTTTTGGACCAACCTGAGATTAATATCTAAGAAATGATAAAATATAAGTCAATTTGAAAAAAATACTAACTAGAGTCGGCAGGCGAAAGAGGTGGATTGATGGTGTCAGGACTCATGCAATCAGAAGGTGATGGTGAACGTTCACGCTTGGTGACTTGTGGAGGTAGCGGTCCCAACGCCAATCCAGCATGACAGAAGCTGCCTGCCGCCAGGTGACCGGTACCGAGACCGTCTCCTGGCATTCCATTTTCAGATAGGAACTCATCCAAATCCACATACTGAAACGTCGTTAATCAACACATTAATCATTATACTTGAATAAAACCATTCCATGAAATATCTCAAAAATTAAATAACAAAAATGATAAAACACATGGTATATCGAAAGGTTATTTTTAGGGCTATTTAAATGCAGCTAGCATTATTATTAATATCACAGTCTAAGAGTTTAAGGATCTCACTCACAAACTTTTGGACAATGCCACAATGTTATATTTTGATGGTGACGATTGCAATTTTGACTCGGATTGCAATTGCGCCTTGGAATGTATTTAAATACGCATTTGAAATAGAATATTCACCATGATGTCTGTTATAAATTTGGTTACTCAACTAGTGCTCTATGCTAAATTCATGCAATCAAACTAACGCGCCATACGATATGATAATCAATGAAAATAGAGCAGGCATAAAAAAATATTCTAATGAATCAAAAAAACGAAGCGTATATATAAATTGCTCTGATAATTCTGCAGAAATCAAAATCGAAATATAGTGGGTGAAAATATAATAGCATAAGTTCAAATCAAAGTGAATTCATAAGCCAATTTTTTGCATTCATGTGTGTATTAAATTTAATTTTATATACAAATGTTGCGGTTGTAGACGGCGAGCAAACGATGCTTGAATAATTAATATTTATAAACTTCCGTTGTCTATCACCGCGCCAACTTTAGCAGTCCACTAAATTTATCGGGTGCTATAAAAGGCAAAAAATGTTTGTTTTGATTCGTCGATAGTGCCTTGATTAACAGAATATGAGATTTGTCGGCTTTCTAATATAATATAATAGCAAATTAAGACCCTTTTCAATTACTGTCCGTATTTACATAGTCAAATTGATATAAAATGTTGTACACTCGTGACTTCCAGCTATGCAGTTCTTCTGGTCAACCGCAAAAAGCTACTTATTTATAAAGAATATTAGAGCTATTCACGAAAGACTACTTAGTTATACTGCATTTTAGGGTTCCAATCCTTTTAAGGTATTTACATTCTGTGACACCTTTCATGCTACATTACTGGCTTTCATGCTACAACTGCTGTACTATCCGTTGCTACTTTCACAGACTCCACAGATCTCTTACATAGTTGATTTTATCCAATAGTGTATAAAATATGGAGCCTGGTCACACAATAGGAATAACAAGTAGATAGCCGGGAAGAGGGACAAAATGAAGAATTTCACCTCGAATTCCCGCAGTAAGTTGTACATGGACAGAGAGACATCCTCGGTTGGTCTAGGAATGAATCCAAGATGCACTTAGGCATCACATTCACCCTAGCTCAGAAATGCCCTTGCGAGGAAATAGGGAACTGGACTCTTTGTACTCGAGAAAGTCCTTTTCAGTAAAATAAATAAGTAGGTAGTAGTTTTTCACTCTCTCCCGAGGAAAAATACTTAATCTTTATAAATTCCCCACACTATGTAACCCCATCCTATAAATAAATATTGAAGAGAACCTAGTTCTGCAGGAAACTGTTTATGGCTGCACTATGATGATTTGGTCTGGTATATAATTGTTTTAATCTCTCTGGAAGTCTGCAAATCATATTTTTAGTTGGTTTAAATCCTTATGGCATCTGTTTTGATCAACTTTTAAATGAAAATCGGTGTGGTAGTGCCAATTAAGTTGACAATCGGCACTGTCGAAGTTCAACTTTGATAGTCTGATATCAGTTTAAAATAACGGACAAATTAGTGCGTTCAACACGTTGAAGATCTGTGGCGTGTTAACGGATGAAGACCAAATAAATGCAGAAATCTGTGGGTTTAATAATATGTTGCGTATTTCTGTCGTCAACCAAATAATTGTAACATTCTTTGTGCCATTGAACATTATATATTGATGATCCTTCAAGTAAAATTCTTCGACTGTATGTATTATTTTAATAAATCATTTCTACTACACTCGACTGTATTTCTTCACCGCGACACTTCAGAACCACTGATGATCCTAATCCTTAAAACATAAAGCATTTTCATTCAGCATCTTGAAGGGTTTGTACTTTTTTCTCGTGATTTGTTCTTCATTATAACAGCCAGTAGAAGATCTGATCTACTAATCTTTAGATCCTTGGATTGCGAATAGTGATTCTTCAAAGTCTTAGATATGAGAGTCGGATAGAGGTCCTAGGCAACTTTATTAAGCATTCTGTAAACATTTTTCAATGATTTTTAGTTAAACAGATGTCAATAGCAAGCAGTTGTCCAAATAACTGTGGTCTCGCGATTTGTATATGGTGTATTAACATACCGATGAATTAAACTGCTATTTTTTTGCTTTACGTGGCCACTAGATCTTCAATATTTGCAAGTATACCGTAATGGAAATTCACATAAACGTATGCCGAGTTTTGGGCATGCGGTCTTATAACGTCTGGGTCTTATGGTGATCAGATCACAGTTAAATAATAAATTATTGATTTATTTATAGTATAATCAGTGACTCCGATGTGATTACGATGCAACCTCCTTATCTGATTCGGCGCAGCAGGTTCCTGCACCATGTTGAGGCACCCTCGATTGTTGATGTAAAATTATCAGTTCAGGAACTCGGATCTAAACAATTTCTTGCCTAGTGCATGTGTCAAAGATATACAACAGCTTCTTTGACGATCAAAGCTCATGGAGAATCAAATCCAGAGCGAAAGAAAAGTCACTTTGATATTCGAAAGCTGAAGCGTCGCAGCAGCCGTTGTTCAAGTCCAAGTCCACACATTGGTGTTAGCACTGCCTCCGCTGCAACTGCGCTATCTCGAATAACATAATCGATGTTCTATATTACTTAATTTAATATATTGCACACTTTAATGTCAAGTTTAATAACCAAACCATTTAAAATTAAATGGATATGCCCACAAAGCGTACTATGCACAGGACAAAATAACAAATTTTAACACTGTTCACAATAAATACATAAAGACGATACATTTGTTATGTTTTTGGTAGTCTTCCGTGAAAGATGTTAGTAAAGTTAAGAATTGACAGTTGTTATTGATTGACTTTTTTGGCAAAATCTCTTCATTTATCCCAGAACCTTTTTCTGACAAGCATATCATTGATCTTTTATCATCACAACGTCCATTGAACGCTTTTAAAACATAATTGAAAGTGATGTGAGCAGTGACGAAGAAGTAGTGAGTTTTGCAAGAAAAAGCCATTAATAAAATTTCATCAATTATAAATTTGGATAACGACAGTTGTAGGGAAAATGTTAGACGAACTGGCCGTAGACGACTGGACAATATCCAGTGGAACAAATTCATCAACATAAACTTCATCCAAATCATTTACATTCACTGGGAAAACTGAGCTCCTAATAGAATTATCTTCCGATATTACGCCGGGTAAAGTTCTTTCATTAGACTTAATTGACCATAATAAAAAATATTCAATTGACCAAAATCATCTGAAATGTGTTTGAACTGTTAAACATAATGCTAAGGTAATGTAATGTTATATTCTATTTAAGTGGACGAAGTAAAACGTCACTCAAATACGGACAACGGGGCACTCGTATCCGGGTTATTTGGCAACGTACAAGTTAATATGTAAAACATTAAAAAAAATGTACTTACAAACACAGCAACGTTTGTCTTGTCAAGTGCTCAAAATGTAGGGTTTCTATTATCGTGTTATTTGTGTTTTAGTATTAAAAAAATTATTATTATGTTCTTCAAAATAATTAATCATATCGATCAACAAAACATGTATGCGGTTATCGTAGACGTTCGATTACGGCATGTATTAGTGTGAACAAAAAAAGTTAGTAAGAGTATAAGCTGGTGTGAAGAACATAAAAGGCTTTTTTGCAGGAGCACGACAATCACGCAAAGCTAAAAGACGATAGAGATATGTTTGTGTTGATTACTGACTTCTTGTACCTTGAGATCGGTGTCATATGGAAGAGTCTTGTCCCATAAGTTTGGACCTAGGAAGGCGGCTTGCGCTTCCATATTGGACCATGATTCGGTATCATCTTTTTTGTCATCGTTGTCCTTGGTGTTGGTTGATTTTCCTTGAAAGACAAACAAAATGAGTTTAAATACAAATATAATTTATACACATTAACAATACATTATATTTCAAGTACGGAGGCTTAAATCACGCTAATATTTAATATCTACGCTTATTTCAGGCTTGAATATAATTGCGAATCAAAGCCGATTTACAGAAATCCTTAATTTATTGGTTAAATATTTTTTATTAATACGAATGCATTTAATATATTAATTATGAATTTTCAAGCATACATAATATTGGATTGATGAATAAAATTTGTTTGATAATAAAATGACGTTTATATGCATTTTGACAGTTCACGCATGCGTTGTTTTTAATTTAATTTCGGTTCATAATGGTTCTGACACAATTATTTTCGTCCATAGCGACGTCTCTTATTTTAACACGGCACGACGATAATTTATTTTTTAATTAAATCCATCGCCGAATAATTAATTAATCTATTATTGAAATATTCCATATTAAATATTTGCAAGCAATAACTGTGATTTCGGATCGAAAATCTATATAAATATACAATTGAATAATGCCCCTTTTGTTAAACGAAATAAATAAATGTTCAATTAATAAACCAAAGACATGCATGTTCAGTTTCATTTTCTAATTCTGTACCTTTACAAGATTGTATTCGGGGTAACGTTTTTATACAATGAAGGAGTCCATTGTGCAGCATCGAATGAAATACTTCAATGAATTCACTTCTCTAAGATACAATAATAATTTAGCTGACCAAAGCAACGCGTAATTCGGAAGCTTGGGATAGTTGCCAACACAACAGCATTCTATTAGATACGTTTCTATTATTAATACTTCGCTTTGGTGCAGACGGCCGCCTCAAAACGGTCTCGAGGACCTTCGCAACAAGCTGACGTTTTCATTGTTTTGGTGTTAAGTTTGAGTTTAAATTATGAAAATAGTTCATCTTGCAGATGGAATTTATAGCACTCGAAGATGTTTAAATATAACCGATGTATTAGAATGGCAAGACGAATTTAGAAAGGTCGAATCGAAGTTTGGATAAGCGAAGCATGACTGCATCACAGCTTTCAATCCAATACAGAAAAGGACACTAGGATATTCGACAATCGATTAATTGCACACGGTTCAAACTATCTGAAGGATAGTATTTTCAGCATTAATGAACAAAATGGATTTAAGATCATAGGGCATTTCACTCTAAAACAAACTACATAATTGAATACCAAAGTCAATAAAAACAGGCTGATGCCATTGCTACCAAACGCCGTTAGCCGCTCCCTCATTCATATTGAATTTTCCGTTCGAATTCCCAAACAAATATTTTTGTCTGTCTCACTCGTTGATTTAATTGCAATTTTTTCAAGAATCAAAATTTCCACACAACGTTATTAATTATCTTTGCACATGGATGCGTGGAATTTTTTTTAATGACGTCTTTATTTTTTTCTGGATAGGTTATTATTAACATAACCCAGTAAACTCGAAGCTCGTTTCTAACGATATTTATATTTATAAAGTTATTCGGCTATTTCGGTGAACTAGCGAGCATGTCTTAAAAAACGGATGTGCGTAAGAAAGCCAGAATGCAACAACATGTGGCACGATGCACATTTTGATGCAATTTGAATCATATAATATTGCACAGTGTCAGATTGACGCAAAACATAGGGTCATTCAATAGGGACGCTCGAAATATCGAACGATGCGTGTAAATTATAAAAAAATATTTTCAGAGTTCCGTTTGGCTAAAAAAAAATCATTTTGGATGAATGGATGTGTACAAGCAAAATTGTCAGATTTGGAATGATATCAATCCATCCAATACATCCACTCGGGGCCGTAACTAGGGCGTGGCAAAGCAGGCGCCCGCCACGGGTGCAACTGGGTCTGGGGGCGCAAAACGCACAATACCTACTAGTTTGTCTAATCCCTCTTTTCAGCAGTCCGAAGAGCGGACCGATTGAGCATACAAACCTTATGGCCACTACGTCCTCTTTCAGGGCTTTTTACGGTATTGTCTATGATCTCTACGATCACAGTAGCAACGTAGTGTCTGGATATATTCTATTATAGTATTTTTTTACAACAGTAACCGCCATCTATACAAGAGATCGGGTACTTTTAGGGCTATCTTTGTATATTATTTTAAATCAAACATTATAGTTTAATATATTGCATTTATAATAGTATTAGTTGACTTTAAAAATAAATTGAATTCCGCGGGGTTGGTTTGGGCTTGATTTTCACATTTTTCGCTATTTGTTTCAATATATTGCTTCTAAAAGTGTGGGCTTTTATAAAAATGGGACAATTAATTTGATTCCTCGTTGATAAAAGGCTATCGAAGTTAATGTATATTGTTTTTATTTAATAAATTATTTTTAGTGAGAGTTATGAAGTTTTAAATCTCAACTACGAATTCCGAACGTTCATATGATACGCCCTGATAATCAAAAGCGATACAAGTACAACATCATGTCTAGGTAATCCAATCCCGGGATCCCGGAAAGTTTTAGGTGCTCATGAATCCCGGGATTGGTAAACTTAATCCCGAAAAAATCGGGATTGAATTTTTTATCTGACAGAAATCGTACACCTCAATAACACGATAAAGCGTTCAAAAAGCCACTTCAAAAAAATATGATGATATCAAAAATATGCATTAATGGTTGATTGGAGTTGAAATTGGGGTGCATTTGCATTGGGGTGGCTCGGAAGCCATGAGGCTCAATCGAGAGGTCATGGACATGTACTTCGTTCGAATTCGCCGTCTACATTGAGCAGTTCATGTAGCACACAGGGACCGAGTGGCAGTAAACGAGTCCTATACGTTGATTCGTTCGTGTCTTGTTCTTGGATAAAATATTAAACAAAAAAGCTCATCGTAAGCTCTCCATGTGAGTATCTTCAAGAAGAAAAGCTCAGTAAATCGGCTTGCTACCCGATCGATGAAATATATGAGGTGGACTCATGACATGGTAGTTCTGAAGTATGCGGAATAAATTCAACACAGACTTTTCTAAATAGAATGTAACAAGTGAGGGTTTTAGTCGAATCACGCGCTCGGCGATTCCTGTTGCGTCATACGCCGGGAAGAGTGTCCAACAATCGGTGGTCGTGCGCACCGCGACCCCTATTTTTAGAAGCTTAAGCGCTCCATCATAATAAAAGTTGTTATTTCAAGATCCAGCCATTTCCAGTCATCCATCCAGAGCCTCGATCACTAGATGCCAGAGTCTGATCGAGCTATCGATGAGGCTGACGAGCGTTCCCACGGACGCACATTTTACAAGCCATTACAAACACGGTTTATCTCCGCATACACGCGAAAACCTTTGAATTTTTCCAGTCTAGGAATCATATTACTGGATATGAAGGCGTCTGAATGCGATTGGCGAGTGTTTGAATGAACACACAGCTCAACACCTACATCTCAAATAGCACGTGTTTTAAGTGGATTACATATTTTTTTAAATGTGTACTACAATCATGTGATGTGCGTGGGATGTTGGCGTAAGATTGTGGGATTGAATCTCTATCGGTTTAAATATAAACGCCTTGAGCTTTGCTTTATTCCACAGCTAAGCGAGCTTCTGCCTCGGATGACGACGTACTATTATTATGACAAAGATCATACGCTATCGGGATGATGTTGTTGTTGACAGCATCCGAAGTCACATGTCTTACTTTGTCGGGAAAATCGGGAGCCGCCTCTGATGTATTTATGAAGTAATATAAAGCACATGTTTATAAACATGACAATCCCTGGCAATTTACAGCCTTAGACGGAGTCGTTGCCAACAGGGCACGGGGGCAATTATTGGATAATTTACGGCGGAAATACTGCCAAACTGCAAGATTTACACGACGGGATAATAAATAATGCAATTATATTATTCACATTGAGTGCATCGGAATGATTCATAAGTCACACTGTGTAAATACAGCAGTAAATCATTAGATTCGCATAACTCAGCGTCGATATAAAAGCGCATTCGGTTCGAAATTTACGCGATGATTAGGACAGAATGTAAAATCAACATACTTCGTGGTTGACCTGATTCCATCGACATCAGCTTATGACTGGACTGGACTTTTCCAAGCTATGATTTGAAGTCACTCAATAAATTCGTAGTATTTCTTCTTCACTCTTTAGGGTCGTTTTTATGCTTTTTCTTCAAAAACAAATCCATCCAAATATTCGTATTTGATTCAAGCATACTTTGCTTTTATTCAACAGTAATTCTGGCCTTCAATACATTCCATATGACAAAGTCTACTAAATTATATTGAATGATATTTTATTCCCATTAAAAAACTTACATTGGATGGACTCTGACCATGTCGATTTTTTTGGTATGTTCATATTCGATTTATCGACATGTCTTTCAATAGAGACGCTTAAACTTTATTAGGTTATAGCGGCCAAATTGTTAATCTATCAAATTTATTGTGAACTAGCCGGTAATTGGTACCCGGCGCGTTGCTACCACCGAAGTAACAAACATACAAACATTGATGTTTATATATAAGATCTACTGTAAGTTAATTGTATTATATCTATATTATTCGAGAAAGTGCAAACAATAAGTTGGCAAAGTTTTATCGCAATCGAATGAACGGTATGGCAGCACATTAAATACGGACAAACAAACATTTATTTTTATATATTACACTATGTCTATGTTATTCGCGAAATCTTTAGCAATAAGTGAACGAAGTTTTATCTCAATCTGATGAACTGTATGGCAGCGCATTTCGAACGAACAAAACCCAATTCATTTTTTACGAGTCGCCATTATTCCGTCCACACATGTTTACAGTGCAATTGAAAGCGATCAATTATGCGGTGCACAAACATTTTGATCAAGTTGTTTGAGCTCAAATAGAGTCAGTCAAATACTAGGCAATCATACTGTTTAAACTCCACCGTCATTGTGTATTTCTATTTTTAAGCCGGAATAGTGTGCTTCATATAGCTTGCTAACATTGTAATAAACTAACGTTTGACTAAAAATAAATTATGCGTCTGACTGCGCTGATAACACTTGATTTGGCGCATTCCACTCGGCGTATTCGAATGCGGCCTTCGCATTGAATCGGATTTGAATCATCTCAAAATGATGATGATTATGAATGACATTGTTTCAACAACGGGCTCTGTCGAGCCGTTTCGTGCCTACGAATGCATACAGTTCGTATAGGGGCAGAAACAATGAGAATCGTATAAAATGCGTCGTTAAGATCGATAATATGAGTTTCCCACCGAAAAATGATTTTTCGAGCACTCGAAAAAATTGATTCAAAGTTAAAAGATTGGTCACTTTAATAAATCCCCCCCGAGAATAGCTCGTAATAAATAACATTAAATCCTAGGGGAGCACGAAAGCAATCTTTTCAGAAAAAAAAGTCGCGTGTGTCAATGGCTGTATCGAAGGTACAGTCATGCGATAAGTTATTTCCCGATTAACACGACTTGAACAATAAAATAAGATTTTTCATGAAAATCTGCAAATTTAATTAATCACTTAAAGCTAATATTAATCAAATATTTCTTCCCGAAATTTATTTAGCTGATGAGAAGAAATACTGAGATCCCGATTCTTATTTTTTTATCATTACACTCAGATATAGGTAATTTGGCTTTATATGAAAGGTGGTCCCGAAATATGGATTAATGTATTTATTTTTAAATTAAATTAACAATCAGGGCTTGTATTTAATTATTCAATCAGATTTCCCATAGATATTTCAACGATGAACGAAAAAAACAGGTTTGATCAAGCTGTAACTCTTTGCGGTCCCATGTCGAGTCTGGCTCGACATTTTGTTTCTACGTTTTTTTCCCCATTCAGATTTAAAATCATGTGATTTTATTTTGCGTATCGTGTTGGGTTGGAATGTCACAAAAACTAGTAAAACAAGATGTTTATGGTGAAGTGGTAACAGTCTGCAGATGCCGATAGTTATAGAAATTAAATCAGGCAATAAAAGCTTACGGGATGAATTTTAATAACGATGCACTAAAATTACTAATAGAGTCAGATCCACAGCAAACAATCAAGGAATTATCGCAGACTGTGATCCCCATGGGCCACTGGGGGAATACAGGAATTAAAATGGAAAGTGTTAACACATCCTTCTTATTCATCAGGCCTCACCCCGATGGATTTCATGTCCATGGAGCAGTCTGAGAAAAAAAAACGATCCAAAAATGTTGAATATAATTTTTTATCCAATATATTATATAAAAATGAATTGGGTTTTGTTCGTTCGAAATGCGCTGCCATAACGTTCATCAGATTGCAACAAAACTTCGTCCACTTATTGCTAAGGATTCCGCGAGTAACATAGACAGTGTAATATAAAAACAATCAATGTTTGTTTGTTCATATTCAATGCGCTGCCATACCGTTCATTCGATTGCGATAAAACTTTGCCAACTTATTGTTTGCACTTTCTCAAATAATATAGGTATACTGCAATTAACTTACAGTAGATCTTATGTATAAAAATCAATGTTTGTATGTTTGTTCTAATTTATATTAAAACCAACAAACGATATTTTTAGAATTATTATTATTTTAGAGTTTTTAATCAATTAAATCTATTATTTGTGCAATAAAAGCACCGCACAAAACACGCTTTATAGGTGAGCGGATGGAATGAGTTAATATAACAGTTTTACTTGTCCAAATCAGTCACTATTATAAACACAATTAATGCAGATCCAAACGATCCAATGATCTAATTACGTTGTTTAAAAATTAATTTCAACTGTTTCGACACCTGATCATGTCGGATCCCTATTGGAGCTCGTCACGCATATGTGACGCTCATGTGCTTTTGTCGGAAAGTGAAATTGAACCCTCAAGCTCCCAGCGAATTTATTATATTTTCAGCTTATTAGAATGCAAATTTTATTGAAATTATTTTTATGAAATTTGCAAACGCTTGGCTGGCGTTTTAAAATCTTTCCGAGAAAGCGACAGTTATTTATCAATCCGTGTAATAAAAACAGAAAAGTCTCATAAAACGAAATGGTCGTTCGCATATTATTATTGCGACTTTCTCATGATTTGAGCATTAAAATGGCGTTATGTCATGGATATCGATTCATTGTTGCATACGCCCAAATTTTGATGATTTATTGATGTAGCAATCTTATCTATTCGGCATTCCATTATGGATGCTAAGCAGCGATATATCGCCGATTGTTAAAAATAACGAGAATCGCAAACAATGATCGTTATTTGGCCCATTTATGACTTCAAAATGCTCCAAAACAAAATACAGCCAACCCTCCTATAGCGTCCACTTGATTTGCAGCGATTTTTACGTAAGCAACGTACAAATTGTCTATAAGGTGGTCGCTATAGAAGAGCTGACTGTAGAAGACATCAGTGATGTCGATGAATTCGGTCAATCCGAAGTGCATCGAAATATTTCAAAGATTTGGAGTCCTTCCAAATATCTGTAAGCAATGGTTTTGTTGAAGGCACGTGCGATAAAATCGAAATACCTCAACATGCTAAATTTTAATGCGAATGCATTTATGAGATAGCGTTCGTACATCAAATGGATTTACGACTTTGCTGGATGCACAAAAACTTAAGCTTTCCACGCAATCAAAGAGCTGCTCGAGAATTTGCAGAGTGATCTATGAATTTTCAAATGTAAACTTTCGACACAACTCAACAACCCTGCGGCAAAAAGCGCATTGGATTCAAAATTTATGATTCAAGCTGTAAAGTAAGCGATTTATGTGATCGAATGGGATGCGTTCGAATACATCAACATCGTCAAAAATCACGGATATGGTAAATAAACCACATTATTAAAAGATCACAATGTTTCAATTGTTTACCTTTCTTTTGCGGCGAAATTATCGTCGTCTACTGAAAGTACGTGTCGAGTGCGGAGCCCTACGCCACTGACGAAGTATACGCCCCGATACCTTATCGTCGGAGTTCCAATAACAAGGGAACAATGTATGAATGTTCAAATTCTACATTCGCAATTGCTGATCCAATGCCATTGTCATCTGAATAGCCTCTTTATCTATTTACAATTAATATAGGCGATACCGTCTTTTATCGATGCTTCGAGATTGCCAATAATGATTGTTTAAATCTTTCTTATCGCCTTTCTGCGTCGAGCCTTCCGCGATTTTTTTAGACAATGGAAATATTTGCCGTCCAAATGTATCTATGCAATCAGAAACGGTCCCATATTATACATGAATTTTCGTCTCGATAATTTATGTATGAATTAAATGAGGTTATTGATCGATTGTGGGATTCAATTTCGTCTACAAAGTAAGATTTTTCATTAAAGGTCAACTTTCACCCGATGTCGACGGTGCTATTTTCATCTATCGAGTCGTGATAAATCACAAAATTCATCGATCACAACGATGAATAGAGTATCGATCCTCGAGAAGTGCTTAACATTAACGATTTTGGATGTAATAAAATTCAAAAAGAGCCGGAACGAAATCGATAAGCGGTAAAATCGCAAAATAACAGTTCCCTGCCATAAATGATGGATCCTCAAGAAAATCAATCGTTTAGGGCTTCCAACATTTTTCCGACACAATTTTATTGTAATTTTCATACCAATCGTTATAATTAATGGCACACTTACATGCAATAAAGCATGATCTATACGTCGGGTTGCTCAATAATTAGGATCCATGAAAATAACCACATGCGTTTCTTGAGAATGAGCCAATAGATCGACCATTCGGGACGAGGACTGCTCATTCTAACTGCACTCTATCCTTTTATTGCATTTGCGCGATTGCACTTACGGTTAATTAATACAAAAATGCATCCATGATGCGTGTTTATAATAAAAAAAGCAATAAAACAATTACAAAATCGATTGTTGTGACATTGCAATTCGATTGTGCAATTCGACATTGAATAAATTATATCAAATTTGAAAATAGAATTATAATTTCAAACGATCTTTGACCGCGCATCAACGCCGTAGACTCAATGCAAACAAAAATGTGCAATCGCAATATGTTTACAAATAAAAGATGTGCTCAACAGTTTGAATCAATTTATTAATGTATGATGCCATCGATTGTATTTAATTGAAGCGTTCCCGCGAAATCAAATGCCATGAATGCGTCTATAGACGCGACTGAATATTCGCCTCCGCATGCTTAATTACAAAGGCATAAAATAAAGTACAGTAGAACCTCAATTATCAGGAGTAATTGGGGATGAAAGTAACCCGGATAACGAAAATCATAATAGACAAGGAATGTATGAATAATATTTATTTGTCTAGATTTAATTACACATATAATTAATCTATTTTTTAATGAAGAAAATCAATGATCGATTATGGCTTTAAGCTAGTTTTTTTTTTAGAAACTGCCAAATCGCAAAAACTCAACATTAAAATCTTCAATTCGAGGCAGACTCAGTTGATAGCATACAAGTCCACGTAATTTCTTTACATAAAAAATACACAAAAAATCGATTCATTTGCTCTTGCTTTAGAAGGAAATGATAATTGGACAAAGACTCATTCGACAAGCAGCGACGAACAGCAAGCAATTAAATAAATAAACACTGTCGATAGCACACAATATTTATTTGCGTACACAAATAACAAGCTTGAAATTGAAATCATTATTAGTCGATAAACTTAGGCTAACGATCTATACAATCGTGCGACGTATGCGGGGAAGCTCTCCGTCTCTGTCTCCTGAAAGCTCAATGTACAAGAGTGCTTTTTCTGAAAAGTGGAGGGGGGGATGCCAGGCCCTGGCACAGTACTCCTTTAGGGATTAAGATATATAAATCGTCTTGACTTACACTCTTCTTGGTTCTCAAGCCATTTCGTGGTCACATCTAAACAATGAAATGCTTCAGAATATATAAGGCCAATATCTTCTCGCAAATCTCCTCTTCGTTTCCTCGAACATGTTCTTCTCAGACAAATATTTCTTTGATCATTTCCTCACCATTCAAAATTTGGAATCCAGGATCGTTTGCTTCTTCGCTCACTTACATCTTCTTCGGCGCATTCAGAATAAATATAAGTTTGTGCGATTACTTCCGCGATGTCTCCTATATTAAGTTAATGGAACTTACCAATGGTCTTTTCAAAAATTTGTTTCGTGATTTTTTCAAAGTTGACACATCTAAAGAATTCCAACTATCTGCTGCGATGTAGCAACAATCTTTTAAATTTATATTTTTGCGGAAGCTGATAACTTAATTATTTTCGTCTGAAGGCAATAATCGTCGAAGCATCCGATTTCTATGTAAACGTTTGAATGTCTCTATTACACCTTGACTTTTTCACTTCTGGTATGAACTGTTTTTCATACTATCGTTTAAAAAGTCTATCTTGTTTGGAGTTCTTTGATTTTCCAATGACAAGCAGTGGTAGTCTGTGTCTGCCTGCTGCAAACACCATTATAATGACACGTTCTTTACTAGTTTTGAATCCAGGTGAAGTATTTTCGCGTCTTGATGCTAAAGATTTGTTGGGTAGTTTTTTTTAAATTTAAGCTGGTCTCATCAGCGTCGTATATAAACTCTTCGTCGAATCCTTCCTTCTCCTTGCTTCATTGTGTCAAAAAATGTGTTTGCTGAAGGTGTCAGCAAAAAGATTTTCCCCATGAATTTCAGGTTCCCTGATACCATAACGTCCTTTGAATTTTTCAAATCAATCCGAACTTGCTTTGAAGGTGGAATCTCCATTTAATTATGTATTGAAAAATATTGCATTTTCACACAAAAATGGACCAGATGTTGACTGTTCAGTTGATCGTCTTTGTACGAACCACATAAAAATACACTCTTCAATCTTTCAACTTCTATATTTCCTGATTTTTTCATAACTTTCCACACAGGAGCAAACGTGTACACCATTATCCATGTGCAAATCAGCAAATTATATATTTTTCGTTTTATTTTGAACAATTCGGAAAATCGAGGATCTACTGTAGATATATTTCAACGTCTATGTATCGCCGGGTCGCATTTTTGGTGGAAATTTTGCACAAAACTATATAACACTATTCAAATGAATTCATCAGGTAGTATTTTTTTAATATTTATAGTACTTAGATATGGATATTTATACATTCACAATATATCAGACAGACAAACTGCCGAAGGTGGATTAAAATTATGTTTTTAAAGAAGAATAAATCTGATGAATATTGGTAGCAGTGGGTTTAATTAACCGCATTGATCAGAGCATCATTGGATGCTATGTTGATGAGGATTTCAAATGATTTAAAAGGAACCACCTTGCCTTGCTTGAGGAATCGCCCAATAAAAATCACTGCAGACCGAAAGAGGACCACATGCTGCCGTCGCCATTGTTCCAGGACAGGTTTCACAGATACCTATACTAATGATCTAGATTGCAATGACTAACTAATGCGATGCGCGGGAGCTTAAACCACATCATGCCACACATGGTCACAGTGGATCCAGGATGCGATCCGGGATCGAAAGGACGCGAGTTTTTATTGTCGCGCATCCGCTGTGCAGATAGAATGTAATTAGGAGTAGTAAAGGCAAGGTTGGCAACTCCTGTCCCTCGGCGGTAGCAGCAGTAGCAGTCGGGCTTGACGCACGCGGCCGCATTGGGCCGCTCACAATTGGCAGAGGCCAAGGACGCTCGCCCACGTTATTGCATTACGCCTAGCTGTCTCATAGTTTCCTGACACAATAAAACCGTTGACAACTCTCATCATTCGCACACATCTCATGCAGACTCCTAACCCTAATCACTTAGACCGATCAATTTATACCCGAACGCACAATGGACGACATGCTTCCACCTGCCTTGTACGAGCCAGGCTCACCCATATTAAAAACCAAGTCATCGTACACGGCAAATCTTTAATGTCCACATCCAATATCATACTGGATCACGTGGAAGAAGTCCAAGAGTTAGAATACATCGATCCTGTCCTTAAAAATCAGATGTCGTATTTCTGACACTGCGATCCTGAGATGATCTATTGGGTTGGCGCGACAGTTGTTGCCGTCTTAACACTCTCGTCGCCAACCGTGAATCGGTGTTGTTTTTTAATCCATGGATATGATTAGCCAAATTAACGAAAACAAAGTGAAGATAAGCAAGTGTGAGCAGACAAGGATAGAAATGCAAGTCTAGAGATCGATCTCGAAAGATATTTAGACAGTTTAGAAATTCTAAAGGCAAAGAATTCATACAAAAATATAAGATGCATTCCGAAAAATCCGCGTAAAAAAGATCCAGTCTTCAATAATTCCAACCATCTTCATAACTGGTTCGAAATCATATTTCTCGTCAGATGAATAAGAGGAAATATCAGAGTTTTTATGGGAAGTTTTTTAATTAAAAAATCCGTGATTTTTTATTGTTTGTAATGTCTTTATTATGGAATCCAATCCCGAGCCAATATTTCAATCCCGGGATCTCGGGACTGAATAGTTAAAGAAATTACATTGATAAATTTTATCAAAAATTACCAATAAGTCCATTTCAATAATACAATACAATTCAAAAATAGATAAACAAAACACAAAAAAAATCAAATATTATTTTGGAAATATGTCCGAAGTAACATTAAAGTATCGAGTGTTTCGTCATTTAGTCTGGATCTGATTTTGGAAGCCAAGCAGCTTGCTGCTGAAAATGCACGCTCAGCCTCCACACTCGTTGGAGGTATCGTCATCACATATTTAAATGCTAGTTCGAGTTCATGAGAACCCCACTTTCGTATAACACCATCAATGTGACTGATAAAATTATTTTCTGCTGAGATACCCGATTTCCCGAAAAAATAATTTATTTCCGTCGCTTCAGATGAATACTTATACACCATAATGCTTTGATGTGATTTATAATTATATTACGGAGTAATACAAAAAATCTGAAGCCCGTATCTATTATATTTCATATCGATATTCCCATTATTAGAATCGAGGTGTAGTAAATACATCACCGGTAAAGAAGGGTTAATATATCAATTTGAAATTCATATATGTACTGTGTATATGTATACATAGATTAGACAGTTACTGCAACTAGGCGTCACCTTCAGTTCGCAAATCAGTAGTTACGCCACTGTTTCTAAGCGTCTAGATTTCGGCGGGAATGTCTCGATTTAGTAGCGTTCGTCGAACTGGTGAGGTGTATGATTTCTGTTAGATAAAAACTTCAATCGCGAATTTTTCAGGATTACATTTACAAATCCCGGTATTCATGAGCACCTGAATCTGTCCGGGATCTCGTGATTGGATTCCCTAGTCATGCAATGCCGTGCTTATACAATATTTCGAATAGAATCTTATTTAATCAAATGATGTCAAACGTTACATTTTCGATCTTTTTTAATGTTTCATCACGTTTCAATTAAATTTCCAACGAAGTTTCAATAACACAAAGGCTCAATAAAAAGGGGAAAATTAAAAAAAAAAATCCCGGAACGTGCGCGTTTCATAAATTATGTCACTAATGGAAGGGTTAAGGGACCTGTGTATCACAAACTTTTTAAATCAAATGGAACAATAAAGCCAATTAATAATTTGAAAAATTGGATTAATAAGAGCGAGAATTAATTTAAAACGACCTTATTTTGTGGGGTAGTAGGGTGTAATAGATATGATGTAATTTGTACCTGGAAGAGGCAAAACATCCCCTGATGATTTGATTGTTAGTATTTTATTGGCGAAAAACGACAATTACTTTCGCATCAACTCGATATTAATGCATATTATTACATGCATCCTGTGAGACGCATTCAATACCGAGCGTATGGCGAGCGATACGTTTTTGACGCAAATTTAAATTTTAAAATACGCAATAACAACAACAATAGATTGCAAAATGTCATTTCGAAAAGATCAATTTTGACAGGCGCAATAAAATAGAGCGCGATACTAAGTGATACGAATTTAAAAGACCTCAATTGTGATAAATTGACAGGCGCGAATGAATTCAATGCTTTTTTATGCCAAATCAAAAATTATTGGGCGTCATTTCATCTTGGCGCTTAAATTGATTGGTTTCAGCGAGGATAAAATAGTAAAAAACCACGTTCCTTATGCATTAATATATTACAGTACATATATGTTTTTCAAATTGTTATATTAACCTTTCCCTACCGGTGATGTATTTACTACACCTCGACTCTAATAATGGGAATATCGATATGAAATATAATAGATACGGGCTTTAGAATTTTTGTATTTCTCTGTAATATAATTACGAATCACATCAAAGTATTATAGTATGTAAGTATTCATCTGCAGCGACGGAAATAAATAATTTGTCGGGAAATCGGGAATTTTGTGTCGAAATTTGGAAAATTAGACCTCCCGAATACGTGCCACCAAGCAAAGCTGCGGCGCACATTTGAACGATATTATATTTTATATTTAATGCCATAAAATATTCTTTCAAACAAATAGAAAAATTATTGAATATCTCACACACACCTTGTTTTATTTACATTTAAAAATCGAGCGTCCTTATTGAATGGTGCTCATTGTCTAAAAATTGCCCATTCATTCCAACGGACATAACAATAGTGTACTAAGTATTAGATAGCAAAAACATATAAAATATTATTTTCGAACGATTTTATCGGCTTAGATCGTTTTGACGGCGACGTCATTCGATCGAGCCATTAACGATGCATGAAAAATAGCGAGCATGTCTCCATGATCATGGACAAATTCTCGGAAACCCGTACTCATTTCGTAACGACTCGAAACAGATTATCGAGAACTATACCGGTTTTAGTTGACAGCTCTCTTATCGTCGCATTGGTGATTGACGACCTTCAAAATATCATTAAAATACATTTAAAATAAGCTCAACCCTTAGAGTGCTAAAACACGATATATCGTCCGTTGATTAACGAGGACTACAAATAACGATCGCTATTGGCTCATTGATTTCTCCAAAGGGTTAAGGAAATCCCGGATGTTCCGATCGTCTTCATTAGAGTGTTTCGAATAATCAATTCTATCAGGATCGAGGATAAATTTAATAATAATTGCACATCCTGTTGTCCTGCATATCTTCAACAAACCGGAGTCTGGCGAACTTTCACAGCTTTTGCGAGATATCTTCTGCTGAGCTTCAAAAGTAATGATCTCATCCATCCAGCGACATTTTGAATAAATAACCAATTTCACTTTTTTTTCCTCAACCGAAAAGCATTCAGATGGACATTATTAATAGTTCGTACATAACTCGAAGCGTTTAAGAAATGCCATTATTCATATAGACATCGAGCGAAATGTCGTACGATGTAAACTATAAATCTTTCCATGGAAAGCACAATAGTGCTAATGGCATATCGACATCGTCCCCAGCCATATAATCCCACCCAATGTACATTTTTTTTTTCAAATAATTCAATTTACCTCGTCAATTTTCATATATTTCAAGATAAGATTGCAAATTATCATCGTTTATTACGATACCACGCGCCACCATTGTATGTCTGATTAGCGTGCAATGTCCGTGACTCACATCGATACATCATATAATGTCAAACGACCGGGCTTTCATTCGGATAATTTTTTCGGGTGTCATTCCCTCTCATCCTATATTCTAGTTGATGGCCTTTTAATGACTATTATGTATTCTCAATTAATTTATGCTGACTTACCATCATCTAAAATAATCGTATTATTTTTTAACGGTGTTATAATATCCTCACCTGCAACAACAAAAAAAGATAAAATTATTATAACGATCATAATTAAATATGCATTTTATAAAAATACAATATATTAGGTGTATCGAAAAGTCTTTGCCGATTGTTTAACAATGAGAGAATTTATGTAATCTTCATTGCTACCTACTGTTTCCCACAAGTTTTCGAATTTTTCATTTACTATTCTAAAAAAACTTTTTAGGGTTTGAGTCGAAATACGTTGTATATGTTCACCCTTTCTAATTGTTGACAATACACATACGCAGTTATTGTTTCGCCAGGTTTCATAAATTCATAATAATTCCTCGAATATCCCACCAAACGCACAAAATAATCTTGCGGGTCGTTAATTCAGGCTTCGGAGTCGGAAATGGTTTTTATCTCAGCCAAAGTCATTGACGTTTACGACTTATGTTGTCATAAACAACCCATTGATCATCCCCAGTCACAGTTTGATGCAAAAAGGGACGAATGTTTTGTCTTGACAACATAACTTTGTAATATTAGGGCGCCATGCGCAACGATATATCGTCATTGGCAAGGCTTTTCGCAAGTGTCGACAATAATGATACATTGGCGTCCGGCATTAATCTGACGGATATTTGAACGAGCAAAACCCTCTGTTGAGAGCATCCCGGCGCAATGCGTAACAATGGTCCCGACCCGCGAATCGGCTGCGATGAACGACGGAACACGTCTATGATTTCATTAGCTCGGTGATAGAGGTCGAAATCAGGCAGATGCTGCAGGTAAACTCGAAGATTTTCTCCATTTTGGGGTCCATAAGCGAAGAAAGGGAACCCCCGCGCGGAGGAAAATCAGGGCTTTGGCCGTCATTTGTTTTGATAATTAAGCTCAATGGCTTGATTCGATCACCGCCTTTTTGAAAAGCCGCCGCCCTTTCGACAATCTGCCGCTGTTTTGACAGTTGGCTGCGCTGTTTTGATAATTCGCCGCTGATGTGATGACACCTCATGGGTGGTCGGGAATGGCATCATCCGAGTATCACTACTCTTTTGCTGAAATCTCTTCTTGAATTAAAAAAAAATGTGTTTGATGAATCCCACTTCTGACACCACTTTTATAAATTGAATGAGGGATTTTATTTGAGGTTTTTAGAGTGCGTATTCTTCATCGGCGGTTCTTCAGCGAAGGCAATGATTTGGTCACACAATATATTTATTTCTGAATCAGATTTACGGTATGAAGTCTATCTGAAAGGAAGTCGGGAACTAATCTGAACTATTGTTGGGTTGGAGACAGAACATGTACACATATATAAGAATGACGTGAGCCAAATAATCTTAAGAAACACACTGATGTCATTAGAAAATAATGATGTAAATACATACGTATCATATGAACTTAAGGATGGATGCGTTATGTAGACACTTTAAAACGATAAAATCATAATAAATCGAATCGGTTTAATATCACAGCTAAATATTTAACAGATAATACATTAGTTTATATTTCGTTTTGTGTGTACATAAACCTGCCCGGTTAAGCATAAACATATTCAGTAAATAAATGGTTTATGACTCGATACACAAATAAAACCCTTAATTGGTAAAAAATAGAAAGTAAAATTAACCCTATCGACGACTTTCATTCGTGTTGTCTTGAGAGTAGGCGTTTGTTTCGATTATTAAGATGCTCGCATCATTCTTATCGTTGATCAATTTTGTTATTCCCCTTGACTGTTCTGGAGTGATGTCATTAGACGAGTATCTCCAGTCCTTTGCAAAATCTACTCCTTCAAAAGTAAATTGGCAGGCTTGCACGGTAACCCTGTCTTTTTATTTTCGCAACACATTAATAGATAAAAATAGCTGAACAACAGATGCCATCCAAGTTCAACACTAAGAAATGTTCCGAAGGAATATTGTTAGATTCATTGAGCCTGGTTCATCATAAAGCTTATTAGCGGCAAAGTCGACAGAAAAGTGAATTTACATCAGAGCGTAGCGTGTATGTTCTCCGGTGTAAAAAGGTTAATTTCTTAATAATAATGATGACATAAAAATATAATAAATTGTAGTATTGATCAGCACAATAAATATTTTGTATAATTTGACGCTAAAAATCGCCCGAAATGTTTAATAGACAAATTTAAGCATATTTTTATTGCAATTTGATTACAGATTTTTCCTTGAATTTTAAAACAACTCGATTTTTTTTTTTTGACAAATTTCTATCATCTTTTTTTATAATTTTAGCCATAAATTCCGAACCAAGCCAAGAAATAAAATGGCAATAAATCCGCTTTAATGCTGATTTAATGGATCCAATGAATCGTTTGAATCAATATATTATGGTATCTGATCCCATATAAGCGTCGAGGAAAACTACCCTCGTCGCTCGGCCGCTCCCTCGAGCGATTGACCACATCTTACAGTTTTTCTTTGGACGGTGACCACTTTTCGCGATGGTGCTTAAAAATTCTCATACACATACATGGAATGCTCATTCATACATATTTATAGAGCTATAATGCGTAAGTATAATCGCGATACAAATCGAAAGTTCAGCGGAACACTCAGCAAAACGAAATCTATTACGGCAAGCAGCTCTCGAGGAAGAAATTTCACTTTCATTTGTATACCGGTATCGCCTCTTGGTGAACATAGCGTGGAGCTTATTTGTTGCTCATTTTGATATTATTCCGCATTTAAAATAAAACACATATTATGGCGTCCAAATTATCACTATCATTGACCCATGACCTTTGATCATACGGGACTTGTAATCGTGCCGATATGTAAGATCAGCAGAACAATCTACAATATTATTTTTAAACATAAAAAATGTAAACAAGTACTTCGATTAATAAAATATCGTGTCTGAAATTCTAAATTTTAAAATTTAATCCATTTATAAACGGTCATCCAAATGTGACGCTTAGACGTTAGCGCTGTATAATATATACACATGACGTTTTTTTCAATTGATGTAAGCTATTTTATTTTAGTAGAAGGTAATACAATTTCAATAATGCGTTTACATTATTCAAACGAAGCATTCGTCAATAAGAAAAATTGTCGCATCTGGGCTGGTGAAAATCCTCATGTTTTTCAGGAAAGATATCTATTCGATCTTATCTATATTAGGTCACATTTTCTAAGCATCATAAAATATAAGGTCGAATCCGAAATACAAAGAACGGGCATAAACTTCACACGCAGTTTATGGAATCCGATACATCAAAGGCGTTAAAAATCAGCGACAATGCATCCGTTATAATTGGATTCGGACAGACTTGTTTTTAAATATCATCTGTTATCGATTTTATGAAGCGCTCCGAGTATATATCTGAATACGAAGCGCTACGGGTCGTAAAACACTGAACAAATGTCGATAAACATGACGACCGTTAAACGCGTAAGAAATGCATTTTTTACAAGGATAAACGCTATGCAATTATATAAAACATTCTATTATCACAAGTGTTATTATAGCGGCTCAAATCCTGGATTCTCACTGTTAAAGTTACTCACAATTGCAGCCTTTTGTAATTATTTATACGTCTATCTTATAAACGAACCGGGTCCAATACTGCCTCAAGACATAGTTCATCGAAAACTAAACGTTTGATACTTTTTTTGCCTCGGCAAGCGCTAAACAATGGTTGTATTAATGCCAAAACCTTCTTGGATACGCGCTCAACAATTCATCAAAGTTTTATCGCAATTGGATGAACGGTATAAGAGTGTATACAATACAAACGAACAAACATTTTTTTAAAAACACATGCCATCTTAAATAGAATCAGATATGCAAGTTTTGCTTTAAAAATCCAATGAAATACCAAATATTAGGCGTATTGAAAAGTCTTGGCCGATTGATTAACAATGAATTTTTTTTTCAGTCGTCTTCTTCGTCTTATCTATGCATTGTCATTTTGTAGAATCACTTAATTGTTTCTGATTCATTATCGACGTTTGACTCTCGATTTGTTCGTATTTTTGGCATATTCGTACATTTAATTTTATAGGATGAAAATTGATTTGTAAAATTTCTCGAGAAATGCATATTTCTCAAGAAATTCTCGAAGAATAATTATCGAGAAGAAACACTACATATATATTATATATAGCAATGATAAATGCGTTGGTTACATTCATCAGTATGAACACCGCGAGCCAGAACAAGTTTACTTCCTCAAAGCAGTAGTGAACAATTTTACTTTTCAACCGGTAAGAAATGTTCACACCACGCATACAATAACAAGGTATGCTCATAAAGTAAGAAATGCAAACCCGATTCAATTAAAAAGAACCTATTTTACAAACCGACTATCGCTTCCATCCTTCCGCGCGTCGATTGCATAAATGATTGATATTGCGGCACAGCCCGAATTTTGAATAACCAATCGATGACAAACAAAAATAAACAACATTCATTAACATATCCGCATTTTAAATGTGTACAAGGATGAAAGTGTGTTAAGCATACGGCAGGCCTAAAAATGAAAGTTGCTCATGCTTGAGTTCGCTTTAATTCCTCGCGAATATTTATAAAGCCTGCTCGTACACTGTCAAATTGTATGCAGAGCTAACTAATCAAATCCTAAATTAATGCACATACATAAACTATTTATTTTATTTCAAAGGCCTGCCTCGAAAAGTGGAGATTTTCCGATACTCAACAACGCCCATAAAATTTAACCCACGCACTTTCCACAAAAATTGGGCTAATATCGATACAGGGAACTGTTGTCTATGTCATGGGACTATGTATTTAAATGAAAAATACGGTTTTAGCAACCAAAATAAGTTGTTTTTATATTAGAAATGTGGCATCGGATTTCGCCATCTTCTTCGTCGATCTCATTAATTACACTCGCATGTCTATATTCCAAATTTATCCTGTTAAAATTGAATTTCATTTGAATGGAGTACAAAATATAATTATGTTATTTTGCTGTACACATGGAATTGTAATTTTTGTAATTTTAGACACTTAGCTGGTACCCGGCGCGTTGCTGCCACCGAAGTAACAAACATACAAAACATTGATTTTTATATATAATATCTTCTGTAAATTAATTGTACTATATCTATATTATTTGAAAAAGTGCAAACAATAAGTTGGAAAAGTTTTATCGCAATCGAATGAACGGTATGGCAGCGCATTAAATACGGACAAACAAACATTGATTTAAACAAACATTAGACTATGCCTATGTTACTCGCGGAATCCTTAGCAATAAATGGACGTAGTTTTATCGCAATCCGATGAACGGCATTTCAAACGAACAAAACCCAATTCATTTTTATATATTAGATAAATAAAATATATAATATGGGGTCCGAAATATTCGTCGCGGTTACCTCATGCATCCCACCACGAAGGACGTCTCAAGTCGCGGGACGGTCCGACGTCCGCACACACCCGTGCGCCTCTCATCTTAGCCTCTCAATATCGATATCGCAGCCTCGATACGGATACGGACGATGAATGGCGAACCATCTCCGTGCTTAGGTACAACAAATGACCGAAGCGATACGAGTACCATGGGGAAGGGCAGTCCGTCATCTGCTGCAGACCCCTTCAAACTGAGGTTGGACTCGTGTTGACAGTGAACCCGCGATAGTATTCCTTTAAACTTTAGAATGACCCAATCCTTCTTGTTCCGACGCACCTTCGGGTGCATGTGATTTGAAGCTGGTCTTCCTGCGAAAACCTTGCCTCCTTTGGAGGGCGCAGAGCAAAAGGGGTGGGCGCCTGGATCAGTGGAAGTTATTGTTCTAATCAGCTCAATATAAAACAACTACATCGCTTTGGTGACACACCAGGGAACTGTTTTTGAGCATTATAAATGCGTGTTTGATATAATAAAATCAATTTAAATGGATACCATACTAATAACCATTTTTATTATTATTATTATAGGATCATAAAGCGATAAGTCTGGATCATTTGCGTCAAAAGTTCAGGATTCACCGTACAGACATTCGGTCGACGCAGATGTCAAATATCTAATATTGGTGCGTCCAATTTTGTTTACGCGCTTAAATTTTACGATGTGGTTGGCAAAGTGTAGGAAGATTTCTGTGTGCAGGCTCAAAAATAGCAGCATACATTCGCAATGGAATGCAATCGTAAAAGCGCACCTTTTTTTTGGAAGCCAAATCTCGATCTCAAGTATCTGTTCAAATTCTTATCAAGTTGGGATTCTGAGGATTTTCTTTGAATCCATATCGTTTTGAAATCGATGTCCTCGTCCACAGGCAATAGTTCCGATCCAGCAACTCGTCAAAAGATCCGTCGATGATTTGAAACAGCGACTGGCTGAGAGGACGCTAGGACCTGTTCGGGTCGTAATTCAAATCGCCAAAGGCGAACATTTTCTCTTTGTGAGAATGTTTAATGTCAATTCAATAAATCTTTGGATGTGGAAATTTGTTCCACTTTGGTTGATGTGGGATTTCTGGAAAGTCTTCTAGGAAAATTGCCGAGGCTTTGTGTCGTAATCCGGGAACTTCTTCCCATGGTCTGAGCGACCGTGCGAACGTTCTTCATTTCCTTCCGCAAGTTCCATCAGCCGCTTTCATTTTCTATACGCCTCGACTGTGCGTAATTTATTAACGGCACATATTACACCCATTGTTCTATTACGTTCACCTATTCTCCATGGTTTCTTATTCTTTCGTGACTGATGATCATGTCGTAATCTCGGAGCAAAATTTGAGCGCGAATCTCCAATGCCATTTCATGTGCAATGTAAATAAATGGCATTTTTAATGTCGCGTAGACGAAATGAATCATCGTATAAAGAAACGCACCGACGGAGCGCCCTGTGCTCCGAGTGATCTCCCGATGCAATTTCTGCAGCCGAAAAACGCGACATTTGGCAATTACCGCAGCGACGAACATAACGCAAAGTTCCACTATTTAAAGATTTCAACATTACACAACATAACATCAAATTGTTGGGCGTTGAAATCTTCCGAGACGATTGGTTCACTTGCTTGAATACACTTTATGGGCCTATTCTGGGATAATAAAGCAATAGTTATTACTAGGTTTATCGTGCTTAACAAAACATCCACGGGCTACCATGATATGTATTTGGTAACCCATCCTTATTATATTTCATATCGATATTCTCATTATTATAGTCGAGTTGTAGTAAATACATCATGGTTAATAATGCTAACCTTAACATGGTGACCTTCGAGTCATTGTTGCTTTGTGCTCTTAGTTTTTATTGACATTTTGATCTGAATTTGTGGAATGTGTAGTGGTAATAAGCAGTTCTTCGAGATGAAATCCAAAGGATTGATATTAAACACATTTGATTAGGAGTATATCGAATGAATCGATTGTCTATGAACTATGGATAACTAGCTACAAAATGATGCTCGGAATGCTATTTTTTGTCGCGGTGGATGATGACGAAATAGCAGCAATGACACGATTGATCGTACATAAGAATGTGACTTAATTGCGGCAATTGGCGAAGATCGACGAGTCAAATGTCGGTTACGAGCTGATGAGAATCACGTTGGAGAGTCGCTCTAGGAAGTGGTTTTGCCGAGGTGTCGGAGTGAAAGTTTTCTTTTTTCGTCGGCGACTTAATCGCATTTTGGCTCTGTCCAGTCGAGCGGGTTTCTTGCGAACCAATAATGCAGACCGTTGATTTCTACCCGATATCGAACCAAGTGAAACTGAATCCAACTGAAGGTGATTCGGAATTTCGCGGCAGGCCGGCAAAATTCTCGATCATCGATCGGATGCCGTTTGATAAAATGCCAATCAAAAATTAGCAGACAACCCTCGAGAAGCGGTGGTAAAAGGTCGAAACGATTAAACACACAGATACGAGCAAGCGGTATTTACATGGTTAAAACGCATGATCGATTTATCAAATGCGGCGAGGTCGAATTGTTTGTAAACTTTTGGGTGTCGCCATTATCTACATTATCAATCCATTTCAATTTTAACCTTTCCTTTACTATGGTGTATTTACTACACGCGGTCGAGTTGTAGTAAAGTTTTAATAATGGGTATTTTTACAACATTACTACATTGAATCTCAATACACTATCTATATCGATATAAATATAATCGAATACCGATATGAAATATAATAAATACAGGGTTTTAGAATGTTATATGGCGTACTAAATATGTAGCATGGTGGGGGAAAGATTAACATCAAGATATCCGAATCTCGAAGTATTTTCATCGCAGCTTGTATTAGCATATAAATTCTTCAAGATGCACAATTCGAGCAATTTTAACTTCAATCAGCTTCTATATTTTGTTATAACGTGTTGCTTCTATGCCATTTTGTCTCTATAACATACATCATGTATGTATCTATACAAGCACAGATGCGCGCGCATCTAAATTCAGATATCCCACACGCATATTAGCAGCATTGTATTTTTAAATTATATAATACAAATTTATATTTAAAGCTGTATAGATCCTATAATGGACATGGCGCCTCAGAAAGAGGCAGCGTCTAAATCGCGTATCCGCGCGAACATGGGCAGATCTATACGTCCGACATGTTAGAAAATCATCAACGCGATTGAATCCCGCTTCCTAATGAAATCGCACGTATCCCGTGTCGATCTTGAATGTCTCAAAACATATTTGTGCTTGTTTATAAAAACATGAATGCAGATATGCCGGCGTCGATTCTAAATTGGGATCGGTACATATTTACAATGTGTTAAATATTTAAATTGATATTAAGATATGCATTTAGTATGCCCAAGACAAATGAGTCAATATTGATCCAAATGTCATATCAAATGAGAATTTCCATCGATCATTCCGTGTGGCTTCAATCAATCGGAGATGAACATGATCGAATAAATTTATTTATTGTAAATATGCACTGGCGGATTTAGCACTTGTGTGCAATTTAAGTTTAAGGCCCCAGGACTAGGGAATCCAATCTCGAGCCAAAATTTCGATCCCGGGATTACGAAAGAATTTTATTTATATAAGAAAATATGAAAATTCAATTCAAAAATAGATAAATAAAACACTAAAAAATTCAAATATTATTTTGAAAATATGCCCGAAGTAACGAAGTGATTTTGGTAGCTAAACAACCTGCTGCTAAAAACGCACGCTCAGCCTCCACACTCGTATATTTAATATCAGATATTTAAATGCTAGTTCGAGTTGATGACCGCGTGAGTTTCCATTTTTGTATAACACCATCAATGCGACTGATAAAATTCTTTTCTGCTGAGACACGGACTAAAACTCGCAAAATTCCCGATTTCCCGATAAATTATTTTTTTCCGTCACTGCAGATGAATACTTATATACTATAATACTTTGATGTGATTCGTAATTATATTACGGAGGAATACAAAAAATCTGAAGCCCTTATCTATTATATTTCATCTAGATATTCCCATTATTAGAGTCGATGTGTAGTAAATACATCACCGGTAAGGAAAGGTTAATATAACAATTTGATATGTACTGTATATATGTATACATAGATTAGACAGTTTTTAGACAGCGCTGTAGGTCAAGAACTTTTTGATCTCCCCCCCCCCCCTAAAATTTTGAAACCCGAGGCATGCGCCTTATAGATAAATTTGCTACTGTCTACGATGTATGCCATATACGGAGATACTACAAACGATTCTCCCTCTTTCAGGTCAATTGCAGCTTGGTGTTTCATTTTTCGTGACGTTCAAGCAAATTTGCCGAACCGTTAATTATAAATGTACTCATTGCTAAGAAATAAACATGATAGTTGCAGTTGCCAAATCGTCGATATATCGTCGTTCGGTATTGAGAGGGCAAAATGAATCCTCCATAGATGAGTGAATGTTGGTGTTTCGAAGCTATTGGCATAATTGAATATGCATGTCGATTGAGTAACACAAACGAGCGTGAAAGTAATTAGATTTACGAGTAAAAAGCCGAAATAATAGAGACACACCGGTGTGAACTTGGCAATAGGAAGTAAGAACAAGAGACCATCGCGCTTCGTCAAGCACAGTGAGAGGGAAAGACTTCTAATTAACACTCTCAAATGCACATAATTGCCAGTGATCTCGTTAAAAATTCTAGAATTAATTCCCAAGCCTAATTAAAATCTGGCTTCTTTTCACCGTTTCGAAACACCTAAAGTGCCACGTTTATCGTCACCGATACACATTATCTGCCATAACTCCTATTCGCGTCGCTGCTTAGACAATTATCATAAAATATTTAGATAACGACTCCATGCAGACTTGACTTGGCGATAAGACACCGAATCCTTTATCTATATCCCAAAATATTCGCAAAATTCCAACGAGCAAAAAATCAATACAGGCCCATGAGCAGCGAAAAGGTGGACATGGACGATTATTGATTTGAGGCTAATAAAACATAGGCCTCCACATAAAAAAAGTCAATGAAAGACGCTCGGAAGACACGCAGGAAGAGATATTCCACAACACAAAAATCAGATATATATCCACAAATCTAGATATATATTTGACTTATCATGTTGGCTTTATAATTGCAGTCTAATTTTTGCCAATCTTGAATCATCCTATATTCCAACAACAATAAAAAAAACTAGCGAAATTAAGCCACCTAGAGATATTTTCAAATCCATATAATGCCGGTTGATTGGCGTTGCTTTTTAGTGGCTTCCAAAGTATACAAACAGCGATATAATGAAAATGTTGAGATAATCCATAAGGATTACCTAATTCGAAGATATTTTCATTTATAATAAGAGCCGATTACGATCATCAATTCAGCAGTTTTGGCGTCCGAGCTGACGACTTTTCAGTTTAATGAGTATCGCTAATTTGGTTTAAAGCTGTGGTAATTCATTTTTGACGAAGAGCGGCTGAAGATAACTGTGCTCCGTCTTTGGGTGTAAGGAGAACCGTTGTTCACCGGAGAGTGTCATCGAGGGCAGAGCCCCGTTCTACTGTTGAAGTGAGGACCTTGTTATGGGCGATTCCAACCAATGCATATATTCATCAAATAAAAACAATACAAATCATCAATAAAATATTATTTTCAGCCACAAAGATTTTATAGAATAAAAACTTCGCCATTGACATTATCTTTTAATAATAAAAGATATATCAGTAACGGATTTAGCACTTGAGAGACCCTTAAGTTAAATGACTGTGGCTCATTTTAAATAGAGAATTTATATGAAGATCAACGAAAGAAATCAATTGATACAACTACTAAGAAGATTGAAAATAAGTTGGAATTGCTGTTACTTGTTACTTGAAAAAACTGGGAGTGCATGAGTGCATGGTCGTCGCTAGAATTTTGGCTTCCCTTAAATTTAATAATTACATTTCACTTCCGCACTCAACAAGGGGTGGGTTATTCACCTAGAGGCGCGCGCTTCAAAAATTCAGGAGCCCTTATAAATTTTAGGGGACCGAAAAAAAAAGTTTTTGACTCACCGCGTAATTCAAGGGATTCAAGAAATGTATGTTCATCCTTTGAAATACGGGGAGCCTCAAACATAAATTGGGCCAAGGCTCAAGTGCTAAAGCCTCCATTGAGAAAGCCATATCAAAGTAAGTAGCTCTGTGTAAACTTTACATATTTAAGCCTTTGATGAGTATACACTCACATGTTGAGTGCGCACTCGAGTGATACAGAGAGAGTACGCACGCACATATGCATACATGGGCAACGCTCCATAGCGCTGTATTTAGTCGTGCTTGTATTTCCAATAGAATATTATTTATTCAAATTATAATGTCATTTATGACATATTGCAAAACAACAAAAAAAAACATTTCTATTTGGGAAAGTCAGCCTCATTTTAAGGATATTATTCGGTTACAATCGAATGCAGGACTTGAGCGATGAATTGTGATGATATTATATCAGGTTGCAATTTATACAAAAAATGTCTCTGTTAGCAAAATGTAGTGGGCTTGTGAGCGCTGGAGGACTTGATGATTTTGTCTCGAGTGTTATGTTTAAGTGACCTCACAGCATGGAAAATGGTTTCTTTTGTATATGGAAGTGGCGTTGCAGATGACGCAATTTGCGGAGAGAGTAGCGCAGTCGATGCGGTCGGCAACTCGTGCATATGGGACCCGACGGCATAATAGTGCTTCCTTAAGCTGCTCATTACAACAGTTCTTGCAGTTGTTAAGCGCAAGAAGTGAAATGCAACTCATAATCGCGTAATACTACAACAATCCGGGTTATTAGTAAGACTCGCTGTGATTGATGAGAGCGCCAACTGAAGCAAATGCGACCTGACACCGTCGCATGAGATGACTGCTGCTGCGGGGGCTCGGCAGAGACGTGCCCTACCGAAATATGATTCCGATGCGTCCTGACACCGAACGTGCCGATTCATCGATGATGATAGACCAAACCCTTTTCAATGGGGTAAAAAGGGTTTGGTCCAATGGGATGACCCGGACAATTGTAATAAGATCAGGATGGCGTTGTCGGCACCTAGGGCGACTTTATAAAGGAGTTTTTTCAATTGTATGATGACAAATACTATCGACATTTATGAATAAAATTAGTCGCGCTTTACTGGCGTCGGTGCCATTTCGCTCTTCTAGGATGACAGTCAAAAGGACAGTACTTGTTCCTTTTTTTTGTCTAAATGGAAAGCGCTGCCAATATTATTTTTAATGCACAAACACGTAAAACACATGAAATCAAATGAAAATACGTCCATCGTCCATGCGTATATATGACAGGAGTGGCCAAAGTGGACAAAATAACTAGATATTGAATGTGTATAGGGACTCTCAGTAAAGACGCTCAATTTTTAAATGTAAATAAAACGACTTCTGTATGAGATATCCACTCAATTTTTATGGCATTAAGTATTAAATATAATGTCGTTCAAATGTCTGCCGCGGTTATGCTTCGTATCGCGTATTCGGGAGGTTCAAATATCAAAGGAGAGAGTCTAAAGGCGTTAAATCGAACAATATCTTCAAATCGCTCGTGCAGAATGACCATCTTGTTGTTATATTCTTCTCAGAGATTATGCTTATGCCGTGCTAATTAAGTGTTTTTAGATTCACATTTTTTTTTCCGTATGGTGCATACCGTCTTGTAATAAATGATTTGGGCGTGAGCTGTCTACATACAGCTATCCACGTGAGAAGCATGCACGCATACCCTGCGTGTTTCTGTTCTCTGTTGATATTCGCAACGGAAACTGCACATATTTCAATTCGAATAGCATATCAGTCGGAATCATTGGGACACAACCTCTTCTTCTTCAAACTTTTCATTTTAAACTGTAGCTCCGATGATATTTAAATTTAAATTAGATCTCAACATTAGAGTTTTTAGTATTGTGTTAAAGTTCCGTATAGCGAATATCCGTTAAGCGGGACTTAAAGACAAGATGCAAATGAATTGAAAACTGATTTCTATGCATTCAATAATATTTATTGCATCCAAAAAGTTACACCATCATACGAAATATCGAATCTGATTGTCAGCTTTGAAGTCATCGGAAAAACCCAAGAACCAGTCTTCGAGCAGCACTCGAAGCATCAATTAAACGAGGGAAAGTGGAAGACTATGAGCGATGCCCCGCCTGAATATAGATGTTTTCGACTCCCAATCTGAACAATACCAGGACAAAAATTGATCGCCATGCCGATTAAATTTCGATATCAGTATAATTTAATCGGCAACTGTATGGGAATTCTACGAACAGAGTCAAGAACACGTACGCAGCATTCCGCCGGATTTTTTACGAATCACTCTGGGCAAGGACCGGTTTGATCATTTTTGATCATCGTCACAATGATGGAAACTAGTGATAGCAATAAATATTCTCGGCGAAAAGTTCACAAGCTGAATAATTCATGCATTCGACCCGCTGGAGTGACAAAACGAACAATTTCGATAGCGATCGATTCGACAAAGCATCGACAAAATTTCTACTGCTCGGCTTTATAAATATTGCCTTTTGATATGCAGAAATATTTAAAACATATAAAATATCGAATCGACGATCCGACGAACTAAAATCGCATGTGTTAAATAATTTAAAGCCAAAAATTAGTTAAAATTTAAAATAGACATGGATAATAAAGGATATTTCAATATGGACGCTTGAAATTTATTATGTTGTAGCGGCCGTGTTGTTAAAGCATTTGTTATCAAATTTATTATGATTTATTCAGTAGCATATGTCATACACAATTTTCAAAATCAGCACTGACAGAAACTGGCATTGCCATAAACGCTACTGATCGACGATAAGCAACTTCTTGGATCCTAAACTAGATGATATGGATCCCGACGATGTGTGGTTTCAACAAGACAGCCACACAGAGCATGCCATGCTGGACATTCTGCACAATCGTACAATGTTGATATACAAGCTCATTCATACAGCTTGAAAAGTCCACAGACCATCGATTACTCAATGAGATTTAATTTTATGCATTCGATCCAAAGCTATAAAATTATATTTGCGCAACGTTCATTGTCACTCCGAGTGCGTATAAGTATGCTAATAACGTGCACAACTTCAGCTTGCATGATTCCATCTGTTTGGACTCGTGAATGAAACGATTTAAATTGGCCGCATGTAAAAATGTACAAATAATTATTGTATGTGCGTCGTCTATAGCTCGTCGATGTGAGCGCGAACGCTGAGGTCAGCATGCGAAGCGCCAGCATGAAGCCGCATGATTTTTTGTATTTTTGTATGCTTATATTTAATTTCAGGCAGGTATGGTATAGCAGATGGTGTCGCAGGGGAGCTGTATTTATATATGGTCCTGTTGCACAATGCAACGTGATCGAACAATGTAGCTATTTCGAATATAACTCGCAGTGCAACTGACAAGTCCGGGGGTTTCGTCTATATAAAAAAGCATTGACGTCAGCGCTGAATGAGAATTCGCCATTGAAATATGCCAAAGACAGCATCGGGAGGGCTCAATCGAGACAAAGATGCAGAATTTACATAGAAGTCGCTTTATGTCCTTTCTCTTGTTTGGAGGTTCTCAAGATTTACGGAGGTCGGCATGAGCGAGCATTTCTCTCGGGTGAGCTCAGCTTTCTACAAATGTCCTGTTCTGATGGTTACATTGTAGCTTATATGGTGGTGACCATTATGCGGACGTCGTGTGACCCATTTTTAACAGCCGTGACTCACGATTTTTACAACTGTTCACAGAACTCATAATTTGCAACGAGACGTATTTTTACTCTCGATTGCTACAGGATATTGGACAAAGGGTCTTTAAAGTGTCGGGGTATTGTTGAAATATTACTTTGTAAGAGGAACTGTTTCTGGCATATGCATGATGCAAGCTTTCCCTGCGAATAAGCTGAGCATTGTCCGACCTTATTCGACCAAACGCCTTCATGCAAAACCTTTTCTTTCCTACGTTCCGACATTTTAATCTATAAAAACTACAGGTGCGGCCAGAAAACAACCTTATTTTAAAAATGCAGCAAAATAAAAGCAAAAATATCACGCACCGATGATGCATATTCTGAACAATGCATACCAAATAATTACACGTTAGGTTCCGTTCTTTCGAATGAGTACCATCTCAACCCTTCTCGGAATAAATATCGCTTCAGGGCGTGCGTTTCAAATAAGGAAGTTTCCCTGCTGCACCCTATAGAAAATCAATCTATCAATCTCACAATGCCTCTTTTTACACCATCCACTCAAATCCTTATTTTTGTCCATCTTCATAGATTAATATCAAATCAAGATATACTTTTTATACATTATTTGAAAAAAAACGCAGTAGTATAGTTACACGGTTTATCGCTTCGGGCCATATATAGCGCGAATTGAAAGGCTAGTATTGAGCCTGCATCCTTCCCCTCCTCGTCCCGCGGCTCCTGCTTCACTTCATCAGACCAGTATGCGCTAACACGGTGCATCCGTTAAACGTTTCCTGCAATGCTTGCACTGATACAAAAACGTTCACGGAGGTGTTCACAACAACTCCCCAATGTTTCATCGCAATAAGATGAATGGTATAGGAACGTATGCGGGACAAACATTTATATATATGTAAATCAGCATCACATTGCGTAATCACAGATCAACATACGCGCTCTTTGGCGGATAATTCATATAGAAATCGCAATTACTAATCTCTCATCTTATAATACTCTGTAATTTGGAGTCTGATGTGATTTATCGCGCCGCTAACTTTCATTGGCGGTCAATGAAAGTAACAGTAATCCGGCCGAAATGTGTGCCGAGAAGCAAATGACTTCATAGACGCCGCGGAACGTTACATTAGCATGTTCGGATATTAAAAAATAACGAAATGATACAACGAGAAGTACCACATCACGATGCTGGATCGCTATGACGTTTTTGTGCAGATTCTTCTTTTTGCCAGAGACTCCATCGGACGATGATGTGACCGAGCATATGCGCCGCTCTGAATTTCTAATACGCAGTTGCGACTTTGATTGCTTCTGCACGAATTGTTTATAACAATTAACAGACGTGTGCAAGGATGATTTGACTTTTAACATTAGCAAACTACTCAAATTAAATGCCAATTGATGCTGGATGGATGGTTCCGCCACCTTTCAATACTTGTGCTTCGATTCTCAAATTATATTCGACTTATGGACACACTGGAGGATTTATTGTACACCGACAAGATGATTAAAAGCAAGAATACGCATTTTTTAGAGGTATTGAAATATCGGCGTTGGCACTTTTTGCAAGTGTTGACAGCAACGATACATTGGCGTCCGGCGTTAAAAGGGTTAATTAGCGCATACGCGTTTTTAAAAATGCGCTTTCTAACCACGCCTCGTTGACATGTGAACCCAAAAAGTTGACAAATTAAATCACAAAATAGAAGCAAATACACTTGCAGTTCCGGACGCGTTTTTGGACACATTTCAACTTTTAATTCGTTATCGACATAATTAAGCCAGATATTAAAATTTATAAAAGGTAGCATTTTGTCATGGACAATCAAAGATATTGCATCGAAATTTGGAGGAAAAATCTAAATTTTCAACGAATTCCAACAATTTAATTCTTCAAGTTCAAGCATTGTCGACACCACGACAATGCTAGGACTTGCACAATGAGAACGACTCTCGAAAATAATATAAAAGTGGAACTTGGAGGTTCAATTATGCCCTTCATTTTTCCCGGAAGCGAAGCTGTGGTATTTATCCTTCAAAAGCTCGACACAGTCCACAAAAAAACGTCATTTAAATCGTTTTAAATGTGAAATGAATACATACGCCCTGCCCATGTTGGGCGAAGCGCTAATTGGGTTCAAAATCACGATTAGTAAATGTAATTCATGTATTGTAATATTTATCTAGCAGAAATCATACACCTCACCAGCACAATGAAGGCTACTAAATTGAGACATTCCCGCTGAAATCTGGACGCTTGGAAACAGTGATGTAACTACTAATTGACGAACTTAGACGACGCCTAGGGCTAATAACTATCTAGTCAATGTATGCATATATATGTACTAACAATCAAATCGTCAGGGGATGTTTGCCCTCTTCCAAATACAAATTACATCATACCTATTAACCCACCCTACTACCCCACCAAATAAGGTTGTTTGAAATTAACTCTCGCTCTTATTAATCCAATTTTTCAAATTATTAATTGGCGTTATTGTTCCCATTTGATTTAAAAAGTTTGTAATACCCAGGGCCCTTAACCCTTTGATTAGTGATATAATTTATGAAACGCGCACGTTCCGGGATTTTTCTTTCTTAATTTTCCCCTTTTTTGAGCCTTTGTGTTATTGAAACTTCGTTGGAAATTTAATTGAAACGTGACGAAACATTAAAAAAGATCGAAAATGTAACGTTTGACATCATTTGATTAAATAAGATTCTATTCGAAATATAAGCACGGCATTGCATGAATCAAGGGAATCCAATCACGGGATCGCGGACAGATTCAGGTGCTCATGAATACCGGGTACAGTACATATATGTTTTTCAAATTGTTTTATATTAACCTTTTCCTACCGGTGATGTATTCACTACACCTTGACTCTAATAATGGGAATATCGATATGAAATATAATAGATACGGACTTTAGAAGTTTTTTATTCCTCCGTAATATGATCACGAATCACATCAAAGTATTATAGTATATGAGTATTCATCTGCAGCGACGGAAATAAATAATTTGCCGGGAAATCGGGAATTTTGCGAGTTTTAGTCCGTGTCTCGACAGAAAGGAATTTTATGAGTGAACGAAAAATGGAATTTCAATTTTTTTATGTTTTATTTATCTATTTTCAAATAAATAAACTTCTTTCGCCTTCAAGTTATTTGTTATATTAAGCAAATGGACTTATTAATAATTGTTTATCAAATTTATTAATGTATTATCTTAAATTGTAAAAATCTCGATCCCAGGACTAATCCCGGGATGGTTTAATGCAATCCCGGGATCGAAATTTTGGCTCGGGATTAAATTCCTTACGTGTGTCTCAAAAACTGGCGTATCACCAAAGCAATACGTCAGGGAACTGTATTATTATATTTTGTGCTACATTTCAATGAAATCCAATTGAGCAGCCCCATAGCAACAGTCCCCTGCACCATAACAAGTCAAATATGGAATATAGGCATATAAACTTCCTAATATTTATTGAATATAAAAATATTTTTTAAAGTTTGACAAAGTATATTAATGGAAGTGGGAAGGACAATGTATATTGATGGACGAGCGATGACATTCTTCACCATGGAAGTCCTAAGTCCTGAACAACTGATTTGCAGCAAAAAAAATTAAACATAAATTTACTCAGTATAATATTGTACACAATCATGTCGGGAATAAATATTGGAAAATAAAAAAATTGTGAGCATTCTTATAAAAAAATGTGTTTTTACTAACATTTTTTGTAGTTATTTGTTCATTAAATAAATACTTTTGAATATTTTTGGATAATTGTAGTCTATACGATTAAAATGTTTATTATACACATGACTGCCAAATTTCATAAAGAATCTATTGCGTATTGGAGCACTTCCATGAGCTTGGAAAAGGTAGTTTCAAAAAGATAGAAACGTCCCTTAAATTTGCTATTAAAACCGTATTTTAATTTAAATACACAGTCCCCTGTTCGAATCAATTAGATAAAGTCCATTCGTTGATGATTGTAAAAATTGTTTGGAATCGTCGATGTCGCGGATTTGAATTCAAAGCGTTTCTCTTTCATTGATTCGATCAATTCGAAAACCTAATTGGCAAATATCCATATCTAGGATGGATACAACTTGTTCTGAATAATATATAGTATCGAAATGAATCAAATTCCTTCCTTGAAATGTTTTATATAATGCTTAAAACATACAATAACATTGTAATACTCGATGCATATTTGTCTGATGACTTGGATTTATAATGAAGGGCATCCAAATGTGACGCCTAGATGTACGCATTGTATAATATGTACATGCGACGTTTTTACAAAAGCCATTTCGTGAAGTTATTCAATTATGGGGTTATGGTGTTTTCGCATATGATGCCCATGAACAGATGTAATTGCGCTTTAAGAGCTCGCAAATCTAGTGCCATTTCGATTTTGTCATATTGTGTAAGCAATAATTTCAATTCGCACAAAAGAAAGAAACGACCGTCATCTTTAGGTATTATTATGGTTGGAGAAACAACGACGAAAATTGCTCTCTAACGACGATGGCGTTCCGTACCCACACATTTCTTCGCTCAAAAATTCATGGGTATCGGTTGCGATTGTCTTAAATGTACACAATGAAGATATTATGATTTTAAGAGTTATGAAATGTTATTGTGTTGAGCTCGACGACCGTATAATAATGATAAGGAGGAAGAAAAAGAAGAGCACTTTCACGCAACTTTTTCCCACAATTTATTCGACATCCCAAAGGATGGCCGAAAGTGACTGACGAACGCTATGCTCGTTTGTTAGGTTTATTAGGGTACCGGATGAAAATTTCGTTTTTTGATATCGTCCCTTTCAATGGTCTGCTGTGACTTAAATTAATGCAATGATTGCGACCAAAAAAAATTACATTTAAGAAAATAAATTGACTATCCAGCAGTGTCAGGAAGGATTAAAAAAATAAATAAAATGTATAATTTTGACTTTTTTAACGAAAGACATCAACCAAAATTTTGCATTAAAGCTATTTTTGTGTTAAAATCAGTGTTTATACAATGTAAATCTAAAAAAATACAGTTTAGCAAGTTTTCAACGTTATTGACATCAATAACAAATTTCAAAACATGAATAATTGTACATATCGGCATTAAATTAAAATTCTACAAAACTGATTTTTTGTCTACAAGTAGTTTACATTAATTATTGTTAAATAAACGTCATCTACTTTCGATACAAGATGGCCAAGGTTTTAAAAAATGTGGCCAAAATCGTAGCATGCTTCATTTTAAGTACATATAACTATTATTCTAAGAAGCTACGACACAGTTTCAGTATTTTATGGATCTTATCTATAGATTTCATGATTAATTTGCAAAAATATAACCTAAGACATCCAAGGATTTTGGAAAAAATTAGAACCCGATTTCTTAGATCCGAGGGTGTAAATAATCGCACGATTAATCGAATCGCGCGGGATCCTTTATGAATTATTAGATAAATGATGATTTCACTACTCACTCAAAGATCCTCTCCTATCTAAAATAAAAAGAAGAGAATTTGATTATTTTAATGCATGATGGAATTGATCCGGATCAATCGATAAAATGATGATAGATCGTCTGACGTGTTATGTTTTTTTAGAATTTCTCGTTCAGGATTGTCACAAAATACAGAATCTTTCAATAGGGACGCTCGATTTTTGTTTAGGTTATAGCTTTCAAATTTATTGTAAATTGTTTAACAGTATATGGCATGGTACCATGGTCGGATTTGAGACGATGTAAATCCACGATGGATGTTTTGAGGGATTTAATACCTTTGGACTTCTTCCTTTGGGCAAATCTTAAAATGCAGATCTATGAATATAAATCGCAAACAATTGATGCCATCAAAGCCAACATAACGGACGCCATCCAGCAAATTCAGCCAGATTTATGCGACAGTCGTCGATAATTGGACCTCCTGAATACGTACCATCAAGCAAAGCCGCGGTGTATATATTATCAACTTTTAGCAATTCATAATTAATGCCATAAATTATTCTATCAAATAAATAAAAAAATAAGTAGATATCTCCGACATAACTTGTTTTATTTACATTTGAAAATTGAGCGTCCTTATTGAAACGGTTCATATAAATAAATTATAAACGACCATTTAGATAGGATTTACATGTGTAATCGGATTGTATTGTATTGTGTCTTGTTTTTTCATCGTAATGTGTTGATAAATTGCGCCCAAATGAAGTCGAACCATAATCGTAAATCCTCACGACTTAAAATCACATGCGAAAACCAATACAATTATTGATTAAATAACAAATTGGCATTAACATATAGCGGCGCTTATATTTCATAGGTTTGCCGAATTAGTGCCTGTTGAATATGGATGAGTTTCTGCGACTTTCGTCGCCTTGCGTTGGAATCCTTTCGTACTCTCTATTGCCTAATCAAATTCGAGACGTTTGGATGAAAATAAGAGGACGAGTATCTTGGAATTCAGTCAGCTCTCCTTTTTTTTTTTTGGGGGGGCGATTAAAAAAGGTCATCGATTACATTATCGATCGAATGCAGTGTGTTGAACCCGGAATGTGGACGTCAGGATTTATGAAATGTGTGCGAAGTTGATGCAATTTTTGCCATAACCGAATCGCTATTTGCAGTTCAAGTTCTTTGTCATGATCCTGAACTCGACAATGAACTTAACACCAAATTGTGATTTGCGCAATGTAACAAAATTATGCAAGCAACGCCGGGCCTTAGAAGAAGCATTGCGGATTATGTAAGTGTTCGCCAATCGTCTTATGGAATTGTTTATGTTTATTTGGTGTTTCATAGAGTACGCAATAATAAGTGGGATAATAAGTTAAATATTCCATATTCCAAGACCTTTACTTGCAATTTGCTTAATAAATGTAATTGCCAATAAATTGTCGTATTGCAATTTGGATATTTTAAGAAAAGCCAAAACAATTAATCAATTAACCCTTAGAGTGCTATATCGTCGATTGTGAAACCAACAAATACTGCAAAAAACCATCGCTATCGGTTCATATATGAACGCAAAATGCTTTATAGCATATAAATACGGAAAATGCGATTGCTAATCACATTTCGTTCATAATTCATATAGCAGCGCCAAATCTGATTTTAAATTTGGCGATGAAAACCCATTTTATATTTATTTTTAAGCCTACAATAACACTCGGATATTATGCAGATTCAAACGAGATGCCAATAATTTTTAATATGGCATAATATTCGATAATAAATTACCAGTTTCGATCGCTCAAACGATCATCGTCGCGTTAAGCAGGTTGGCTTGGTTAAACACTGATACCCGGACGTACAGAAATAACTCGTATTTTAGCATTTTCTAGCATAATTTCGCATCTTGGAACTCTAAGGATTTAACGTCGCTATAATATCATACACATATGTCGAATCGAAATGAACCGGTTACGGTTTTAGTTCCGCCAAATATAGTGCTTTTCGGTTCAGTTCCGATTCAAAGCTTAATTAAATCCAGTCAAGATCTTAAATTATGATTTATTAACATGAATTTCATATATTAACAAAAATAAAACGCTAAAAAATATGCAGCAGGTTGCATGATTTCAATGATTTTTTTTTTAAATGCCTAGGGAGTGTTAAAATTGGTTGTATTTTGGTCATCGTCGTCGATTTTAGTGTTGGTATGTTGAGTAAGTATGTAAATAGTGAGAGTGGTCCGGTTGGAGTGCGCATGCGCTGAGTCTTCCGCGTGGTCGAGAGATCCAGCGAAAGCGAGAGTGGTCATTGGTTGGCGCTGTGGACTGCACAATAAAATTCAACTTTTGAACAAGCGAGAGTGAAAACTAGAGAGCGTGCCTTCTGACGTCTGACGACTTAGTTTGCTGCTTTTTTGCGCTTGCCGCATTCCATTGGCGGCTCGTGAATCGTTTGTTCTGTAACGAGAGCGTTGGATAACGGACCACAACCGACGTACAATGAGATCATACCTGCTGGCGAAGGTCGTTCATCGTCTTCCACCACCGAGCGAAAAGACTCCGACGAGGAGTTCCTCCGAGGATTCCTAAATCTGCCGAAACGCCTGACCACTTTACCCATCCGAACAACCAAATATGATGTTTGCAAGTCGAGGATACGCCATTACGTTTGAAAAGAGCACATTACTATTATAAAGTGCAAAATAAATTCAATTTAACACTGATTCATATAACTTGACGTATAAGACAATATTAGGAAATCTAATTAGATAAGCTTTGGAGCAAATCTGAAATAATTCATCCATGACAACGTTATACAGTAAATGCATCATTGACAATCAATGATAAAAGACGATGTTTCAATATAAGAATACATTGGGTGACATAAAAATAGCATACGTCAAGTTGTATGATTCTATCAATGCAATGAAGAATCGATGTGTATTTTGTCTTTGTTTTTTTACAATATATTTGATCGTTCAGATTGGATAGTATATGCCCAATGGAATATCTATTTGGTATGGCAGGATTGATATGTAAATATAATGGAAGCTAGCTAATAGGTAATTCATATGGATACAAATGATGAAAGATTCATCAAAACTATGAATAGATGATGTTTAACTCTTTGGATGCCAAGCAGCGATATATCGCCTTAGAATGCCTAATTTTAAAATGTCAGAATATTTGATAGTTGTAGTAACTTAACTGAGCATTAGGACTTTTGATCAAAACCAATCATTCTTTATAGTGTTTGTTGTTGTATGTTTAAAGCGATAAACATCTCTCAGTTGGATTATCATGGAATAGAATAGCAATGCAGCAACCAAAATAGCATCCATCGTCAGTCACTGGCCAATTTAATTTTGTGCAACGCTTCTGAGCACAAACGAGTTTTAATCAGACTGCAGATCAAAGGTCGAAAAGAACGAGCGAAAACAACCGCCAAATAATAATTGAACACAAAAAAATCATTTGGCGTCGCCATATTTAACAGTAAGTAGACTCTTCCGCAGCGGCGGTGAAACTGCAGTCCAAATCTGTCATTTTATAATCGCCAATAATCGAAATTTTCTGAGAATATCGCTCATGATTCAACAATTGTCATAGTGGAATCTTTTTTTTCGACCCAAGAGCGCGCCGTCCGAACCGAGGAAGATTCTTTTCTTTCTTTGTGAATTTGAAGAGCCGTGAAAAGTGAAAGTATGCGAGCTCAGACCGAAAACGATTTGCGATTAAAAACCGATTCAACGCATATTTTGTCCAAAAATTGTACCTCGGTTCATTGCCATCGCAATCGGACAACATTTTTGGACTTGCAATGGCCCAATATCATATTGGCAGGAATATGACAAGCATGTGGTATCATGCACGAGGGCGAGCAAGACCATGTTACAAATGTTGTATCATCGGACATTGTATTAATGTTATGCTTGGCATAATAATTTGAATAAATAATATTCTATTAGAAATACATGCACGGCACTGTAAATAAAATGCTATGGAATGCTGCCCGCAACATGTGCGGGCATACTCTCTCTAGAACACTGTAGTGCGCCTTCAACGTGTGCATGCATACATATCAAATCAAACATGCATTAGAACTATATTTATATGACAAATACAAAGTTATGTATAAGGCGATAAAAAATATTCCAACGTCAGGTTATATGATTCTATCAAAACAATAAAAAATTGATGTTTCTATCATTCTATTCTTGCTGGGTTAGAATAGTACCTTAGATATCGATGTGGTAAATTCAAAATTGTATAGAATTTATGAACTAAAATCGCATTTTTTTTTTTTTTTTAAATCCTTATGACGTCCATCAAAGCATGAATCTTTGATGTGTCATATCCGATAACGGATATAGGGTGATCTCCATAGGAGATCTTACTTGGGAGATGATTTAATGTGGTGGTTTCCCGTTGCCTTCCACACGTGGTAAAGTAAGGATAGGATTATTTGGAAAGGTAGGAGAGGAGAGAATCTATGAGTGAGTAGCGAAATTATCATTATATATATAAATGATAATTTAATTATTGTTGCAAATTCAATTACTCACTCATGGGCGTCCCTGCACGACTTTATTAATCGCCTCAGAATTTACTTTTTCTAATCCAGGAAATCAGGGTAAACCTGGATCGAGACGATCGATCAGAAATATTAATATTTCCGATCTCCCAAATTTGTTGGTACGGTGAAAATTTTTTCCACAATCTGGATTTGAACCCGAACCTTTGCAACAAGAGTCCAGGATCTAAGCCACTATACCAACACTTGGTCTAAAATCGCATAAATTAAGTATTTAATGCAGGAATCGATGAGACTTCAACGAAACGAATCAAGCTTGGGGTTGCCAAAGACGTTCAAAGTGCCACGAATGGCAATAATGAGATATTTTATGCAACGCCTTGGGGTGTGTTGATGATGCTCAGCTCGAATGTCGCAACTCGAAGAAGACACGATGTGCAAAATTCAATCAATCAAGAACTTCCTCTACTTGGGACACAACAATTGCCAAGGTCGATGCGACATTGAAATCAACCATTTCGTTATAAGCGATTTCATAATAACCGGTATTTGAGGCAAAATCACCACCGATAATATCGACTTATCCTTTGTTCGGAACTTCTGGTATAAATTTGAATGCATTCAATGCAACTTTAGAAGCGAAACACCCATCGGTCGGAGCGTCACGCAAAATGAAACGCCGAAAGCGGCAGTTGATTGGAAAGAGATGGAGAATCGTTTGTAGTCTCATAGCATATACGGTTTGCATATAGCATATAACCACTAGATTAGTAACACGCCTATTTTATTGCATATTACACAAAAACAGCATCATTTTTGAGCTAATAATTTTCATGAACAAATGTTAAAAATATATGCGCGCGCATTTTAAACGCACGGCAAAGGTCTCAAGCATATTATTATTAATAAGTCACAAATAGAACACATATTAAATGTGTTATGAGCGAATAAAGCATTCTACTTATGGCATTTGGACCATGCGAAAGCATTTTATTCCGTATGAAAGTCAAGGCTTAAAGTACAATCAAACCTTCTATAGCGTCAAGATAGGGACCACAGTATAAAGAATTAGGCAACTGAATAAAATTTGTACACATTCAAGTAACTAACACGCGCGATGTCATGATTTTACTTGTAAGTCATAGAAAAACCGCAAACGAAATGGGCGCTATAGGAGGTTTGACTATATATATTTATTAACTGTCGGTGTTTAGATCTAAATTTTGAATAGTGTGCTTATAGTGAATTCTATCGATAGTTAAGCGATTGAGAAACACGCGGAAGACGATTAAAATCACGGAAAGAGGCGAGAAAGTGTTGTCAGGGTAAGATGAACTACATTTTTATGCATAAGACATTAAAAAAATATATTTCCTCGACACGCGATCATTTTCTTGATGCACGGAGGCAACTGGGGCGTTACGAATTAAGTACATTTTTTGGTTTAAATCATCGATCACTTACCGATTTATTATTGATAATTAAGTACAGCATTGAAAATATTGCTCACCTGAAACAAAATAAAAGCACAAATTAAAATTGCATGACGATGAGAGCCGTCCAACCGATTGACGCAGCGCTGCGAGACACGGATATTTGACCTGATTTTTTTTTTTTTTGTTAAAATCACCAACTTCCTGGTGACACTTCGATGACGTTTTTTACGCTATGAAGTCATTTGATGCACCACTGAAAGGCATGCACATGTCAGTATGTCTGTGGTGCACTGTTTGACGTGCTGGCACGAACATGAAATTATAATATGAGGCAATAGTGAGAAACGGCGTGTGCGGAAATGTTCACACTGTTGCTTACCATAGTTTTTAATCGCAACACCGTGGAATCAATCCATCATAGTATTGATCGTTCAACTTTCATGTTTATGGATGGGTAAACATTCACATTTAGATGAATTTCGGGCATTTCGAACATGTTGATATGCCCATGGTCACGCAATATATGCAAACCCGTTTCTATAATAAACAAAAATCCTAATATGATTCGAATGGATCTTAAATACTTATCAACTAAAAATTATCGACAGATAGGATTCGTTTTTCAATTAAGAATAACCAGGATTTGCATAGCCTTCGAAAATTCACCGCGTTTTTTTTGGTTGCTGTTAAGAAAACTATTCTTAGCATTATTTAAACAATGAGAGAACGACTTCCGTTGGAATTGCACAATGAATAGCAATTGATTGCATCAAAAAGTACATACAATTTTTTTTTGTACATTTAAATACGTTTATTCTTAGTCAAATAACTGCGTACATATTTTAGATTCGGACATTAAATATGAATTGATTCATAAAAATATTTAATCCCTTAAGAAGCGATTCGCCATTTGCAAGTTCATTATGTAACGAACATACAATGCGATACAATAATATTTACAAGCGATAAACGATGCTAATAAAATCATAGGTCAAAAACAGTGTATAGGGTCATCTAAATTCGATGCCTAGACGTTTTTTTTTGTGATGTTTTCTCGCATTATTGCTGGAAATAGACATCAGAGGCATCAACATGATTCAATTATGACAATAGAAATCAATAAATATTGATTGGCATCGGTCAGCATTCACAGTAATAGCATTTGTGCACAAACTGGGCTCAATTATGCCATTTGCACAAAATACACACCAAACAATAACTATTTCTTTTTATTTCAGAGCATTTTCATCGGCTTAGATAAGATAATTTTGCTCATTGACGCATCCATCCATTGTTAAATGAGCTTTATCGCTAAACAAAATTTTACTTAAAAACGAGGCATCTCTCGCTCGTTGTTCAATAGTTATGTAAACGCGTATATCATGTTTGGAATTGTATTATTTTCTACTAAAACAAAATGACTAATGCCATTTGAAAAAACGTCAAGTGTAAATAATGTGAAGGGTTGAAATCTAGGCGTTATACTTGGATGACGTTTTTCTTTGCAGCGTTTTCATAAATTTTACGCCATGGACTGAGCTTGCAGACTTCAGGGTTGGACAATCAAACTAGAAATCCTAAGCTTGTGTGCATTTTTTGTGGTTCTGTTTCGGTCGGGTCGAGATTGCGGTATCGCCTTCGGCAAGTCCTTTCTTCGCCGCTTCCACCACGACGACTCCGCAAGTGAAAGTGACGATGTTGTCGAAGCAACAAAGTTGTCGAACACCAAGAAACGCCGATCGAAGACCCATTCCGACCAGATAAAACGCCAAACATGCCGATGCGTCCGATCGGCGGAGCAAAAACGAGGCGGATTTGCCACCCGCTCAAATCTGCACGATCCACAGGTCTTTTCGAATCCGCGGCGCAAATGATTTGCAGCCGATGCTGGATCCATAGTCGCCTATGATGACACGCCGCCATCGCAATAAAAAGCAATTATAAACGCTTTTTTGTGAGATTTCCACGCTTAAGAGCCTCGTTTGAATGATGCGCAATCAATCAATGATGACTTTCGGCGAGGGTCTTTTTAGATTTATGCGTGAATTGTAGAATATGAGATCATGCACGCGGACAATTGCTTCGAATTGTTTCAATTCGCCCGAGTGAGATTCCACGAGGATTTGCTGAAGAATATCGCAACAATTAAGAATGGCTAAATCGGTTGATGAGCGCACAAATCGACATTTCAATTGGTACATTGAAACAGTCGAGGTGGATTTTGGTCCGGAAAATGCGGAAAAGCCACGCTCGCATCAATTAGGGATCGGATTTGTCGTGAACTCTTGATGGGATCGTCGCATCGTGAGTGTTTAGAGTTTTGCGTGTCGTCAAAATTTTACGTAACGTCCATTGTGAGCGTTTTGTGGCCAGAAGTCATCGAGAATGTTCGGGTTTTGTTTTAGTTTTCTTCACTTTCTATGCTTTATTGTTGAGCCATGAGCGCATTAAGTGTGCGTACTTCCCATAAAGCCTACGAATCGGTGAAATCTCACTTCCTATATAAAAGCATGGGCAACGAAAGTACAACCTTATCATATATTCCCATTTGAGAAACTTGCTAAATCTACTATATTCCGAGCAATTATGACTTCAAAAGCAAAAAATCGATTTAATTCAAAGAATATAAACGCAGGGCAGATGAAAATGCAAATTTTATAAAGTGCGGCAGGAAAAATTCCTCGTTTGTAACGAGCGCTCTTAAGCGATATTTATTCCAAGAAGGATCAGTTATAATTCATTCAAAAGAGCAAAACCTAACGTTTTTTGACATGTAAAATACAATACTGATCATGCAGTGGACGAGACAAAAGCACGCATTTGACTTGAAAAAATGGATGTCTGATTTCGACGTTTTGGGACGTTCTTCAATGGCCGGTACGCTCGCCTGATTCAACCCCGTTTGTATAGGGCTGTTTGAAATCCCTAATTTATACCGACCTTAGCTTAATTAAAAACGCTGCCATCGACAACATACGCGTCGATATGCTGAAAGACTAGAACAGAAACCACATTAATGATATAATTTTTATAACATAAATACAAACTTTAAATGTCTCTCTGTAACATCCAAAAATAATTAAACTGATATCTCCAATGCTTTTTGTGTTATTCATTTTTAAAATAAGTTAGTTTCCCTGCCGCAACCTGTGTGTTGTTTGCGAGTGTTTAACCCTTTTATTAGCCAGTTAATTTTAAGCATTGCTAATGTAATGTTTGACATCATAATATAATATTTTTATATAAATACAAGCGTTGTGCGCAACAAGTGCGTGCATTCTCTCTCGCATATGCGGGTATACTCATCAACGGGATAAATCACGGCGAAGACTCGCAAATAAGTCTTTTGACAATCGAATTAAAAACATACACATACGCGCAGATTTATTACACAATCAGAAGCGTTTGACATATGACCAACCTGATGCATAAAATTGATCTTGTTGACAGTTGCACGCGTACGTAGGCGATGAATCGATCATATTAGCAATCAATTGATAAATTTAATGTCTCGACGTCGATTTAACATCAATAATATAGTCTGTACAGGGGTTGCGTAATTGGCGGTGTACAACACGCGCCAAGCGCACGGTCCCAATGCTGCATAATATTTTTAAATGGTGCTCAAAGTGTATATAATTCCATAGATCTAGATCTTCTTTCGGTTGTGAAACTGCGTTGAATATTCAAGTTTTTGGTGTTTATAGCCGAGCGTTGGAGATAAGCGTTTTCACTTTCTATCTGATACTGTCGAGTCGAAATATATTTATTGCTCGCGGTCCGGTCAACTTTCTTGGAGTCAACGTTTCTGTCCAGTCATAGATTAAAACCCATACTATTGCCGTGGATTTTTAACAGCTTAAATCAACATGATTGGCGTTCTAAAATCCCTTTGTCTTCTTTGTTTTCAAATTTGTCGTATCGAATCATTCCGAGCAGATAAGATAGGCGAACGAAATTCTTAGATTTGATATCTAGCAATGGATGACATATCATAAATGTGCCAAAACGATTGACGATAATGATTTTCCAGACTAGATTTAGGATGTCGTCGTTCGAAATTGAATTCGAGACCAAGTCATCATAATTTGCTGAATGAATATAATGCCAACATTTCAAAATAAGACCCATTCGCAAATAACATCGATATCATATATGAACATATCTAATCACCAACTCTAAAGTGCTTAGAAAATCACAAGCAGATTAAGGATTTAATTAATGCTTTTGGTTTAACAACGCAAAATCGATTATCTTGATCACGCGGTGTATAAATGTTACCCAATCAATGACTAAAATACCTAAAAACGACGAAAGACTCGTTTTAAAATAAGAATAAGGCGTCACTGCACGAAATGCTCACATTTTTTATAGACAAAATAAAGAATCACCCAACTTGACGTATGGATTTTTTTTTATGTTTAGCGTTAAAAATTCAGATATGCGATTCATCCCTTCAAATAAGAAACGATAATTTATTCAGATATATAACCTGCATACAATAATGATGTTCAAACAATAATTTAAGGATGAATAGACAGATTAAATAAGCGATCGACCGAACGTTCATTCAACCACTTGTGGATGGAATCGCTTACAAAATTATTTTTTGGCATTTCAACTATTTGACAAGTTCTTAGTTTCGAATAAATTCGATCCATCACCATTCGGACTTTCACCTTTTGATCCCCGATTGACATTCTAACGGCTTCCTATCCAATATCAGATTAATATGCTGTCATAAATTCAAACCATGTATAGAGTGCGGCAGGGAAACTACCTATTACTGCATGATTTGATGAAGTTTCCCTGATGCATCCTGTATTTAAACCGCCTTAATAATATCCGTATAAGCGAATTGCTTGATTTATCCATCAACATTTTTTTTGCATTTGTCTTTTTGTTGCTGGTGAATGAATCACGTTCGCAAGGTCTCCGTTTCTGTACATTGATCTGACAATGATCTACGCTTGACGGTTTGTACGTTTGGTGTAAATTTCGAACGAGAGTCGTTTTCGCGCATCTTTTTCCATGCGAGCGCCATACGTCAAGTTGTGTGATTCGCTCGTCCGAAGACGATGTGGACCGGGAAGAAATTGCATCGAGAGGAACGCGTTAATGTCCGTCGTGTGGGAATGCAAAAAGATCGATTTGGGTTCTTCTTCGGGCTTCAAAATGTAAAAATCGCATATGTCGCTCATTAACGTCAACCCATCGGAGATTTATATAAAAATCGGTTTATAATTATGTAATTTTCATATCGAATTGTGGACCGTTTTAAGCACGTGCGACCTTTGTGTTTACGTATTCGAAAGATCGGCTGCGAAATGTTACATAATACTACGTTGTATACATTTTCGGTTTGTAACATGTCAAATTGGCCAATTAAAAATTGACTCCACTGAACCTGACTGAAAGCGAATGGGTCCGACTTATACAATAGTTACTGTTCGATGATAAAATGACCCGCCGACAAGGAAGAGCTTGATTATCCAGGCGGCAGCGTTTGATTTCACCCGGTGCCGAAAACTGTGTACATATCTATGAGTTTGACGATTTTTTTTCTTTGACTCATTTAAGCATCACAATTTTAATGCGAATTAATGACTCTGCTCAGATAAGGATTTTGATCGCGAATCGGACCGTTCTCAGAGTAATCGACATGCACTTGGATTTGGCCTAGATTTGGCGCCTTTTGCCCGATGCAATTTGTGTATTTGCCATGGAGAAAAATCTCAAGATAAGTAATTATATTATCAATTGACATAAATTCAAAATTATCTATTTTCTCGTCTGATAAACAAGTTAATGAACTAGTTTATTTTGCATTTTTGGCGTTAGTCATACGGCGCATCATTGCGAAAATAATAAAAGTGACCGTGATTTGATGACTGTTTGAATTTTTCACCATCTATGGATATGGACAATCAGTCGTTGCTCTGATTTAAGGGATTAAAATTGAATTTGGCAGGTTAACCTTTAGAGTGCTATATCGTCGATATATCGCTGATTGTGAAACTGACTGAGGTTGCTGACAACGATCGCTATTGGCTAATTAACGCGTCAGGGTATCAGGGCTTTACTTTGTGGTACATTTTGCTTATACTTTAGCGCGATTTAACACGAGACAACGATAGTAAAACTTCCGTTTATCAAAATACACCGTAGCAGCTAAATAGTTAAACGATCGAAGAAGAAGCGCAGGTCGGCAATGCAGAAGTTAAGATAGTGAAAGCGAAGGTGTGCCTGAGGCCTTCTAGAGGAGTAGCCTTTCTATAAGAGACATTTCCGCAATATATATTCTCGGTTATTGAAATACAGCCTACCACTTTTATTAAAAGTGGTAAGCTATATCAATGTTAACCAACCAGACATCGTCCAGATTTAATTAAATCAAAATTGAGCTCAAAAGTCTCCAATAAATTATTTAAAAGGCACTATATACAACAATTTCATGCATTTATCACTTCTTGCCTATTCCAATCATAAACAGTACAAATTCTGCCATATTATGATTTGGGATCTTCAGACTTATTTAGACTTTTCAACGTGGAAAATTTCAGTACAACATTTTTATAATACAGATATTAATATAACCTCTTAACCTCTGACGTTCTTCAGGCCTCTAATTAAAATATTGTTTGACAATCATGAAATTCAAGCGATAAATGCGATATTTATTTATATTTTTACCAATTATCAGACCATGGATATTCGGAATGCTATGCTGACAATGTTAACAATTTGAAAAAATTCCATAAATCAATCAAGATATTAAAACATGTCAAAAAATACACGGACATGTACATTGGCGGGCGCGTTTAATACGGGAATTATCAATCATCATAAATTGCAAATTACGGACTTTTTAAGACGGAAATGAAAAATCGCGCAAAAAAATACCAGCATTGCATAACGGGGGGATTTTGAGCGCTGGATGCAACTGAGCAAATATGTATGCAACCGCGCAAAAATAGTCCGTCATTTATGGGCGTAAATCTGGATGCTTTTGCATTTCGATCGATAGATTTGGTCTTGGCATCGTAGAATCGACGGACATGAAGCGCTTGGCAACGACCGGAGAGGTTCGGTCGGTGTTGCCGTCACATTTATCAAAGCGAAAAGTGAAAGTGGATTCCGAATTTTGCCCCTTAATCTTTCTAAGCGAGTTTACTTTCGTTTCGGCAACGAACTTGCGGCCAACTCTGACGAAACCGCAGCCGAACGTTCTTAAGCAAAAAATTAACATAATAAATCGCACGTGAACTAGCGCACGCCGTCGAAGCAAGAAATCGAAAGTTGTGCAACAGGTTAGACGATCTTCCGCAGCTCCTCGGAGGAACAAGGAAGTCCGAATTGCAACAGCGAGAAAGTTTCCGAATCACTTTCGATACGTCGAAATTCCAAACGACTCCGCATCAACACAGTGATCGAGGATCGGCGAAATCCAGGAATTCCAAACATCCAAAACAAGTCCAAAACGTTCCAAAAAAATGAGAGAAAGTCATCATACAGAATAGCGTGGTTCATTCACTCGTGACCATATATGTATCCCCGTTACAGGGGTGTCAGAAGGGATCGCTTTATCGGGGCAGCTTAATTATCTGCATCATATGGAGGCATTATATTACAGTCCCCTGGCGGGCCATCGACGCGAACGCGTCTAACGCATTTCGAATCGATCGAAATTAGCGGCCGTCGATGCATCATTTTATCGATTTACACGATGAAATTCCAGCGTAGTATATGTTTATGTTTCGCGACATGGACGACGTCGATAAGACAGCGGGGAGATTAGTCGACTATCAATGGCCGGGGCGATTACGGGTTCGATAACGAGATGAATAATTCATCGTGGCGATTAATCGGAGTTTCGAGTGGAAAATTCGGATCGCACATGTCGGGGCACGTGCCTCCGAATATCTGTCATCGCGCGCCGAAGAGTTATGCAACTGTGATAGCTGAGCGGTGGCCGTGCGTCGTCGGCGGAGGACTGACCGTTCATGTAGACGTGCTGTCTCCAAAACTGGTGGTAGTGATCCGGCGGCTGCACCGTCTGAGGCAGGGGAGGCGGCGGAGCCGGAGGCCCCAGGGGTGCTCCCGGCTGGTACTCCATGTAGGCCGCTTCCTGAAACCCCTCCAGTTGGAAGCTGTTCTGGAACCGGTCGCGAGCTTCCTGGCCGGTCTGGAAGACCGCTCTAGTCGTTGGACGAGGAGTCCATCGCGACCTTCTCACTGTCGGTCCATGGCTTCGACGTCGAACGTCCTCGTCCGAGTCTATTGTTTACGCAGTCCCGGAAAACTGTACGCACACACTGCACCACTGAGCACACTCGACTGTCTTTTGGCGCGGCAGGCTCGGAACAGGAAGCGGGGGCGGATTCCCCGGAGGTCCGACCGGAAGCAGCGGAGCGAGCTTCGCCTGTGAGTGCGCGGCTAACACTGCCGGCGAGCCTTTCCTCTGCAGCCTCCGCCCTTCTCCGCTACTACTCCTACTCTGCGACCACCTCCTCGCTGTCACTGCGCGATGACGCGATTCCATATAAACAATTATGATATCGTAACTCCCAGCTAATGCGACTCTCTTGGACTAACTTGGACCAATGCAGGCATTTTCAGAAAAATCATTTCATATCAAATCACCATCCAGATGTGAATCAGTAGCATATAAACAACATATGCAGTTCGTATTCTTCATATCGAACGCAGCCAATATCCATTATGATAATTTTATCAAGGGGTTAAAATATTTGCATATTTCATTTGCATTCCACACATCCCTTTAATTTAATTATTTAATACCACACAAATTTGATATAATCGAGCTACCGACATACATATTTACTGCTGTATTTAATTCTTAATTATGTATTAAATAAGAGGTCCACATGAAGCTAATATAAAATAGGGTATTTTCGCGATGAAAATAATAAACGCGTACACGACGATATATCGACGTTGGAAATTTTCGCACTCGTTAACCCATATATTAATATTCGTATGTACACCACTTATCGTCCACACGAATTCATTTTTTCTTAAGAAAGCGCAGCTTGAGTGAAGCCTGTACATCAATAAATGAACCTAAACACTATTGATAGCACACGGTATTCGTTCATTTCTTCGTGCAAACAATACGCATGTGTGTCTTCAGTTTTAATAACAAAATAATTCATTTGTTTATTTCAAGGCACGGCATTTGGATCGCAATATTTTTTAGAATATATACACGTGTAGGGGTACATTTACAGCACAATGTATGATAAGATAATGTTCAAAAATGCTTTCTCAATCGAGTCCGAACGCACATATGCGTGATTACTCATCAACGGATTGACAACGACGATACATCGACATCAAGTATTTAAATATTTAAACCGTATTTACAAGTAGGAACAATAAACGTTTAGTCATGATTTAATAAAACTATAATAAAATCGGTTATGATCAAATTTTAAAGTATTGAATGGTACTTATTTCATGATTATAAATCAGTCGGCGATTACCAATTTCATTCAAATTTGATGCTTAGATATTAGCTCTATATAATGTAATGATATAAACCATTTTACATATTTACATATCTTATATATGTACCCGTTATATGTTTATTATTCATTCAAATCTAATTTATTTGTGTCGTTTCAACAATGTCTGTTGTTATATTGATATCAATATCATAACGAAAAAAAAACATTATCAAGTAATACATGTATTTTAATGATACACTACGACTTTCTTTAGATCCAAATGCCGTTTTAATCTACAAATCAAAGTTAACAATTGGAAAGGTGATTTTTAACGATTGTCACAATGTAGGCAAAATAATTATGAATTTTTGCCAAATCAAATTTGTAGCAAATTGATGATAAAATATGAAGATATGATTAATAAAAAGCATAAAAAACAACGCGTTCGCAGCTTTGCGCGTGTGTTTACGCGCGTAACACTCGGATTTTTAAATTGTTCGATAATCGTAAAGCTTCTACTGTATGAAAGCTTAATCAGATTAGTTTTAATCGCCGATTTATGCCGGATTAAGGCATTATTAATAAAAAGATCCATCGTCGCTGTTGGATAATATCAAAATTTGTTACGCAATGCTGAATTTCAGCGTTGAGGCAAATTTATTGAACAATATGCAAAATTGGCATTTACGGACATCCGACAAATCCTTTAAGGATTACAATGAAATTGATTACGAGCAAGTAGTGTAAATTGATGAAATAAAGGACAGTAGATTCTGAGGAAACTTCCTGGAAAGCAGGCGAGATGAGCTCGGATCCAATTACGACAACACAATAAGCCTTCCGGTGCATTCAGGTCATCAGTTTATCATATCGATGCAAATATTTTCCTATAAAATATAAGCATTTAAGCCATCGCAACCCAACATTTTCGACGATCGAAGCATTGCTAGCTTGATACTTTCACGTCGATTGAGCAATTAGAAATTGTAATGATTTAGCAAGCTCTGGTCGGTAATTAGTCGGAATTTAAGTGGCGGATGTTGGACGATGATCGAGGCTTTTGGACGACGATCGACGGTTAAATTTTAAGGGTTCTTCGCAACCGATCAGCTCTGTTTGTGCGTCCGTTCGTTTTTGCGAGCAACACTTTAGCGGACAATTGTGCTCAAGGATCGTGGGCTTGGGCGATCAGAGGCCAACTCGTAATTAAATCATGCACTTAGCTGATAGCTCCATTATGCTTGTCAGCAGCGCGTCGAGATTCATTTGATTTTGCGCCATCGATCCTTTAAAAATGCCATTGGATCAACACAATCATTCGAGGATGCATTTATAATGTCTGAACCAAAAATATGTCCATTATTTTAGGAAATATTGAGCATTTTATATAAAAAAAAACGATACAGGGGACTGTGTATTTAAATGAAAATTAATTTTATATGAAGTTATCGTGAGTTATCTTGATCATCGTATTTTTTTTTCTTCTAAAAACTAAGTCTTGATGGCTGAATTTTCAATATTTTTAAAAGTAAAAAAAATACAAGATAATGTTTAAAGGTTGCTCTTTTATATGATTTAAAGTTTGAATGAAATATTTGTTTCATTTCACCAAAAAAAAAAATTGGGTAAAATATGAAACCCATATTTCCCCGTGGAGAACTATTAAGGGACGTTTCTACCTTGTTGGTTTAAAAAAATATTTTTTTCTTCATGTGTCGGAAAGAAAAAATATTTAAGAATACGTTCAGTTAATTTCAAGTCGATATAAATGAAATTCGCAAAGTTATAGGCTGATGAGGAGAAACTTTTTCTTCGATCGCTCACTATTTTTTTCATTTTTTAATATTTCTTCCTAATTATTGTCTATACTATGCACAATATTATACATGGTAAAAATATATTTAATTTTTTTTTGCTTCAAATCAGCTGGTCAGGACTTCCATGGTGAAGAATGTCATCGCTCGTCGTTTTTTTGGTTTTCGTTTTTTTACCCCAACAAGATAGAAACGTCACTTAAGCAACTAATACGACAAGAATCCGAACAGTGAGTAATCGTTATCCCGTTGATGAGTAGTCCCGCATATGCTGCGAACGGATTCGAGTCATACAATAAGAGTGTGCCCGCATATTGTTTCATTGAACCGTAAGTGAAAATATGATACAAATACTAAAATTGCGTTTTTGAGCTTCCACGAAAACTTTTTGCAGGAAAAACGCTTTAAAAAAAGCGTCGATTACGTGTTGAAGTTCGCATCGTATTTGATTCAAGTTCGCCGATTTAAAATGGTGTTTATTGTGTGCATTTTTTAAAAAGCGCGCAATAATAGAAACGCTGTTCGTTTGACATTATCGTACAATTTAGCATTTGAATATAGAAAATAAAAATAAACGTGGACAGCTTCGAAATCATCCTCCACTTCGACCTCTGCCAATATTTTGTCAAGAAGTCGTTTCGGAGGCATTTCTATACAAACATTCACGCAACTTTCTAATTTCTTCGGATCGGTCAAATCCCCATTGTGTCGTCTTCCGATGTATAAAAATGCATCGACACCTCGAAGATCGACTCCGTCCGTGATGCATCATCTCGGGCGCATCATTTCGATGCTTCAAAAGCAGACAAGGATCGGCGTCGTAAAACTCGTTCGCGAATCGCGAGATTTGCCTATGTTTTTCGCGATAAAACTTAGCACGTGTAGAACCTGTTGAACTTGAGTTTCAAGCACGCCGCAAGTTCATCAGTTACTAAACTGGATTCGAAGAATAGCGACGACCATTTGTCTGCGCGTCGTCATTTCTTATCGCATGTTACACATACAAACATGATGTCACACAAAGACACATGAATAAAAATGCGATGCACCTCAAAATAACAGATGAATAATCCCTGTGTGCAGCAAAATAATATGACTTAATTATATTTTGTGCTGCATTCCAATGAAATCCATTTAAACAGTCCCCTGACAACAGTCTCCTGCACCACAACAGGCCAAATATAATAAATTGTAAAGTAACTAGTTCTATGATATAAGACTCAAATGATATAGACAACAGATGACAAACAACAGGCAGCGATTAACTGGATTGGAGGATCTTTTTCTTAACGACCTTATTTTCTGCGCTGCTGCATGATCTGTTCCGGGTTGCCCACACAGAGAGTGTCTTCCACTGATCCAGGCGCCCACCCCTTTTGCTCTGCGCCCTCCAGAAGAGGCAAGGTTTTCGCAGGAAGACCAGTTTCAAACCACATGCACCCGAAGGTGCGTCGGAACAAGAAGGATTGTGTTATTCTAAAGTTCAAAGGAATACTATCGCGGGTTCACTGTCAACACGAGTCCAACCTCAGTTTAAAGGGGTCTGCAGCAGATGACGGACTGCCCTTCCCCGTGGTACTCGTATCACTTCGGTCATTTATAGTACATAGGCACAGAGATGATTCGCCATTCCAACAACCTAAAACCGTTCTCCCCTGTATGTCTAGGCTGTTGAGGATAGTGGCGATGCCTTTAATACAGTCTTCAGCAGCGACTACTGAAATCGGCTGTTCCACACACGCCTTTGTGGGTACGCAGTAGTGGGTGACGTCCAGACAGTGGTCTGGACGACTTTCCTGGGACAATCAGTTAACTGAAAAACCCAATAGATCAACATTTAAACACGATCGTTCCCAGCTAGATAAAGCGACATGCTTTCTTCGATACGAAACTTTGTCCAACGATAGGCCATAGGTCAATGTTCAATTTTGCGATATGTGGAATAATATGTATATCAATTAATTATTTGATAAGTGACGATACTGTAATCAACATCCCCACCAAATCGACGCAACTCGAATCGCAACGCGGATTCTTTCGCAGACCCGCGTCACATGGCCGCTTTGTTTTCCCGCGTTTATCGATCTCGAAATTCATTCAAGCCGCTCATTCATTCATAGTTTTCCCGCATTTTTCAATCAGAAACCCACCCCTATTCGCATACAATTTATTCAGAAACAATAACAATAGGCGAGTTTTCGCCCAGCCCCTCCATTCATGCAGTGCTTCAGTTCCAAACATTGAGTTCATAATCTTTTAAAACTTGGACCGACACTTTCAAAGCGTTCTACAACAATAGAAATTGGCGACAATAAGAAATATAAATAAAACAATAATAACCAAACAATTTTTTTTAGACTGAAACAATATACACGGCGCGGCAGCAAAGCTACCTTATTTTAAAAATAAACAACACGAACATAACAGGAGTTTCAAAAATAATATTTAAAGGAAACTTCCTTATATATAAATGAATGTATTTAGTATGCATTGTATACGCTCCTATACCATTCGCCCATTTGCGATGAAACTTTGGTGAGTTATTAGGCACATTTCCGAGAAGGTTTTTGAATTAGCACGACCATTGTTTGTGTGCAGAATTTGTTTTGGCGTATATTGGCCCTGGCTACACGTGGCCTGAAGCTATAAACCACGCAACTTTACTACTGCATTTCTTTTCAAATAGTCACTAAATAGCTTTGGAATTGCGGTATATATCGGGTATTCGCTAGTTCATCTTCCCCTCCACTATTCAGAAATAGCGCGCTTGAGAGACACAGACAGAGATAGAACGTAGCGCAGTTCGGAAGACAGAGACGGAGAGCTTGCCTGCATACATCGCACGATTGTATAGATCTCTAAAATTGACCAAGATTGTTGATTTTTCGGCATCTTAAATTTATATTATTGGTGTATAATGGCGCATAACTTGTTTGGTATGTTCGCTCAGAAACATCGTCATCATCTTATTAGCTGTTTGCATTTTTTTTTACAAACATCCATCAGTTTAAAACCCGTCCGCCATTAGATGAAAATGTCAATTGGGTCAATTTATATCAATATTTCGATCGAAGACGAACAGAATTTATGATCGACAAATTCTACAAGTCATGGTGGATTTATTCCCATCCCGATTTAGGTTCTTTCGCACTCGATGGATTGAAAGCATCTCGAAATAATATCGATCCGAGTGCTTCCAATTTGGCATTTTTATGCACTCGGACTGCATATGACGATCGATGCACTTTCGTCGGATGCCCTCACCATTGGCGCCGTTGCACTCTCATCTGTTTGTGTTCGATAAACCAAAACATCATCAACCCATTACACACATATTAATAATCATCAATCAATATTAACATTATAATTTCTCAATGAGTTTGCCAATCAACTGGCTCAAATGACGCATACAAACAGATAACTCGACTTCTTACAATGGCAGAATATTGGCAAGCCTTGAAAATACAAAAAGTTATCAATTCGTCGGCGAAAATTATGATATGGGTCACACGATTAGAGTTGATAAACATAATTTTGGAATCAATCGTCTGTCTAAATTTGGTAATAATTGGATTTATCAAGACTTTTTTACTGGTTTTGTTCCTTCGATAAAAAAAAATAAATTGCGATACTTGAATAGCTAATTTCGATTTGAATGGTCACTCACTGTTTTCATAACTGCGGACTAATACAAAAGAGCGTATAAAGAATGAGACTTGACTGAAATAAGACATGCATTAAAATTGGCTCGTCGAAGTCGAGTCTCGCAGTTGGAGTCTCTTTTTGAAATTTTACACAGATCGTTCAATAAGGACGCTTCATTTTTAAACGCAAATAAAACAAGTCGCATGTAAGATATCTACGCATTTTTTTAATAATCTGAAAGAATATTTTATGGCATTAATTATGTATTATAAATTCGTTCAAATACGCGCTGCGGTTTTGCTTAGTGAATGAAAGCAGACATTTTAGCGGAATACCAAAAAACGGCGAAGGATTGGCTATAATTGAATGTATCACTGCGGATTGCCATTAATTTATTGCAAGGCTGCATTCTATGGATGCAATTAGGGCTGCATTTTCTCGAATATTGACACACAGGAAGTCAATATTGCTAAATAGGATTCCTCTACTCTATCTCATCAAAGATATTGGTGGAGTTTGTAGGGAATTTGTCTCATCTGCTGGGAAATGTCTCATATTGGTTTTCACTACAAAGCTATACAAATTGACACAATTTCCCGTTCACTCTGTGCATTAATTAAATTATATATGACAAGGAGGAAAAGGTTATCCAGGACGAAGAGTTTTGATCAGAGTTTGACTTCCAAAATATAGTTGATGCCATTAGATGTTTTAAATTAGGCGCGTTCTCGCCAATATGCCCAATTTGTTACATCGCTTCGAAAAACGAATGCCATTCAAACGCGCGATATTTATGGATTAATATTCAATGACGAGGTGCCATAATATATGTTTAGAAAATGAGGAAATAGAGTTGAAATGCGATATTTCCGACCTGGACGAGAACTCAAAAGGCTTCTTCGTACTCTAGACTATTAACTTCTAATTGGATAAGTGTCGAATAGGTTTAGGATTACAATTTTATATGCAGCAGATTTTGCCACGGGTGATACGTTGACCGATTTTCGCTCCACTAAGTGGTCGAAATGTATGCCAATTTAAAATTTCACGGACACGTCCAAAAAAGCCATAGAATCGGATGTGTGTGTATCGATCGAATCGATTCTCTATAGACACATTTAAATTCCTTGGATCTGTTTGATCAATTAAATCGGATAGGGAGACATAATTCTGATGCGTTGCGGCTTCACATTGGCGCTGGATGTGATGGCCTCAGCGTCGCGCTTACATCGAGGAACTGCCGACCATGTGTACATTATGATTTTAAATTGACCCAACATTATACCGGATAATTGAGAGTATATTGTATACCGGGATGTTCAGAATCGACTATAGTTTGTGAGAAGAAATCATTTTTCTCTCTAAATAAAATACCTTGATATTTAATTTTCGAATGTATGTAATTAAAATAAATTGTTATGAGAATTACACACATTTTTTTGCTCCAATTCCGATCCGATAGTGCGAATACTCTCATTGTTTCTCGTGTAAGAATATTTGACCGGACCGAGATCGGACCGAGACCGAAGGGGGATCGAACCGTAAACGGCACCAAGTTTAGGCCACAATACGTCGCCACTGGCGGGGATAAAAGTCACATAATGTGCGAAATCTTTTTCGAACGAAGCACTGATTTTGGAAATAAAATTTGATAATTTGCACACGTTGTTCAACGCTATAATCTTCAATAACAATTTGCCATATACTGCTAAAAAATTCACAATAAATTTGACAAATATTGCTTTAACAACACAGCCGCAATAACTAAACAAATTTAGAACCTCCCTATTAAATGACCCTATATTAAATTCTTACGATCACAAATTCGATGTTAATAGACCGTTGAAATTGAACAAAAGTTTGAACACCCCTGAAATTTATTCAAATTATGATCTCAGGGGATATTTAAAAGTAAATAAATGAGTATTTTTGCATAATGATATGGTCTCGATGTGTGCATTTGTCGAATGAGCGCGGGGTCGGCCGAGTTGATCGCTCAGGAGTCGCGTTTCCTTGAACTTGAGGATGCGCGCGCACGCCAATTGCAAATCTAGGGATTATCGACCGCCGAATCTTGAAAATTGCCAAGTGCGGTTACCAACAACGACGAGGTGACGATCGTGACTGCGTTACACTACAAACCAGATGTGCATATTTGTTCACCACATCAAACACACATTTTCATATGAAACGTACCGATACGCATTTTTATCGGCGCTTGATATAAAACGGCAATTGTGTCATAATTTCATTACGGCCGTTACGGCAGAATTTTTTTTACTGTCGAGTGAGAGTCGATCGAAAGTGGATCCAAATTCGATCAGTTATTAGCTGTGATCGAAAAGAGATCTCGCATTGAAAAGAATCGGAACTTAATTTGATCATAAATTGTCTCGCTTAAACTTTCGTTTTTTTTTACGGCGGTGTCAGATCAGTGCACGGTGCACTATTACTGCAGCAGACAAACTCATTGTTGCACAATAATGCATAATATGATGACCTCGAGGCGTGAAATGACCATTGTAATTTTTAAAAAACGCACTTCATTTATAAAATATACAAAATAAACATGTTTTCGGGAAATTTGGTTTGTTTAACGATGGGTGATAAAATCAGACTATTCAAATGACATAAATAGCTCATAATATGAACATTAGCTCTTAAATTGATATCTATTACAGCCATCCCTTTTATAGCGTCAAAATAGGGACCACGCTATAGAAAAAAAAGCGCCAAAAAATAGGCACCCATACAAAATTTATACGTGTTTATTTTGTTAAAAAGTGCAAATGATCAACACTTGCGAGGGGGCATTGACCTTATGTATTTTATTCGTTGTTTGAGTAAAAACCACCGCAAACGAAGTGGACACTATAGGAGGGTTGACTGTATATGTTTGGGATTTACAAAATTGGCCATCATCTATGATATTGATAAATTAAATGATGGGATTAAATGTAAGAGCGGGTTATGATTGTGGTTTTAATGTATACATTATGGACATTTTTATTTAACGGACACGCCCTAGACCCAATCATAGATCAATATTTCATATGTAATGATAGTGTAGACGCAAGCAATAATCAATTTAAGATCAATTAGTGTTGGTTTATGATTAACGAAACAATTTATATGTGACGTCAATTGCAATCATATGGCGATAGTAAATATGTTATGATAAGGTTAATAATAATGGGTAATAAGAATTTATGAAGTGAAATTTGTAGGGCGAATTGGACTGAACGAGACGAAAAGTGAAACTGCATGCGGAGTTGTTCGAAAAGAGAGCGAAAATCTTTTCTACTCTCTCCGTCGCACGCACGCACACGCGTAAATTGACACGATGCGCGCACGTCAAACATAAAGCAACCGGTAGCGCTTTTTATATATTACACAAACACAGCTTAATGGTTTAGCTAACAATTTCAATTTTGTGAAAAATAAAATGAACTAAAAATAAGCACAGACAGCGCGAATAAAGTAAATAAATTGCCAACAATTTCAAAGAATTAGAGTCGAGTAAATGACAAACATTCATTCAAATGTATGTCTGTCTGTCTGTTCTATATGCAGGTCTGCATTTATTAATTTGAATACATTTGAGAATGTCCGACAAGGTTAAATTGGTTAAAACTTTACATTATTCCGTATAAATCTCCGCATTGTATTCCAGACGAGTATAATACAAAATGCATAAAACACTAATCCACATATATTAAAATGAACGTCTATTTGCAGTCTGTTTGTTTCTTCCTTATACGTTCTTATATTATTCATCCGATTATGATGAAACTTTGGGGAGTTATTAGGCACACCTCCGTGAGCATTTATAAATTGATACAAAATTGTTTGTGTACACAATTTGTTTTTGTGAGATATTTAGCGCTTGCACCATGTTGGCGCATATTTGTCTGGTAAAGTGAATCGTAAGCCGCGGGGACGAGGAGAAGAAGGATGCGCGCGCAATGGGTCTTCGAGGAGAATGAAAGCGCATGCCTTTGGATCCTAGTCCTTCAACCCGCGCTATACGTGAACTGAGGCAATAAACCGCTTAATATCTTCGTTTCTTTTTAAATAATTACTAAGTGCGTGTAGCATTGCAACGCATACCGGGGACTCGCTAGTTCTTTAATAAAATTGATAAAATGATGAGATACATAGTTAAAAGTGTTTATTGCATAAATTAGTAAAATAGACAACAAGAAGGTTGGTTCTTAAATATCTAATTAATTCATTAAAATTCATAACTATTAAAAACGCAATATCTAATTTTACACCCTAATGTGTTTGACAGTTTTGTGGCCAGCCGAGCGAGATAATTTCTGTCATCTGCCTGTATCCAAGATTTTTCCGGAAAAACAATTTTCAATGAACCATAATAAGTATCTTTAAATTACACCAAAATCTAATGAAACACTTTCTAATTTACAATTAAATGAAAACATTATAAACTATCAACAAAATGGTCATCCAAATGTGACGCCCAGTTATTTCCTCGAGTTGTGTAGTATCTCTGGAAATAGACATCAGACACATCAATATCATTCAATTCTGGACATAAAAAGTCGATCAACATTGATTGGTATCGCTCAGTATTTACATTAACAGCATTTGTGCGCAAATGTGACCCAATGATTTAATTTGCTAAAAGTACCTGTCCATGGTTTAAATTGTACTACTTTCTACTAAAATAAAATTGCTTAAACAATTTCAATAAACGTCACATGTAAAAATTATACAGTGCTAAAATCTAAGCGTCACATTTGATACTAATGCATCAAAGACCAATATTTATTTATAAAAAATCTAACCTTTTTTAAAACAATATATAAATAGATAGACATGTCTAAAACTCTGCTGCTTTATATTTAGTCGACGATTATTATTCGCTCAAATACCTAAACTCGAACAAAGTGACGGTATGATTCGCTGCAATATTATTGGCAGCTTCGCCAAATACAATAACGGTGACCCGTAATTAATAGGGACTTCACCAAAAACAGTACGGAGATCGAGGACCAGATTTGAGCTGAATTGAAATTGAATTTAATTGAAATGCGAGCGCAGGAAAGTTCTCCGGAAACGTTTCTGAAAACGTTTCGTTCGCGGCAAAAATCAATTTCATCCGAAGCCTCATAAGATCTATCGAAAGGCCGAAGTAGATGCAAAATAATTGAAAATTTTACAACTAGCTCCAATAAGAAAATGAGCGTTCCGGTAATTGACAAAATACGGATAAACGAACCAATCAACCGGTTGAATTCGTGAATAATTTGGAACAATGACTGGCCATAGGGCGTCGAGAACCTGCTTGGATCGTGATTTAACTAGAATGACGATTGACGAGCACACGCAGTGAATGCCGTGCATATAATGTCGAATGCGTTCCGAGTCTGTAGTCTGTGAGACTAACGATTAGCGATCTAGGATTAAACAATCGACCCATTTGATTTTTTCAAATGAAGGTTGGTGTTTCGAAACATAAATGGCATCCAAGATTAGGGGCACCGGATGAAATTTTCGGTTTTTGACATCGTCCTAATGATCTATTGTGTTTTGGAACATTTGTCATTGGATTTAGACATTTTAATTTAGAAAATAAGTCAAGTAAGAGGGTAGTGAAAGTTGATAATGAGGTGTTAAACTATTTGGGTTATGAATGTGTCAAAATAAAATTACATTTTCAACATCTCATGAGTGAGAAGTGAGATATACAATTTCGCAAAAAAAAAAACAGTAACATTCTAAAAGGCATGTAAACTGAACCAAACCCTTAAAAAGGTTTTTTTAATCTGTATGATGGGATTGTAGATGAATTATGCGATTCTTAAATATGTCCAAACGACAACAGGATGGTTCCATTTTGAACAGCTGGAATGATTAAAATAAGGAATTCGTACATAAATTCATTAGAGGGAACATGTTTTTTCAATTGCAATTATTCATATTCACCCAATCCGATAAGATCCAGAATATTTGATCAATAATTGAATTGGTAACATTTAAACTGGCGGATTATGAAAATTTTGATATTATATATTGAATATAATTTGTGCTCGGCGATTATTTTGGGCACATATTGATCGATTTTAATGATGATACTTAATTTTTAGCAGACTTATTTTGCAGCACGTGACCATAGTTTGGGGGAAATGCCTTAAACGCTTGTCACGCGGCGGGCGAAATTCTCCTGGCCCATGTCCTCCCACGTGAAAGAACAAAACCGACCTTAGAAATCCTCGTGACTGCCCATCACTACAATATTATGCAAGAAGATGAATAAATTCACAAAAAAAGACGGCTCAGCAGCTATTGTTCCATTCATTTGGCATCTGCAGGTCGGCTTTTTGCATTGTTTTTTGGCGATGTAAACCTCCGCGTCGAAGAATGAGAATTGCTGGGGAAAGCAGTTTTTCCAGATGGCATTTCACGAGCCGTTGGCCACACGGTTTGGTGAAAGGAATTGACGAACAGTACCGAATAATCTGACTTGGAGATCAGATCACCTCATGTCATGCACTCTATAAAAAAAAATCTAAACTGTTGCTATTCAAAGCTGACGAGACCAAATCTTGACCATTGACTTGTGTATCAATAGATCTACCTTATTGTTGTACAATAAATTCTGTCTATACAATCCTTTTTATTTGGATAAGATTGGGCACTCTATGGAGCAGAATTGATGAGATACTGGAACTCAAAATTCTATCTATTTTAAGTATTAACAATGCAGAACCATACATTTGAATGATCGATCGTTTTGAAACAGATTTACAGTGGAATTTAAGATCCATCACTGCTGCTGTATTACATTTACAAGAACAGAGTTGGAATGAGGGTGGGATTTGATTAACAATAAAAAATGGCAATCTAGTCAATAACCCCATCACCCTTATTATTTCTAAAAGGTTGTAAAGGTACATATAACACATCGCTTGACGATTGACGAAATTGCGAAAGAAAAACGATCTCAAATCAAGAAAAAGAAACCTACGAACATATTAAATGTCAGACATCCTTATTTAAACATGGGGAGTATATAAATTACCAATTTGATCAATCATTTGACAACATTTTCCACCAAAAGTGTGGCATGGCGATAAAAAGACGTTGAAATACAATCAGTAATCGTCATTTGGTGTAATTTATTGTAAAGTGTCTACATATATTTTATGTTGTATGTAATAATTACATATATTAATATGATTATTCCCAAAAATATGAATAAAATCGATGAAATCTCAATAGATGAAAATTTATAAAAGTTATCCATTCGATAGCGTCCATTTCAATAGAGTTTTTTTCTTTGGCGTTTGCGGCGGCATTTTCGTATAGCAGTCTCTTCTATAGCGTATTCTATGACGCTTTCGATGTATCACCAGCTCGGCGCTGTCGAAAAATATTCCAGGAATATTGAACACAATATCTAAAAGCATAAATTCAATTTTTTTAAATTATGTTATTAGATATTGTAAAAATTAATCCCGTAAGCGACGATTTGTAATTCAATACTTTGTGGTTTTTTGATGAAAGAAAATGTACAAATACTTATGGATTTCTTAGCCATGTTGTCTAATGCAGAGGGATCAAATTCAAAGACTAACATGGACCAAAATAATTATAAAATTGCCAAAATAAATTCTTTATACACACATACAGAATAGTTTGTTTGCGGATTTGACACTTGAAAGGTCCTCAGCTAAATTTAAGTTTGGGGCCCCTGGACCCAATCGGCTCTCAATAACCGTCGCGGTTTCCTATTACGCGGCATCAGGGCAGAGAATGACCTAGTTTTTTCCTTTGGATTCATCGATCGAAAACATAACATTTATTTCGCCTCCTAAATATTGAAAATTTTCTTCTGCTAAATTTGCTTCTTGCTTTTAAATTCTTCCAATGCCTGCTCACCATAAAATTCAATATTTGCACATGTACAGCGATTAAAACTTAATTAACGTCCAAACGAAGTGATTGTGAAGCATATGTATGCAATTCAATCATCGGAAACATGTAAAACGGTCAAAGGTTATTGATGACCATTAGATTGATGCTGTCAACCAATGCGTTCATATATTTTTAGTAATTCCTCAATTTTTCATTCAAATATATCCAATGCCAACATGCAAATTTAAAATTTATCATAAGTTCACATGATTGGCAAAGCGTTAAGGTCAGGTAGTATCTTATGATTAACACATTAATTGTATGTGTTAAATTTACATTTTTATTTGAAAATACTTTGTATATATTGTTTGGTGACTGTGGGTATTCTTATTTTTTTTATAAAGTTGACGCTCTTTAACACTAGATCACTAATCATTAGTCTTACAGACTATAGAGTAGGAACGCATTCGACATGTATGCATGTTCCCGAATCTTTCCCGCCTCGTCAGTATCTTTCTAAACCAAACAATAGACATTTCAGAACAAAGAAATTACCTTATTTAAAAAATGAATAACACAAACAGTATAGGAATTATCTGTTTAATTTTATTACTTTTCGATATTACAGAGAGACATTTAATGACGGTCCCTTGTATGATCGTTACTAAACCTACACGACAGAAATCGTTGGATCTCGCTCTTTCGAATGAGTGCCACCACACCTTAATCAGATTTTTTTAGAACAACAGAAAACAACAGTTCTTTTTAAACGAGGGGTGAGTTGTTTACAGAATGAAAACGCACACCCACGTAAAGCCAAACATAACGAAAACATTTGGATTCCTATTTTCAGTTCCAAGAGGATATTAAAAGCCTACAGTAAAATTAAGAATCACTTGTTAATTACGAGGGTGATTATATTTTATGTTGATGTGTAAAAATATGAAAAAATAAAGCTTGCGTTGATGAAAATAATAACGGTTTTATTTTGGGACAACCTAATATTTGGAAGAAAATTTGTTTTAAAGATGATTTATTCGCCCAATTCTTATGCATCGTTTCTTCAAATAACTGGCATGCTTTAGTGGTATTGTCTACAAATAAAATTAGACTTACATAATAGCCAAAATATAAGTTAGATATGAGAAAATAGCAGAGTGTCGATAGCTACAGAGTCATTTATTTAATTACCAGGCATGACTAGGTCTGGCCTTGGTGCTGACGTATAGAACATGGTCACTAGGTATTATAGAGACATAAGAAGTCCACTGCAATAGAGCCACCAGCTAGAAACAGGTTTTACCTACACGACGATAATTCAACCACTTTTTCAAGGATTCGACGAATCTTGGCGATTGTGAGACAAGTCCAAGCGCACGCCAGCACCTAGTCCATCACCAAAGGTCGCAACACCATTACACCTCTAGGCGAAGATGGCGAAAACCAGGTTATGCTGACCAATTTCAACTGCAAGTAGACCTCCATTCGTGCAATCGAATCATGTTTGTTTTTGCAATAGACCTGCGACGATCTGACAAATTCCAATTAGACCGACCATAAAATTAGCCCCTCCTCCTTAATATTTTGCTTTTTATTATTCAGCTACCTAATATGGCTTTCATTCAGTGACAGATTTAGCAGAAAGAAGCCCTTGGCGCAATTAAAGTCTAAGGCTGAAGTTTGTTCGAGTATGATATAATTTTGAAGTACCTATAAAACGTCTCGAGTCTCGCGAGTCCTCATCGAATTCAAAGGTTAAAGATTATATTTTTGTCAAATTGGTCAATCGCAGAGCAATCGAGCAATCTTGCTCATGCAAGATCTACCACAAGTGGCATTCTTTAATTTATCTCGTAGGTAGAAAAGCCCTTGGAGCAATCTAAGCGCGGTTTCCTATTATGATTTAACTGACCACCACTGCTTCAACAAAATTATCCAAAAGCATTGGTACTGGTTAAAGTCTTTGTCTACTTTTACAAGAACCAGCAAATATCATCAAATAAACGAATATCATGTGGCCATCTTGTCCAATATCCGATCATGGAAGACATTTCGTCCAAGTCATATATGGAGGATTATTGAAAATAATCTCATAAATATAAATGTATATTAATATAATTAAAAATACATTACAAGCAATATAATCTGACCGCATTACAACAAAATTGTCCCGCGGGACGCCATGTATCGGCACGCAAACATTCCAGAACTTACATAAAAAAAATCTGATTAAATGCGTCCAATACCGACGAATGATTTGGTCGCTCCAATTTTCTAAAACCGATTTAACACCACTCAGCGCGCACCACAAAAATTAGAAAACCGCATATATCGAGGGCCGTGTATCAGAATTTTCCCTAGATAAAAACCAAACGTGTCCAAGGGTCTCTCTTTCTATAGAGATCCGTAGAAATGACACGTTCGCAAGTCGGGGATGCGTCACTCGATTGACCCGCAGCCCGATAAATCGTATCACACAATCAATGCATTGGACGACGCAATGACAATAAATTGCATACAGTAGTCTATTGCATCGATGAGTTTGCCCACTTTTGGACGCACAATTCGCATCAAGCGAACAAAAACAAACAAGTCATTATTTATGGACATCATCTTAACTTTATGCATGCATATGCTCACTTAACAAATCCGATTACGATGGCATGCTGGTGGATATGGACGGTGGTCTTTGACATGATCACGTTGATGGCCCGCAGGGAATCAAATATTACAAAAATATAGATTTATGCAATGAGTTAAATTCGCGTGTGATATACAAATTTGTTGTTACAACAACGACGACATCTGAAGGGTATATACCTGGGACTAAGTAACGTTTTACAGGCGAAGGCTGGAAATTAGAGTAGTGGTAATGCGGCTGCATCGGTAGTGACGGCGATGGTTGATGGTGTTGCTGCTGAGGCAAATACTGCTGCTGATGCTGATGCTGCTGCTGACGCATCTGCTGGTGCGGTTGCTGATGGTGCTGCTGCTGATGCTGCTGCTGATGATGCTGCTGATGCTGGATCTGTTGCGGGTGCTGCTGCTGATGCTGCTGCTGCTGCTGCTGCGGGTGCTGCTGCTGCGGGTGCTGCTGCCATCCCCGGGTTTGCCACTGGGTGGCAGGAGCCCAGTCGTGGTAATTGTGGTTGGATCGAGCAGAGTTGTTCCATTCGCTCATATTTGAAGATCGAGCTGCGGTCGCCATATCCAGATAACCGTGTTTATCTCGCGGCCACGCCACCCCGCCTGACGTGCTTTTAACACAAACTGTTGACCGGTGTTTGGTGACTCGTGGTCGCAGCCAAAGAGTCCATAATAACCACGGCGCCCAGAACAACGCACTCTTATCTTGAGCTTCGATAACGGACAGATAAAGCAATTAAATACTGTGTCCTCGCAAACTGATCTGAAAACGCAAAACCTTCATAAGCTACGCGACAATCAAAGATGAGACTCGGAACTTGGCTATTGATCGACATTGTTCAGCTTCGGGTATTTAGTGGGAGGGACAAGATTGGCACGAGGCAACCGCTTCCGCACAAAGATATTTTTTTCAATTCGATTTCGGTTAAATTCCTAGCATTTATATCGGTTCGGTTATGGTTTTCATTCCGGGAAAAAAAACGCAGTCCTGGAACTTTCGGAGCATAGCTAATTTAAGGACAATAAATGCGACGCTTTCGATGCTCGCTTTTGAAATAAAACAGATTGGAATGAAAAACCGATATTTTCTAATCGGTTTTTTCTTCGGAAAAAAACGGTTTTACCAGTTTTCGGTTTCGTTCCTGTTCGAAGCCCCGAATATAAAAATTGCCAACGATATGATTAATCATGAACTTAATGTTCAGCAAAAAATAGTATTATAAAATTTGGATCTTTAACCATCCAAGAAGATGGCAATAAGTTTGAATTATAGCGACAAAGTATTCGACGACCATTTCAACAGGTGAAATCGATAAATGATGCGAAGCCGTACTCAACCAATTAGTTCCGAAATTGTTTTCAAAAAAAAAGATTGTCAATTCAAATACTAATCTAACGAATTTAATCAATTGCGTTTTCAGATCATTCAAATATACACACACATTACAAACGATTCGGCAATCAGAAAAGTGTCAAAATGTGGCCATTAATCTGTATTTGTATTGCATTCGACGATAAATCGGCTTACCGGCCTTTTTGGCATGTGCACTGATCGATGACCGCCAATTTGCCAAGCAATTTTGATACATGCGGATTGTGGAAGCATGTAAGACCGATTTTATTTAATAGACAATAATTTGAATAACGCTTAAAAATCATTTTTTTTCGATTCGATAATTAATCTAGACAATATTTTAGTTCAGAAATGGAAATATATATGGATATTGAGATGCAATTCGACGTCATATTTTTGTAGTGTTTTTTTACGCATTTTTGTGTTTTAATCGATGCGAGTCCATGGTTACATAAGGACGTCCGATATGCTAAATTCTTTGATTAAATCGTTTTGTTGTTTGGACAGATTGGATCGCACTGACCGAATACATCGCGTAAATGGAGGGATGTTGTATTATTTTGGAATTTATTAATGCATCCTAACGGCATCGCGTGGTCCTAATACATTTATGCGCATTTTAAATGGTGTACATACGAATCAATTTACATGTGAAAACTGAACAATACAAATTCAAATTATGATCTTCGGCCAATTAATTCAGCGTCACAATTTCAATATTGATTTTTTTTTAAATTATAATTTAAAAAAAACACTTTTCTGCTTGACGTGCGAATCAAAATTAGGATTGAAAATTGAACAAACAAAATTTTTAAAAAGACTCTTAATTTAAACATCATTTTTTTATTTTCTATGAATGGAAGTTGAAAAAGAGTAAAATGATACGTAAATGTAGATATCTATTTATTTTTTGAATATCAATCATCACTGCTAAATTGTTGTTTGTTTAACACCACTTCGCGTAATAAATACCGGTTGTCCTGTTCACTGAGTCTAATGAGGTTCCACTAAAAGTATATCACTCGTCACTAGTGTTATCGGGCAGTGTTTGAGAACCGACTGGGTTCGAACCCTTAAACCGGCTGACGCGGTAATTGGGGATCCCCAGCGTGCGAAGTCGAGTCTGCAACTGCCCAACTTGCAGACAGCCTTAAGAGAGGTAAGGGAGGGGGGGTACGAGAGGGAGGATGAGGCACGAGGCGGACACGTGTGCACTCCTCACGTGTCCACAACGTGAGGGGGGCCTCTCAGCCATAAACAAAGGTTCAAGTAACAAGGTGGCAACGGCCAAAAACCTTACACGGGCAAAAGCTTTTAGGGCTTAAGAACAAATCTGGACCAGACTGTGAGGCTTCGATTCCATTTCACTCTAAATCGTTTCCGCCAACATAGTAATTAAAATTTCCACTGAATTCGCAAAACTACCCTACCACAAAATCGATACCATGCATAAAAATATCACATTGACCCACAAACTAAATATATTGCAAAATTATCAAATCATTACATACAATTATTAAACAATAAACTAAATTCAAATATCACCTTGTTTGAATCGAGACGTCGACCTTTTCATATCAACGAACACCGACTAAATATAAACTTCAATCTACAGCCCCACAGAGTATAAAAACGCATGCTGGCCGTTGATGAGGAATCCCGCATATGCTGCGAGCGGACTCGAATTTTTAAAGAAAGAGTATTTTCGCTTTTTTTTATATGAATTATATACAAAGTCATCACACCAACCACCAACGGATGACGACGAAATTTTTTTTTTTTCGTATCCTGTTGTTAAATTGTCGGGTGCGCCAAACAAAGCTTTGATTTTTTTCAATATTACTATTCCAAAAAATGGCAATAAAAAGTTTTTATCCACATTGCGATCCTATGTCTCACATGTTGTGATCATTGATTTTTTTGATGTTTTCGAATTTAGCGATTTATCGATGGGTCCTATGTCGAGTTTTTATTAAAAATGCGCCAAAAAAATGACAAACTCCGCCGGGGGCCGACACGGCGATCAAAGTGTTAAGCAATAATCGTACATGAGACACACAAAATAAAATATATTCATCCATACAATCGCCGATCGTATTTCGACGTCTATATATCGTCTCGTCGCACTTTTGGCGAAAATTTTTCGCACAGTTTTTATTAGTGATATATTAGTCGGAGATACACGCCATCGTGAAAAAATAAATGTAATTCTCTTTAACTATTATTTATTTATTTTAAAGGACCTCAAACTTAAATTGCTGCAAAAGGCATGCACATTAATAATATGCATTCATGTTCAATAATACAGTCAACCCTCCTACAGCGTCCAATAAGTATAAAGTAGCATCTTTTACGTAAGTTACGGGTAAAATACACAAGGTCAATACACCCTCGATAACGTTTTAAAAACGCATAATTTTTGTATGGTTGCCCCTATCTCGACGCTATAGAAGGATTAACTGTATTGCATTTATATTATTACGTCGTTACATCGACTTTGATCGATTTATCCATATTTTCATTCCAATAAAAGCATTATGTTGATTCATTTACACGGTACCGTCCGAGTTTCATTTTGACATCGGATATGAACGTTCCTCTTGATGAGTTTTTGCAGTTAATTATAAAATACGACAGGAATATCAACTGAAAAAAGGCCGATCCAGGATTACATCGACGTACAAAGCGTCAATAATTAGATGGCTTACACTGTGTGCCATTTTATGGATTTCGCATTTAAATTTTGCACAAATGAGGATGATTAATTAAAAACGGTCAATAATCCTCAGAGTCGTCTAATCACGTGTCATTGGAACTAGTTATGCATAATGACAAGTTGGACATATTTCGGAAAACGGTTGGAGGGAGCCCGGTTGTGGTTGTCCACGAAATGGGGTCGAAGCATGTGCGCTTTAAAAATAAGCAAGGTCACTGGATGGTGCACGTGTATTGAAAATTTATGATGACGTCATTGGAAAAACCCGAAGGATCCAATTTTTAATTAATTTCTTGTGGGTTCCAGGACAATAAAGCGAAATAAAAAGTTTTTTCCAGTTCTTGGAAATTTCTTTTCCATAATTGCAAGCTTAAAACGTGCAAAAGAACATAACAGCAATACTTACTTCCCTTCCCCTAAAAAAACACTCCCCACCCCATTAATACATAATAATTAATTAATTAATCAAAGATTGGGGACTCAAAGGACATTGGACACGAGGCGTGCCCAACAAATCAGTATAAATCAACCGCTAATATGCCATAAGCAAAAGCAGGCGTGTGTAGATGCAAGTTCAAGGGTAACCCCAATTCCCCAAAAACCCCCTCTGAAATTTGTCGCAGTCCAAAATCGATACCTTAACGAATAAATGCATTTATTCGATTCGGTTTCGAAAAGACGTTCGTTTAAAAGTCGCATAAAATTCGTAAGAGTATGCACGCACATGTTGTGTGCAGCGCTTCATGGCGCCTTATTTACAATACTATGCTTGTATTTCTAATAGATCATTTATTTAAACTACTGACCGTCCCAAAAAATGCTGCTGCATAAATGCTAAAAGAAAACCCCCAACAATCTATGGCATGAGACTGTATATTAATAAATGAAACTTAACACTGTTGATATTATTGGGCCCGACGTTTTAGTACTACGCTTTAAAGTATATAATTTTATTTATGTGTCTTTCTACTATTTATTATGATTCTAAAAAGACCAACGACGATCTAAGAAGACTGCCTGATGGTTTTTAACTGGATGTGAATAAATTCCGTTATGTTATGTTGATTTTGTCATCATCCGTTGATGATGACAAGTGATTCTTTGTGGTCGGAAATTGAATTTAAATGTGATAAATATTTGAGAAAATTTATACGTGTAGGGGTGTCTTTACAGCGTGACGTTGCCATCGATGTACCAGATGAGACGCAAACAGCCGTCTCTGTCTCCGATTCACTAATCGATGCACTCGATCTGCGATAATGCTGTTTCTGCATCAATCGAGTCCGTCTCAGACAAACCTTCGTCGACGCACAGAAATCTCCATTTTTGTCAAATGCTAATATTTTTCGATTGTATTCGATATTGAACGATAAGAACGGTTAAACAGTCATGTATGCAGCCGGAAAATGGAAATGCATTTTAGCGCCCGAGCGGTGCATGGATAAATAATCGAACCAACGATAGATAAAATATGCATCGATGGTAAAGAGAGAGCACTCATAATTGTAAATCAATGGATGAATAATGTGTATGGAACCGGAGCAAAGCGAAAAATTCGGAGAAACTAGTCTAAAATTGTTCCCTGTGTTTGAAATGGGATTTAATGCTCTTGTTTATTCAAGATGGAAAATAGGCTAACGAATCTGAACGAGCCGGCATTCATTCCCGGTGTGTTAATTTTCACCATTTTTATCACGGCAGAAATAAAATCCTGTAATTTAAAACCTCTTTCCTATCCTCGGATAGAAGTTCGCTCATGTCTATTGAGGGCAACAGGTGAATTGCAGACGCTTGCCAATATTGACTTTTAAATTTGCCCCAGAAATACGATCATTTATAGCATCTATATATAAATATAATAATACTACAGTAATATGCAAAAAATATTAATCAGATCATCATAATAAATGCAACGCAAGAGGTCATGGACATGTCGGACATAAGCTTCGTCCTTCACCGCAGTCTACACTGCGACCGTGTGGAATAGATGCCGACTCATATACCCGTGGCAAGTATCTAACTTAACCCCCCCCCCCCCCCCACCTTCGAAAATCCAATTTATTTTTTAAAGTTTACTAATACTATTATAAATGCAATATATTTACTATTATAATGCATATTTTAAAATAATATATTAAGATAGTCCCAAAAGACCCTTGACCCTTTGCGGTCCTATAAAAAAAAGTTCCAGTAGGTTCCTAAATATTTAAGACATTTTTAAGATATAAATAATTTTGTATATCCGTTAGTTTCACACAAAAATATAATATAATTACGAAAAAATATCGTAAGTATAATATAATCGGATACGTTCACGAGAGCGAGCATCAAGAGTCGACAAAGGACCCACCGGAATAAAATCGACATAGGACCGCAAATAGTTAATGTATAGTTGCCGTTTACTGTTGTAAAAATACTATCATAGAAAGTGTCTAGAAGCTACGTTGCTTCCGTGGTCGTACAGATCATAGAAAATGTCGCAAAAAGCCCTAAAAGAGGACGGAGTCGCCGTAAGGTTTGTATGCTCAATCGGTCCGTTTTTCGGACCGCTGATATGACGAATGACTCGCGATCAGATACCATCCCTAAACATAACGAAAACGAAGAAAAGAGGGATTCGACAATTATAAAAACGGGCGCCTACTTTGCCGCGCCCTTCTTACGGCCCTGCCCTCGAGTCATGTAAAATTCCGAACTGAGTAAACGCGTCTGAAGAGCTCGTCTATCTTGACACGCACGTTTGGACCTAGGCAATTGGAGGGATAAGGGACTCTTTTATAGGTCTATATGAGCCACCTAAAGTAATATAATATCGCCATTCATATTCACTCTGATCCATGTGCAATTTGAAGATGAGGTGCAATAAAATAAATTCTAAAAATGGCAAATTTTTAAATATACTAATCGATAATGGCGGAAACACGAGCTATTTCGGAGATGTTTTAAACGATTCATAAAATATAGGTCGAGCTAGAACATTGAAAGATTCAAGAGTGTGGAGACAACACATTTCATATTCATATCGGTGCACATTTGCATTTAGTGCACAGTTGTATTCGTCAAAAACTTTTTGTTCCCACAAATAACGACGAATAACGAATAAAGAACAAACAGATGCGTTAATAAAAAATCGTTCAAAAATTATCTAATAAACTTAGACGGGATGTGTGTCTGACTGTTCGTTGAACAATATGGATTCAAATAAAAAGACTAAACGAATTTGCTCAATATATCATGGGGTTGTTTTGTGCGACGAAATGATTTAAAAGGATGTCGAATATCACGCGTTGGATTCTTGCCCGCCAAATAGCTGGAGCGGCATTTAAAATGTTAATCGAGAGCGTGTTTTATATTGATATGAATTTTACACGGCTCTAAATATACACCATTGCAGAATCTCTCGGTCATTTTAATGAAGTCTAGGATGGTAGATTGATACAAGTGGACAATTAAAATAATTAAGAATAATTACTTGGCATATTAAGGAAAAGACCCGATGGATCCGGAATATTGAGTGCTCTTCTGGGATGTATAAAAGTCTTTCGTTATTGCTCTCGTACAGACTGAAGAACAATCGATTATTTGGGCAATTCAATACAAACTGGGATGGTTAATAAAAAAAACCAAAGATGAACCAAAATTTTAATGCCATTGCTTCGGGAAATATTGAGCATTTTTCGAAAAATCGACACAGAGGACTGTTATTCATGTCAAGCGACTGTGTATTTAAAATACACTAACACAGTTTTATTGGCTTAGCGATGGTCGTTTTTCAAAAACATTCACAGGCGAATCAAATCTCTAAAATATTGTAGTTTAAACGGAACGTAACACGAAAGTTGCCATCTTCTCATCGATCTTATTAATTAAGCCCACATATCTATATTCCATATTTGGTCTGTTATAGCGCAGGGGACTGTTGCCATGAGACTTATAAATCGGATTTCATTGGAATTTAGCACAAAATACAAATTGAATTATGCTATTTTTCTGTACACGAGGATACTCGTATTGTTTTTGAGCATTATAAAAACGTTTTTGATGTAATAAAGCTCATTTTTCATTCCTTCGTCTACGCTCGTGTTTATCAAACATTTCATATCCATGTTTCATGGGAAAAGGGTTGTTAAATGTTTATTATCTTCGTCGATTAACTTAAAAGCATTAAAAAATCCCCTTAAATAATGTAATCCTATGAGATCTCACCCTTTGCTTTGTTGGCACATTATGAAGAGGCTCGATGATGACTTCCATTTTCTTTGCTATTTTTTTCATAAAGGCTCTGAAAAGATGACTGAAATGCTCTTATCGTGCAGTACAGAGCTCATTCTCCAAGCAGAGGTTGGCATTTCTATTATTGAACTTCACAATGGGCTTTGCGGTTGAACCGTTAGTCTCGTATTAGCTCATACAAGCGGAGAAAGTAAACAGGATTATGAGTACTTTTAGATAACGAACTGCTTTCATTTAATAAATAATGGTCGAATGAATATTAAGAAACTACATAGGCAAATTGAATTTCTGCCTCGAACAATCCCGAAAATAGTACTCGATTCCAGCTTGAAGATTTACCCACGATGGACCGAGCATTCGAGAAGTGCTTTTATTATATAGCAAATAAATTAAATGAAGATAATTGAATACAATAGAAACTATATATTGTAGCTGCTCATAATAAATATTATATGTGCTCAATATTGAAAGTTGTAATGTTTCAATGAAATTCCCGCGCTATAACTTTAGCAACGTCTAACAAAACTCTAACAATCTTGCATCGAAAGTAGACGATGTTTATTTAACAATAATTAATGTAAACTACTTATAGATATATTAGTAGCTTTGTACATTTTAATTTAATGCCGATATGTACAATCATTCAGAGCTCAAATTGTTTTATTAATGTCCACAATGTTAAATGTTTCATAGAATGTAAATTTCTTGATTTATGTTGTATAAACACTGCGAAATATGATCCTCATGCTACATCTTCCGTCTCTTTTTTGATATCAAAGAGCGGGAAGATATGCTTCCCGCGGCCAAATTTCTCTGTCGTCATTATTAAAGAATTACGCTTAGACGACAGTATTTGTATTTGACACTCGTCCACCTCCGTCCCAGTGCTCGGCTACGTAACGACCCGAGAGCAGAACGGACCCGCATGCAAACGTGGCCATCTCGGTGGGCACGTGGGAGCGGGGCACGTCCCAGGCACCCTACTACTGCGCTACAATGATGTCAGAAGTGGGGTCACATTTAATGTGCACAGAATAACAGCGTCATTGCATGGGGTTATTTCGCTACAGTCGTGTTCATTGGCCGCGCAATATTCTCTCTATATTATCTACTTTAATGCATCGATTCCAAATATAGTTCATTGACGTACGCATTTTGAGGTGGAGGGTGATCAACCCCCACGCCTCCCACCATCATACAGTTAGTGCGAAATGAATAATGGCAAATCACAAATAGCTGAAGATGATAATTTGTATGCGAATGGCAACAACGGCTCTAAATTTTTATGGGGATTCATGTAAACGATCCATCGGTTCGATACAATAAAAATAATATTCCTATGCTATGATGACGCGCAAGCTTCTGCTGACGTGGGCAGAACAGCATCTCATTGAAATTTAAATAACATTTCCTACGATGGTCCGTTTTTAAAAGCATATTCTTAGACAGACCGTATGATAAGTCCGTGAAAAAATCGCACGATAAAATATGAAAGTTTCACAAAATCGGTCAAACGGGTGATTAAACAACCCTATTTTGATGCGATGAAATAAGTTACAGTTTGCGGTTTCGTGCTTCATTCATCGTTGATTTGCATCCAAAAATTTACTGTCGGTTTTAGGATCTTGTGGCTGTAGCCAACGAGATAAATAACACTTCTGCGGTATACTAAAATGTTCAGCCATTGTTACCGTAAGACAAAAGAAACCTACGCAGAGCGCTCAACGTTGAAAGGCTATTATATTGCTTCTAGTCCGTTGATGAGTAATCACACGTATGTGCGTTCAAACTCGAGTAATTCTCGCACATTGAGTGCGTACATCATGCACTCGTACATCGATCGTACTGTAAAGTTACCCTTACACCCTTGCAAAAAAAAAGGTAGCCGAGCTCAAAGTCGAGAACATGGTCCACAGCATGATGGTGAGTAAGACGAACTGGGACCTTTGGCGAGATTACGTTGAAGAAATCATGAACGCCAAAGAGACACAGAGCGGCTCTCCAATTCTAGAATAGGGTCAAACACAGGACCAAACTACATGTCCTTTCGAAGCAATGTGATAAACAATACCGGGAGCACAGAGAAGGGCAAGGGAGGGATTTAGTCAGTAAGAATCAGACACTATCCTGGGATCAACTACAACATTATCCAGGGTGTCAAGATCCCCTCCCACAGGTAAAAAAAAACACCAAATATCAATCTCAAGTAGGGAATCCAATCCCGGGATCCCGGACAGTTTTAGTTGTTCAAGAATCCCGGGATTGGTAAACGTAATCCCGAAAAATTCGGGATTGTAATATTTATCTAACAGAAATCGTACACCTCACCAGCACGATGAAGGCTACTAAATCGAAACATTCCCGCCGAAATCTGAACGCTCGGAAACAGTGGCGTAACTACTAATTGGCGAGCTTAGGTGACGCCTAGGGGCAGTAACTGTCTAATCTATGTATATATATATATATATATGTATACAGTGCATATCAAATTGTTATATTAACCTTTCCCTACCGGTGATGTATTTACTACACTCGACTCTAAAAATGAGAATATCGATATGAAATATAATAGATACGGGCTTCAGAATTTTTATATTCCTCCGTAATATAATTACGAGTCATATCAAAGTATTATTATAGTATATAAGTATTCATCTGCAGCGACGGAAATAAATATTTTTTTTGGGAAATCGAGAATTTTGCGAGTTTTATTCCGTGAAGAATGACGCACCACTCGATGCCTTAATGTTACTTCGGCATATTTTTAAAATAATATTTAAATTTGTTGTTTTGAATTGCATTTTTATCTTTTCTTAAATAAATAAAATAATTTCGCCTTCAAATTATTTTTTATATTAAACAAATAGACTTATTAGTAATTTTTGATCAAATTTATCAATGTTATTTCTTACACTATTGAAAATCGCAACCCCGAAATCCCGGGATCTAAATTTTGGCTCGGGATTGGATTCCCTAATCTCAAGTCATTGAAATTAATTCGTAATATACAAATTAATCAATATAATAGTTTTACATTCGATCGAGTTTATGAACGCTGTTATTGTTTGGTGAAAAACATGGTACAAGGTCTGTGTCATCGGACATTAATTATTATCGGAAACATGAAACACATGTTGTATCACGGCTTTTATAGCTTGAATGAATATCAGCAATATAAAATTTAATAAAAATGTCCATTTACACATTTTTTTGAGTATGATCCTCGACTTTAGGAAATTCAGAGAGCCAATAACAATAACATTTTTGGATTAATAAAGCGATTCATTCGCACGCTCTTATTTTTTTAATCTCGCCTCATTATTCAGATTTGCTTCTTCTACTTTAAGAAAATATTTATAATTTGCGCATTCTTCGTAATTTCGCTTGAAGATCATCTTCCCCACGCATAGATCAAAATCTGCAAGCAACCATAACAAAAAATGGTCTTAAAAAAAGACCGTTAGACGGCCATGTACTTTTACCCACTCAATCCACCCATAATACCGCCAACAAACGATCCTATGCGTTTTGAGGCGATGTATCCGAAGATGTTTGCTTATAATTTAAAGTAAATACATTTTTCTAGCCACGTGCTTCTTTTCAATCAACCTTCGGGTTTTTCTTCTTGTCGATACGTATTTTTTTTCCTACGACATTCTTCTTTTTATCGAAAACACGCCGCATTTTTTTACAGACTGATTGTATAATAATTGAGCCGCAAACAGAATATCCCGGATCCGCAAAAGATACTCTGTCAAGTGCACCGATTACCCAACGATAGACCAACGTTGTTCGGGAGACAATTCCTTCAAATCATCCAAAAAACGAGCAAACTCAAAAGAAATCATTTTTGTGCCCTTGTCTAAAAATTCTATCTGCTAAGTGCTTGGAATCCATGCAAAATGTACGATTACAGTAATCCCTTGACAAACATCAAAAATCTTTATTTTTTTCAGAACGCCAAGGAGCTTTAATTTATCAAATACTTTCATATGAAATGTCCGATTTACATTCATGAGTATTTCGAGTACTTTTCAGTCATAGTCTAAACCTGTAAATGTAGGGTAGGCCATTTTTGCTTGAGCATCACAAAAAGTGAAACATCAACTAGCAATTGGTCGGAAAGAAGGCGAATATCGTTTATATTTTCTTCATCGCGCAAACATCTAAATATATGCTACTGTGTGTGTGCAAACGGTATCACTTTATTATATATTACACAAACACAGCTTAATCTAAACAACGCATGCCGCGATGGACATTCTGCGCGAGCGATTTGAAGACATGGTAAATTGGCTGCGTATATATCTCAGGTGTATGCGTATATACTGCAAACAATTGATACCCTCAAAGTCAACATAACGAACGCCATTCAGCAAATTGATGCATTCAGATAAATTGAGCTTTCCAATATGCAATAATTAAAGTGGCGCCTTAATAAAAGGTGGCAGATTTTATTCCGGAGGGTTTCGGACGTTTCACGTGAAAACATATGATATTCCATATCAAATTCCTTTGGCAAGGATTTATTTAATTGATATTTGATATGAAGCCCTCGAAAAATGGCGACGGTGATCTCAATAGAGGTGGGTCAAGTTGCCCTCCCTACAACGTAAAAAATGTTACTTTTATGAATCTTTGACTGATTTTTATTCTTGGTGAACTTTCTTTAAAGAAATTGAAGAGCAAATAAATCTCCTTAACGTCAGGCTGTGAATAAGAGCTTCGAGAACGGCAGGCATAGATCATTCAATGGGGAATTTTTGCGTTGTGTTGTATTGAATGGGGGTTGATTTTGCGCCGTGGAATTTAATTTATTACAAGGGATTACCGTCAATTGAAAATACACTCAACAATATAATAATGAAATCAAATACATACATTTTGGTCATTTGAAAAAATATTTATTTAGGTTACGTATTTTTTTGCATTGAAATGCAATCTAAAATGCATGTATTTGATTGAAAAATGTTAAATCATAATTCAAAAAAATGATTTCTTATGTGACTTACCATTTCGACCTGAATAGTAATGTCTAAAAAGAGTGACCAAAGCTTGCTCACCTGCAAAAATACAAAAAAATAAAATTAAAAATGAAATAAAATTATTTTACGGAATTTATAGAAGTCACAATGTATCATCAACGATAAGAAAAGACATTGTTTTTTTAACATGTTTTTACATATTTATATTTTCACAAAAATATATATATCTCGAAAAAAGAGCCCGTTAAATAAGTCGTTAGATAATAGTGATTTGTGTAATTAAACCTTCAAATAGCGCCCTAATTAAAGGTTTATAAATAATAATTGAAGGCTTTTCCGGCTTTTCATATTTTCACTCTTATTTTGGGCATCCAACGACCAAAATAAAATATTCGCCTATTGTTTTTATTTCGGTTTGCATTCATTCCTTATTTCCAAACAAAGCTGTGCCCTAAAAGGATTCCTTTTGAGCGCAAGGATATAAATATATTTAACACGTATCGTGCCAAGGACATTTTTCAAAAATGACCCACCAGGCCATCATACAAATTTAGTTCTATATTATATATTTATATATAAGGATTATAAATTGTGGTCAAAATTAAAAATTTTTTTTAAATAGAACCTATTTTAGGCCATCAGTCACCGGTGCCCGACGCGGCCTGTGTGGTCCATATGGGATGCAACGCATATTTTTTTTTTTTTTTTGTACAAATCTTTTTGAATAATACATTGTAATGATACATGATGGTTTATATATTTTTTGGATAGATTACATCTTATTTGTGGTATCAATCACTGACGGTTGACGTAGCGCATTACTTCGCGTACAGATTATTTATTCTATGATTCAAATTTACTTTTTCATTATGAAAAACACAAAAGTCAAACGGCACATAACTATTCAGATATATTTTTTGATATGTCTATATTGTAACAAATTACATCGACCTTTTTTTATTACATGAAATATGTCATCTGTGACAAGTTTATTTTAACGATGAATGGAATTAAATGTTTGAAAAGATTTTAGTCTAAGACAATGCAATTGAGAAGACTCTTTTTATTGCTTTTTAGAACATTTATTTTAAATACTATAAACAATAGAGAAGATAATTCCATTTTTTCACTATTTATTCAATAGAAACGATTGTTTTTACTTTTTTCTGTTCATCCCCCAAAATAAAGAGACGTTTTCTATTGGTCTTATTCTAACCAATATTATTGGTTCAAAATATCATGCTTTCAAAGTATAAGTCATACTTAGGCCTGATCCACACTATGATGCCGTTGACGGTTAGATCTCGCTCCGGTCTCGGTCCGATCAAATATTCTTACACAAGAAACAATCAGAGTATTCACACTATCGGATCGTTCCAATCCCGTTTTTTGTATGAAAATATTTGATGGGACCGAGACCGAGATCGAACTGTTACCGGCACCATAGTGTGGATCGGGCCTTACTCTTTGCACATAACTTATTGGCATATTGATCACGGTTCATTTAATGTCAATCAAATCGATATGCTGATCAAGTGATTGAAGGAATAACTCAACGAATATCATCCAGATCACGTTCTTGATCGCCGACAAATAAGTTGGAAATGAAGAGGTTTTTTGATTTAATTATTTGGATCGTCAAACTACACAGTATTTATTTATATTGGAGCAAAGACATTCATTTCAGGCAGAAATTTCCACAAAGTATAATGATTTTTCTCCAAATGATACATTTTGCGGATAATTCCACTGCAAACCCAGAATATCGGTTAGCAAAAATTCACAATATTTTCGATGATCTCAATATCAATTATAAAAAATATTATGAACCACAAGAATATGTCTGTGTTGACGAAAGCATGATACCTTTTCGAGGAAGAATCTCTTTTCGGCAATATATGAAATCCAAAAAACGGCATCATCTATCATTGCAAGACGATCGCGCCATGAACTTTTGAAAAAAAGATGATTCAACTCGAAATGTTCGTCGTTGCTGCACCAGGTGCTATAAATTAAATTGCAACATTGGAAGAAAATTTGCAAGGAATAAAACCAAACAGGTTGTAACGTATTGTGGGGGGTGTAATGGTTTTCAACATCTATGTTTAGCGTGTTTCAATATAGTACATAGAATTATTTAATTCATTTATACAGTATCTTATACATAGAGCCTATTTTTTTAATCATATATTATTTTAAATTTATTATTCTATTGTTTTGTATTATAAAACTAGCAAATAATGTTCATGATCTAATGTGTATGTCGAAAAAAAAGAGTTAAAAAGTTTTAGGTTAAAAAAGAGTTAAAGAAACTTTTTTAACTCTTTTTTAACCTAAAACGTATTTATAACATGATAAAATATGCATACATTCATCTAAATTAGTATATTGTAAATGTTTAATTATAAAAATCTCGTAGAAGAAGAACATGGAATATACCTACCGTTTTTTTGGATATGGTTTTTTAAAAAAAAAAGTTCGGGTGTTCCGCTTGTTCAGGAACACCATGTCTATCAGATTATATATTAAAAACTGTTAAATGTGTAACTGACGGCGCACAGAGACTATTTTACTAAATCGAGTGCCATCAGTCACCGGTGCCCGACGCGGCACGATACGTGTTAAGAAGCATATGAAATAATGCTCCCCCTAACATTCATTTGTAGCATCATTTTTGATCTCCTCTACCCAAGAGCAGTGAATGCTCCGTGACTTTATGTTTTGGGTCTTATTATGAGCCGAAATAGAACGCTATTCGAACAAACAAGGACTATCAAAAGGATCTAAAATAAAAATCAAGCTATTTTTAACATGTTTATACATTTCGAGTCGGTTTTTCCTTGTTGTTAATAATTAAAGTCCTATTTTATAGCCTACACATGCCAACCATAGGCTATATTTGCATTTTATCAATGCCAATCGTATTTGTGCAAAATTTTGCCTAATTCGAAAATAAATACAGGGTCTTTCGATAAGCACGCTCAATTTTTAAATTCAAATAGAATTAATTGTGTATAAGATATCCATATAATTTCTATTTTATTTGCAAGAATATTTGATGGCATTACGTCTAATCTTTGTATACATATATGTTTTTCAAATTGTTATATTAACCTTTCCCTACCGGTGATGTATTTACTACACCTCGACTCTAATAATGGGAATATCGATATGAAATATAATAGATACGGGCTTCAGAATTTTTGTATTCCTCCGTAATATAATTACGAATCGCATCAAAGTATTATTAGCGACGGAAATAAATTATTGTTTCGGGAAATCGGGTATCTCAGCAGAAAGGAATTTTATCAGACACATTGATGGTGTTATACGAAAATGGGGGCTCTCGCGGTCCAGCTTAGACTTCAATAATTTGCTTATCATCGATTTGTAGCGCTCGTTTTGAAATAAGTATGTAGTATAGACCAAAATCCGGATCAAATAGTTTAACAATATGCATTTGAATTGTGGATTGGTATCGTCGCCAAAATGATAATTATGCTTGTTTACACATCCATCAAAAGATGGGCCTCGTCGTCAAAGATAATTTTTTTGACGAAACGACTCTTTTGGTTATAAAATTCGATGATTTGTACACATTTTCAATGCTATAAATTTTCATAGTGAATTGCCATTACAATATTGAATAGATATCGAGATATCTTCAATTTATGTGTCGTTCAATTCCATCACGATTGGATCCAGCAAGGACATAAAACAACAGAGAAATAAAAAGACGATGCGATTGGCAGGAGACGATCAGATTGCAGCATTTAATAAGAGATGGAGTTAAAAGGAGGTTATTGGGGAGAGACGCGCGTGTCCTTGCCACGTGATGACTTATCAAAGCCACCCCAACCCCTGCGCCGAATTCACCACACCAACGTACTACAACGTGCCAGAGTATCCAACCCTCGAAAAAATATACACCTTTCAATCTACAACGCGATGATCAATGTTACTAACCGAATATTAATAAAGTCTCGATATTCCACACACCCAAGATTATAGTTATTATGAAATACAAGATTTTTTAGATAGGAAGAAATTTGGGTGTAACAGAAAAATCGACAATATTTTATGACCGAATATAAGAAGAATGGAGGCAAAAATAAACAACAATATCCATATTTTGCAAATAACATTTATGTATAAAATAATGATGTGTGGTCGCGAGACGTGGATAATAAACGCTAAATGTGCTCATATCGCTTGTGTGGTTTGGGAATAGGATAAAATAAATTCAAATGCGTTTTAATGCAAACTCTTTCGACATTGCCGCTAACTAAATTTTTTAAATAAATTTAACATCAGGCAATATTATTCTAAATTAATTTAGATCGACATATTACTGAAATTATTGATATTGTTAAAAAATACTAATTTTATTTTATTAAAATATAATAATTAATTTATTAGTGACATCTGTTGGCAGAAATTGCACATCGCCGATTATATTTATTCCTCACCGCGTTAAAAAATAATTTTATCAGTTAAAAGTTATCCAATCAACACACAGATGGGCTCAAATCGCATTTATATATTTTCTAATCAAATAATAAATATATTTGACGCGTCGACGCCAGAGACATCTGTTGATCGGCTGAGGAAAGCACTTTTCTAATATATTAGGTTGCATTTAAAATTATGACATAATATTGGCTAACGACTGTTTTAAGTGTCAATCAAGGCTAGTTAAAAAGTCATTAAAAACAAATTGCTTTTAGAAGTATTCAATTGAATGCGACATTCTAATATGTCGGACCCGACGATTTGTTTGCCGAAGCCAACAAAAAATCGTGCGTGTAATCCTCGACGTTCATTATCGCCACCGGCGTCCACTATTTCTCAAGCTATTCCTCGATCTGTCATCCAATTTCATGAAGAAATTCAATTTTTTGTTTACTTATCCGTCTGTCCTGAGCCTCTTCCCTCCAATTGCGCAAGCCCAGGCGTGCGGCAGCTCTTCCGACGCGTCTACTGTCACTCAGTACCGTAACACGAAATAATATAACACGAGATATTGTGTGCTACATGACGTGCCCAATATAGACGGTGGATTTGGACGAAGCTAGTGATTGATGCTTCGCCGTACATGTCCATGACGCCTCGATTGGAACTCATGGCTTCGGAGCCTGAGGTCTCTTTCCGGAGACCTCGAGGTTCTTTGCTTGAGCATAGATATATAAAAACCATTAAAAATCCACCCTTATTTAAGATGTAGGATATATCCAATCTAAGGCCGAACCAAATATAAATTGTTTGCGAAATATAGTTAATTGTAGTCGACCATGTACTAAAAAATTGAGAAATTTCAAACTCCTAAGGATATGAGTAATTGCGTCATTTTTTTTTTCGACACGAATAAAAAAATGTTTTCGACGACTAACCGGTTAGTCACATGCCAGCAGTTTTCCTCAGCATTTTTTTTTTTCAATTGCAAACATTTGTTGCAACAACGCTTTGAACAGGTTGTCAAATCACATCTAAAATCCTTGAATTAAATATGAATGTTAAATAACAATATAATTCCATTAAATAGACAAATTTGATGCATTTCAAAGGATGGGTGAACACTATCGACATGGGAACCCCCTTCTCATCCGAGCTGTATATTAGTCCCGCTATTCGGGGCTATATCAACCCACTCGCAACGTGCACAGCAGACACTTGATAAATATTATAAATAAGGGAATAATAAGAGTTTTGAGTTTCGCTCGTGGTCCCAAAAAAGGTGCTACCGCACAGACACTTCGACGTCGATGAAAACCCAAACCTAAGCAACCAAGTTAATTTCAGCTTAAAGGATGACAAGTTCGAACAGACAGCGACTAGTATAATCGGACTCTAAGAAAGAGTTCATGCCTCGTGCTACTGTGCGGTCTGTTCTAAGTGCCCTCGAACTAATCACACAGAAGATTCCAGACGCCACACCTTTCAATACGCGGCCTCCAAAAGGAGGCTAAGTTCTCGCAGTAAGACCGGCGTTAGCGGCGGATCACAAACCTGGAAGAGTGAAATAGAAGGAAGCATGGTCAGTTGTACTACCATCTGTCCCAGGTCCTTACTGGGCATGGCTGCTTTGGAGCATGCCACATACACGACGTTCGACTGCCCAGCACGGAGCATTGAAAACGACACTCTCTGCAAGGAGCTTAAACTAAATACGCTCTCGTCCGTTAATATGATTCCTTCAATGCTTAAAGATGCCAGGATATGGAATGCGTGGTGCAAGTACACCAAGTGCAATATGCAGCAGAAGGAAAACGCCGAACGTGAGAGGCAAAAAATTGCTTCTTGAAGTACCACCCACTGAACAGACAGAATAATCTACAAGCAGACAGCTGAACTAGTAGCCGAGTGGCAGCAGAAGAGAATGGGGGTTTTAGGGGATAAAAATCCCGCATTGGAAAACCCCACGGTGTCATTGAAAGATTTCCCCCCTTCGTAAAAAAAAAAACAAAAAAGAATGCACCCAAAGATGCGATGAAGGACGAAGGAAGAGTTACACTAAAACGCATAAAAGCGCGAAGTCACTGCCACCAAGGGTCCAACATCAGCTTGAAGGTTCTGCAGCAGATGACGGACCGTAGAGACTATCTCTTCCCCATTGGCTTGGACACTTTTCACGTTCGAATAGCCAAAAGTCGTTCTCCTCTGTGTGCACTAGGCTGTTGAAGATAGTGGTGTCACTTTTGCACAGAGTTCTCCTGCTCTTTCTGCAATCGGCAGTTTCACATTCCACTATAGGTGCGCAGCACAGGGTAGGCTGCACATCCAAATTATGTTAACTGGACAAGTCTGAGTCCCGCAACGTTTGATGAGAAGGCCCCAAAAAGTTTTTGAGCACATTGACATGCATATAAAAATAGTGTTTGAAATACCAACCTTCAATTGAAAACTAGGTTTTTCTCTGCTCTGATGCCGCGTAATAGTCAAATTGTAATAGGAAACCGCGCATATCGAGGACCGAATTATGTATCCAGTTATGTTCCAGGTTAAAAAACTAAATGTGTCAAACTCTTATATCTCATATTATTATGTGGCACATTCATCCAGCTGCGAGACTTCAAGGACGACACTCTTCCGTATTTATATTTAAAAAAAAAAATATTTTCTGGGAATAACGACTATAAGGAGCAATGCAAGGATAAACAACTCACTTTGAACGGACCGCAGGGTTTTATAACATTATTTTATTAGTGTAATCATTTAGGAACCTTAATGGAAATATTTTTTGTTTTCATTCATAGAATCAAATCAAATCAATAATCAACATGATCGAATGAAAATATTATTAGCATAGAGATAAGTTTCATAAACATCACCAAGGTTGAAAAGTTCAAATAGATTGTTTTAATGGTAATCCGACCAGGTTTGCTCCAAAGAGTCAAAGTCGTATATCAAATGCGTATAGTTTGATCGTGATGAGATCAAAGTGCATTCGATTTATTTCCAAAATACAAAATGAACTTTGGCTTGAAAATAAATTTTCATTTTTAAGCCGATATCCGAAACGTTTGCTTATTATTATTTTAGGTACACTTTTAGAACAACTGGTGACATTGTAGACCTTCGTGCGTTATTTTTTTTTTTTTGGGAATATGGCGTTGAAGAAGCGTGTTGAATACACAAGTCGTTGATGATGCTAAATACCCGAAAATCGACCTGACATGAACACCAAAGAATACACAAAAACATATGTTTCTTAATCAGTTATGTGGCGCTTGAAACGGTTCGTTGAATCCCGATAACTTGCTAAATTGGCTGAAATTCGATGATTCATCGATGCGCAAAAATAAAATATGTCAGATGCGTTTGTACATTTTATTGATTTAAAAAACGAAAATCGTCTGTACAAAATGATTTAAAATGGATTCAAAGCGAGGGGGGCCCTCGAAATTTGCGCCCTGGGTCCGTACTTCAATGCGCCACTGAAACAAATAAACACCTCCGGTGAATAAAAATGGATTTCAAGAAAACTAGCATTAATTCATTTACTAAAATAATACGCGATAAAATCGCGACGGGCGTCATTTTGAGATATCCGATATCTGTCGATACTAAACTAAAGTCTAAAGTTAATATTTTCGCCCGAGTTTGAGCTACATATTTTTTTGTTTTTGTTTTGTTGACAAGATGGTTTCACTTATAGTGTTAATTGTCACATTGAAACAACTTTCCAAGCTTGAGAAATAAATAAAAATCCAACACGAACGAGCTAAACATGCGCGGACGTTTATATTTATACTGTTATCATATCATACATGTTCCCACGGAAGCACAAACGACATACAAATACTCGGATGGCTTATTTACAATGGTGAATTTCCATAAAAGAGCAGGGTCCCAAAATAAGTTCAAATAAGTTTGAATATTCCCAGGGTTCAAGTTTCAGGGTAATTAATTGTGCCTCCAGGGCTTCAATTTTTAGGTACGTCCATGATCAAAGAAGCGGTCCGTCATTAAAGTCTCGCAGCTGGATCTTCATGATCTGTAATCCTTTGCTTGTTTTTGAGACTTCCTCCTCATTTTGGATGTCTATTTTCAGCATAAAAGATTGGGTGTATTATTGATGATGGATAAACGAAAAACTATAATAGAATACTTTCAGAGGAACAAATATAATACAGTGGAGAAGGTCACAAAGACAATCTGAATAGCGTTTTTGCTTATCAGTTGTTTTAAAAGACAACAAGACGCATAATCTTAGGGATTTCATTAATGTTTCTGCATTGGAAGTGTTTTCAAAAGATTTAGCCTGTGTTCATCAAGCAATTCAAGTTAGAATTGACGATGGAAGTGTCATCGGATTGATTCACGTCTAAATATGTTTTTGATACCGACTGCAACTATACGAAGCACTTATCAAAATGTCATGTCTGATATGTCACAATAACATAATTTTCATAACGTTGACCTAAAATTATGCTTTTAGCGATAAAGACGAATTCCAGCAGTACAAAATCGTGGGCATTCGATCCATTGCCGAACATAAAAATCTTGAATTGATCGTACCCATTGGCGGAATTAGCGCTTGAGAGGCCCTTGGCGCAATTTAAGTTTGAGGCCCCCTAGATCCATTTGGATTCTCAGGGTGCATTTATTGAATCCCTTGAATTACGCGGCAGGTCAAAAACTCGTCGAGGCCCCTTGAATTTTTAAGACCGATTGGACGCCATCTATAGAACGACATAGAGACGTGCTTATTAATAGCGCACAATGATGCACCATGATGCGATATTTCCAATTGAGATTTGAATTCCAAAGGAATTTTCGAAAGATAAAATCGCTCAGTTATCGCATACTTTTTTTATCGACGGATTACACTTAAATTAAAACAGCTCTAATATGCAATTCTGAGCCTCAAGCGCCTATGATTGAATAGAATTATCAATGATCTAAGCTAGATAAACACAAACCACTTACAATTCAATCTCTATAGATCCGATTGTCATATGGGAGATTAAAAATAAAGCTATTTTTGTAAATACTGCCTGAGTTTTAGTATAAATTATAGCAAAAATGAACGCCCTGATTATTAGCAATAATTTAAATTCCATTAGCGGATTTAGCACTAGAAAGGCCCTTGGCGTAATGTAAGTATACGCGGTGTAACATAAACTACATAACTTTAAGCCCCCCTGAATTTATGAGGATTTTTTTGGCACCTATAGGTAAATCTGCCTCCGCTCAAACGTATGGATTTGCGCTGTATTTGCGATAAACCGCGCAAATTATGGCCGTGTAAATGCAAAACGAAATGCAGTTCCATCATGTTTTTATCGGCTTTAAAATTTGATGGATCGCTTTCAAGTTCATCGGGATGAAAATTTACCTTAAATTACACGGTGGGTTAAAAACTTCTCAAGGGCCCCTGGATGTATGAGACCCGAGGCGCGCGCTTCCTATAGGGAAATCAGTTTAAAATAGGGTATTATTTGACCCCGAGCGCGATTTCATCGCCCACGTGCATATTTACTGAGAGTCGATAAAAACTGTAATATGCAAGCAAGATAGTGCATTTTTAGCAGATTTGCATTTATGTAGGCCGCTTATAGTTCTCTCAAACGAGTAACATGAGCGATAAATTAAAACGTGCATGATTTAAGTCACAAATAACTTTAATTTATGCTCTTCTCATTGCATGTAATCTTATTCATACGCGTTTATCAACGAAAAATATTTGAATTCGCCGTCACTAAATTAAACAAGATTTCCGCGAATGTAATATTAGCACATTCGAACTTAACAATAATTAATTCGCTTTGTGTCCATAGAAGTCCATGCGTTCTTCGAAACGTTGATGAATTCCCAAAGGATGAATGTTTTCCACTGAACTTCAACGGGAGATGAATGTGTTATTCTGCTTTTATCAAAGAGTTCATTAACATTGAAAGCTATTTTGGAATTGTTTCTTCTAAGACTTCCAATCTTCCAATTTAACTAAGGAATTTCAATAAATTCGTTGTTTAAATCATTACTAGTGGATAAATTCATTATATTAATGTTGTTACGAGGAATATCCAGAAAGTAAGTGTACTATGACAATAACGGGCTGTGATTTTTTGATTTTTAAGGGTTGATCATACTGAATAGTAGATCGGGATCTCCTGACAAAGCGAGCAAAACAGGAACACGTTAATACGTAAATTCACGTTGTAGTGTTCAGTTGCGTGAAAGATGTCGGTAAGAAATCCCGCCAAATTCGAGCGCGTCAATAACGCCCGCGAGTTTCTCGCGCGAATTTTCTGAGCTCTTTTGTGACTAGAGATAAAAAATGGGGGGCTCAGTACACGTCCGAGTCAAAATGTCAGTCATCACACCAATTCCCTATCTGTCAAAAAAATCAAAACCACAATTTCACATGACCTCAGAGTTTAGGGACTGAAAGGGCATCATTTTGGATGAATTTCTGCCTTATAGAGAGATCATCAATGCACAACAATATTGTGAGACCGTAAAAAACTCAAAACATAAGGAGTATGCTGTGACGAGATGAGTGTGCTTCTTGTACGACAACGCCCATCCTCACACGGCCTTAGCCACCAATTGCACTTATTTGTTTGGGATGTTTTGAATCACCCTCCATATTCCTTTGACTTAGCGCTTTCAGATTATCATATTTTCCCGTCCCCTGAAAGAACATATGCGTGGAATTAAATTTTTAACCGACGAGCAGGTGCAGTAAGAGGTTCTGAAGTGGGGAAAGAAGCTGGCGGGAGAGTTCTTCGAGGAGGGCATAAATAAGCTTTATGATTATGTTGAAAAATAATCAACAAGTGTATAAACAATATCCTGTTTTTTTTAAAACTACTTTTTCTAAAAAAAATACATATAAAAAAATAGTACACTTACTTTCGGGATGTGCTAATTTTTTATAATTTTATCGTGATTTTGCGTACAAATTCAAACGCCTCCATTTACGCAGCTTTGTGCGTCAGAACAGATTGTAGATCGTCGGTCAATCCCGAAGAAATTGAAGGCGATCCATATACGAAGATCTATCGAAATTTAAGACCTTTGTCCTAGGCCAAAAATCAAAAGGGGACCATTGTTTCAAAAATGTTAAATATTTAAATATTGAAGTGTATAAATTCATATACAATCTTCATGATTTATTAGAATGGATATTCGATTTGTTACACGGTAAACGTTTTTGAATCAAGCGGCCTTGATTTTGATGATATGATTAGGTCCTATACTCACTATCAAATCGTGATATGAGGTGAAGAAAAATTAGAAAATCGTCGATAAAAATGCGTCGTTTTGAAGCCGACTGAGCATAGAAATTGAATACTGGCAGTTTCAATTTGCGCGGTTTTGCATCGTTCAAATTCTTGTCTATCGCGTAAGTCGAATCGTCGGCTGGCATAGTTGGAAGAATTGTTTTCCATCGGTGGCTTTATACTTTTATTTACTTGTTCGAGTAACTTTAAAGCTGTTAAGACGTCTTTTAAGCACCCCTCAAAGCTTCGGCATTCACCCCAACCGCAGAGCGGTTGGAAACCGCCTTTCAATGGTACATCTTTTCAAGCAAAAGACGCACACAAAAGCGCGCCTCAGCGACGACGTTTAATATATGTACTCGATTCAACATTTGTTATCGCAAGATATTAAAGCACTCGTTTTAAATTATAGGAGCATGGTCCATTGCAGAAGTTCAAGACACACCTCCTAAATTTGTTTGATTTAAGACCAGCGATAAAACCAGTTTTACTTTCACTCGGTCCATATATCTCGGCGTTGTGTTCACTTAATTTATCACGTGTTGGATTGAGACAATTTACACAGCATGTACGAATTGAGATCATGGAGCAAAAAATGATTGAAATGCTGGCAATGTCATTTTTTCAAAGTTAACACATGGGCGCCGCATTTGGTGTAAGGACTTGAATAACATATATCGCGCGTTTATCTCTCTTATCGTACGAGCTATTAATACTTTGGATTTAAATGTATGGATAAGTGTTGGACGAAACTCAATTATTGCATCCAGAGTCCAACAATCATCAAATCTTACGTTCCAAATCAATTCGAGTCCGAAGTTTGTTGATACGCGCCCGCCAGGCGACGATGGACGTTGAATGATGATGAAATTCGACAGCTCGATTTAAAACTGAATCATTCGCATCGGTTTCAATATGAGACTTCCTGTGATCCCGAAAATGTATAAACTTTCATCATGGGATGATTTACTGCATCCTAATTTGTAAATGTGCGCAATATCCGCATTTTCTTCCAGGCGTTCCAAATTGCAAGCCAATTGCCTTGACCTAGAAGTTGGATTTATACATCAAATTCATCAGGGATCGACGCATTAAATCATCCAAATAACACCACTCAATTATTATATATTGATATGCGCGGTTTCCTATACATGCCGCGTAAAAGCAAAGCCGTATTTCAAAGGATAAACATATTTTTTAGCAATTTCTTGAATTACATTATAGACCAAAATCTTTTTGAGGCAAATCCGCCACTGGTTTACACAATTTAAGTTTGAGGGTCCATTCGGTTTTTCGGCCCGAACAAATTCTAAAATTCAACTACATTCGATCCTCAATATACGCGGCTTCCTATTACGATTTTGCATTTACGCGGTTAATAACCTGGTTTTTAAATTGAAGGCTATTGCTTCTACTACGATTTATGCCGCGTAAAATTTTAATCGTGTATTTCAGGGGATGAGAACGAATTACTTGTATCCCTTGGGTCAAATAATACACAGTCGTCGTACAGGCGAACGACTCGATTTGCGCGGAATCGGGACCTGTTACCAAGTCCGCGATTTATGCATCGAATCGAAATTTGAACACAACCGTCTTATCATCAAAAACGTTCAAGGTTATTAGATTCAGAATTTGCTATCAGATCGATGTATGTGTAGATTGAAATTGTAGCCAAAAATGTCCTATTAAATTATAATACATTGAACCGCGCAAATCGAGACTTTTCATGCGAAAATCGTAATAAATAAGCTTAAACGCTTTAATCGCATTTTCTGATCGATTTCACAATCCGTTTTCATATATTTAACTATCAAAACAGTCATCCAGCTGTGATGAAAATTTATTTAAAATCATCGCTCAGTCAAAGTTTCAAATGCAGATTAACGTTTCGTTATTTTATTGTGCGCTCGCTATTTTATTTACGCGATTTTTGTGCAAATCAACGTACAATTGATAAAATTAGAATCACAAAAACGCCTTCAATTGTGTCGATCAATCATTTTTGACGTTCAATAATGCGACCGACATAAAGGACACCAAATTGTACAATACTATTGTTTAATTTGCAATTTAATTTGCAATTTAACACTGTATAATTTGCATCGGAAATAATTACTATAGTAGTAATGCACTATGAATGGAGGTGATCTTATGCATTAATTTTAGAGGGCCTCAAAGAGTTTTTGAATCACTGCTTAATGCAAGGGATTCAAGAAATTGCTCAAATAATATGCTCATCCTTTGAAATAAACGGTTTCATTTTTACGCGGCGTAGTTGAAATTTTAGTCTTCAATTGAAAAAAAGGCAATTTAATTCCCTGATACCGCGTAATTAGGGAATCCCGGAAAGCTTTAGGTGCTCATGAATTCCGGGATTAGTAAACGTAATCAAGAAAAATTCGGGATTGAAATTTTTTATCTAATAGAAATCGTACACCTCACCAGCACGTTGAAGGCTACCAAATCGAGACATTCTCGCCGAAACTTGGACGCTTGGAAATTTCGGAATTGGCGAGCTTAGGTGACGCCTAGGGACAGTAACTGTCTAATCTATGTATACATATATATGTATACAGTGCATATCAAATTGTTATATTAACCTTTCCCTACCGGTGATGTATTTACTACACATCGACTCTAATAATGGGAATATCGATATGAAATATAATAGATACGGGCTTCAGAATTTTTTTATTCTTTCGTAACATAATTACGAATCACATCAAAGTATTATAGTATATGAGTATTCATCTGCAGCGACGGAAATAAATAATTTGTTATACGAAAATGGGGGCTCACACGTTCATCAACTCGAACTAGCATTTAAATATTTGATGACGATACCTTCAACGAGTGTGGAGGCTGAACGTGCATTTTCAGCAGCAGGTTACCTGGATAACAAAATCAGATCCAGACTAAATGACGAAACACTCGATGCTAGTGAATAAACAACCCTTTATAAGACACAGAGTTTCTACACGTTATGGATATGGGAGGGTAATTGAACTCATCCAGAGTTCAACGGGTATAACGACCGCCTAGATTAGGACATCTATGCAGAATGCTATCAAATCGATTTGAATAGTATATAAAACCTTTCCTGGAATTTTCGCTTTTAAAATAAATTCGCCCGTAAACACAAAAGAGAATCTAATAAACGAACGTTCAACTATCAGGGTCGGTCATACTAACTGAAGCATATTCGCACGTTTCGCACATATCGATAAAATATGATCTCGTTGTGTTCATTTATAGCATATAAAAGAGAATCGTGCGGTTTTATTTAAAATCACAAGTTCGTTAAGTGGCAAAAACGAGCCAAAAGAAAGGTACGCAATCCATTGTTGAGCGAAAACTTCAAAGGCAATAGAAGCGTAATATGGTTAATATGGTTTGCCTTTTTTAATTGTGTGTGATTTAAGAATGAAACAACTCAAGTTCTTCGAGTCGAACGACGCTTTTATGAGATCGACCTTTCATTTAAGCCGACTAAAAAAATAATTTTGTACGGCTTTGCCGAACAATGCATCATTTGACGAAAGAACGTTTCATTTCCAGCTCACCAGTTTTGATGTATTTTTAAATTTGTGGTCACGTTCTCGACGTTTTACCGAAGCTTTGAACTGCTTGTAATATGTATCGATGCATGTCAGAACTGCATGCGATTTTTAAAAATGCATTCGTCCGCCCACAAAGGCCATTGATACCATCAGATCGATTTGAATCAATTTGCTCAATTTCCACGTGCTTACAAATATTGAAGCTACACATTAGCATGCATTATTGAGCGTCTCAGAATAAAATTCGATTTTAAAATGCACAGTGGCGGATTTAGCACTCGAAAGGCCCTTGGCGTAATTTAAGTCTGGGCCCGCTGGATTTGGCTTTTCAACCTGGGACAAATTCTGGCATTCGGCCTTCGATATACGCGGTTTCCTATTACAATTTCACTGTTACTTCAAATCAGGGCAGAAAATAGCTTAGTTTTTAAATTGAAGATTGGTATTTCAACCACAATTTCTAAATGCCCATGTAAAAAAAAAATATTCTCAATTATGACATTTTGCAAAAACGTGATGTTAACGAGCAAAATGTTCATCCTTTGGCTTTTTCAAAAGATGCAGGCATTTTATGCAAAATCTCAATGTAAGCATAGACGACATCGGATAAATCTATTTGAAGTGTTTTACAAATGTACAATTATATTTAGCATTGATCTGGGGTCATGATGTCTACCAAACCATTAATTAAATGCATATTATCCACCATCTGTTTTCATTTGGCTCTATCTATTCATAGATGATATAATTTCATACATGATGATATACGCATATGTTATATGTAGTAATTATTGAAGGATGCTGCGCGAGTCATCCTTGCGGGTCTCGCACATCACTGCTTTTACAGCATTACAACGGACCGATTAAATCATTTTTATGATTAAAGGTTTTCCAAATAAATTAAAATTAAAAATTATCATATTATCGATATAAACGCATATAATTTCAAGACACAATTGTCATTATTAAATTACAATGTGTCCATATAAACGACCACGTGTTTGCAATAAATTGCTATATAAATTTATTTCACCGCTTTGAAGTTAAGATGTTGAACATTTGAGAAGCGTTCAACATATCATGTTTGGAAAGCGCTTATAGAATAAATTTAACATTGCTAACAAACTTGCAGTAGCGAATTTACACTATAGTGCCATTGACGGACCGGACCGAAACCGGAGCGAGATCGAACCGTCAAAGGAACCATAGTGTGAATCGGACCTAAGTGTAGTAGACACTCAATTTGATTTTGAAAAAGTTTTTGATCCAAAAAGATATTGTTCAAATAATAAGCTCATCCTTTGAAATGCATGGTTTCACTTTTATGACACGAAGGATTAAAATGGGTCCAGTCTCAAACTTAAATTGGGCCAAGGACCTCTCAAATGCTAAATCCGCCACTGCAAATGTGTATGATTTAATGTTTTCGCTTTGGATTATATGTCGATGAGTGCAAAGAATGGTCATCTTATATTTGCAATGTCTGAGCGCTCAATAAATTGTTATGACTCAGACTGGAACATCCCTGGAGCGACCCTTGGCAATTCAGGCTGCTGAAAAAATAGATCGATAAGTCTGGAGCCGGCGTTGCACCGGTATTACAAAGAAATGCAGCCGAACTGAAGTGGAATGCGATCAAAGTCACAAATGTGTCCCTTCAAAATTTTTACTTAGGTTAGTTTCCAATTCACTCCAAAAATGACAGCTCAACAACCACGTGGAGATCATTTGTTGTGATGTACCTGCCGATAAGAGCCAAATCAAATTCGGTTTCATTGATAATTTTATTTGCATTGATAAGGATAACGTTGCGTATAATTCGGGCAAATATATAACCTGCGCCGATAGAATACTTTTCTTGATCAAACACGACATTGATAACCATTAAATTCTATATCGTGCGTTAAAACTCTTCAGAAAGCCAAATTTTTCCGCCGAAAATACAACGCACAAAAATACGCGACCGGCCATCGCGCCGTTAATCGAGCCCCAATCCGGAACGCGCTTGAGCTTCGTCGAAATTCTTCCGGAAACGTCTGCTCAAATTGTCCCTCGACGTTGTCGTCGAGAAAATAGCAACACAGCCTTGCTGAAATGCCACATTTATCGCGGTTAATGATTGAGCGCAATCTCAGAGATCATCCTTCGAGCGAACAATGCCAGCAAATTACCACAACGGCGGCCCTTTCGAAATGAGCATCTAATTCAAAGAACAGCACGGATGCTACATTCGCATCCAGACGACAGCTGGTCCAATGCACAAAACAGTCGCATAGCAATCGCAATATTCGCACGATAACGTGTGGTATCAATCAAAACGCATTCATACCGAACCGGAATATGATCGGATGCAATATTGCGGAATTTCATTGATATTGTGATGATATATATCATCCGATCGCCTCTGTCTACGATCTGCGCATTTATTGAGCGTAAGCTCGTTTGATTTGTCGATGTGGATTGCCCAATTGACAAATTTATGATTTTTTCCTGCATTCGGATCGGTTGGACGTTTGTGAAATATATTCGCGCTAAATACACATTGTGCATGGATTTTTTGCGACATGTTTGTGCGAAACGTGGAGCTAATAATTTGAGCAATTATTTGCGTTTTTAATGATTTATTCGATGCATTTTGATGTTCATTTTCATGAGATTTGAAACATCAATGGGGAAAAACAGTCGATCAATCAACGGTGATTTTATCATATGATGTTCGATACATAGATGAATTGGAGAAATTTATGGAAAATGAAACGTCGGGGAATGAACGAGGAACATTTATAATCCCAAGGTTATAAACATTTTCGCAAGAATATCCCGAAAATGTTATTATTGGAATCCAATATTCATGAAGCTTGGCGTCTTTTATCGAATTGTGGATGAATTAAAACTATTTTTCATTGATAATATCGATGCGGAATTGAATAGGCTTTTATTTTAATATGGTTTTCCCGCATATATCGTTCGTATAAATACGCAAATAACATCAAATTTTTACTCACTTGGTTTAAAATGGCATTTTATCTTGTCAATCTTGTCATGGCGACAAGTAATCTATAATAGACGATTTTTTTTAGAAGTTTGGTCAATACCAATCCAAGAAATATGAATGCGAATCGACGAGCATGGCTGAAAATAGCCGAGGATTTATATTCTCCATTGATTTTTAAAGCCATGTGAATCCAGATAATGATGAGCAGGCAAATTAGAACCAATCTGTGCAATTCTATACCCAAGAACAAACCGGATGATAGCGTTGATACGCGAAAGATACAGCAATATCTACGTCATTCCATGGAGATATTTTTTAAAGCATACATGTTATTAATCGATGATATGTTTATCAATATGCATCAAACAACAGATTTAACACATCGCGCCCGGGCGCCATCACAAATGATTTCGATCAAATTGAAGTATTGATATTATTTTTTTGTTTAGTATCGATGGAATATAATAATTGATCGGCAATGCATCGGTTTGAGGCCCTTGATAAATTCGAAAAATCGACACCAGCACAGAGAATCACCCAGGCCCTTTAATATTTATATATATTAATGAGCCCAAATCAATTCAATAAGACAAAACTCAAACAACATTCGGATCACATGCCCACAATGACGCCGATCACGTGAACGTTTGGTTCCATCATCCAAAGTCGGTTGTTCAAACACGTCCGCGTGTATTTTGTGGGCGTCGATATTTTGATATTGTTTGAATTTACAGCTGGAGATCGTCGAAAACGAAACTGTATATGAGTTCGTTCGATCGTCGAGTGCGCACCGCCCGATCGGATCGGCGTCTATGTATCGCCACGCCGCACTTTTGGCGCTTTTTGTAAAAACGCCGATTTGCATTCGGGCGTTTAAATTTGCGCTTATGGTGGGATTTTCGTGTGGTCCTTGATGATGTTGAGTTTGGATACGTTATGTTCGTTTTGTGGGTAATTTTTGAGGAAAAGTGGACGTCGTTTGATCGATCATGTGGATTCGCATGGGATTTGACCTTGAGCGGATAAGGGAAGATGTAAACAAGCAGTGCAGCGGGTGCAGTCCCGGAGGAGCGCGGCGGGGCGCAGCGGGAGCGCCGTGGCCGTGAGCAGCAGCGTGCCGCAGCACTGCGATCTATTAACATCTCGCAGAGTTACAAAACTCGACGTCACGTGACGCCCGACGTAGATATTCACGTCGCTGCCATTGCACCGATGGCATAGATAACGCGTCCGCGGTCGACGGCCTCGCAGGAGCCCTCGGCTCGGGGGAGGCGCCGGAAAAGTCGGCCGGAAACGCACCCCGGACCGGACGCGTGCAGGACGAGCCGCGCGCGAGGATCGATGCGCGACCACCGGGTCGGTGCGATTTTCAGCCAAAATTTTCAGGCTTCGGACGCCGGAAGCGAGGGCGCTCGCTCGCCGCGTCCCGCGGGCGACGCGGGCCGAGCCGGAGGGCGGCGCGGAGGGCCCGAGGGCCGGGGCCCCCCCGGAGGGCCCCGGGACGGCGGCTTCCCGGAAAAGGAGGCGAGTTTGATTGACGAGGCGGAGTCATGTGATCGATATCATGTGATCGTACTCACCGTTGCCGCCGATGAGGGGGTAGTCGTCATCGTGGCGGCCTATGTAAGTCTTGAGAGGAGTGTCGATGAGGGAAGGCGACGAGCGGTCCCTGTCGCTCATGTCGGCTCGCCGACGCGGCAATACTCGCACTTTGGCCGCGTTCACGCGCTCCTCCCCACACCTTATATATAAATACACACGACCTCTCTCCGAAATCAATCTAATTGTGGACACAGCGGGCTCTGCGTGACATCTCGCGCCGAGTGCGCGCACTGCGACGGTGGCGCCGGCGTCGGCGGTGGCCCCTCGCCGGGCGCTCCGCCGCGCCTGCTCACTTCGCGCACGCAACCGTCGATACCGCACCGACCCACACACACACACACACACACACTCCTCGCCTTCCCGAAACTTTTCCAACTACTCCTTTCCTTTATTAACTCTTACCGGTCACCCGTTTAACGCCTCAATTTTCCGATGCCGAGTGTCAATTCATATACATATTCATATCCAGCATACATTTTAACCGCTTGACTGCCACGCCAAATTATGCACAAACTTCACAAACAGATTTTATTTGATAGACACCACAATCAAGCGATACATTTTCGACCGATCGTAAGACTTAAACAACCCACCCGATCGGTCTTCTTCGGACAATTTCGTTTTGCAATCGGCGGTTCGATAAACGGACCGATTGGACACGCATACCTCGTCCTCTTTTAGGGCGTTTTATACGATCTCTACAATCACGGAAGCTCCCTCAGAGGCTAACGTACATAGATTAGACCGCGCCAAATGAGGTCGCGAACGAGTCTAGACTTCCCTCCATCCATAAAAACTATATATATCCTGCTAATTTATGCTGCTATCTTAGCTAGTGTTTAAGTTATAAAATCTAGCTAATTTAAACTGCTAACTAAAATGGCCACTCGAAATTGAAAATAAGCTTGTTCCGACGGATATTAAATTCAGGTTTGCTGTGAAACATCATCATCATCATCAAATTTGATCAAAAATTACCAATAAGTCCATTTGTTAAATATAAAATAATAATTTGAAGGTAAAAGAATTTTATTTATTTAAGAAAATATGAAAATACAATTCAAAAATAGATTAAATTAAAACACTAAAAAATTCAAATATTATTTTGAAAATATGCCCGACGTAACATTAAAACGTCGAGTGTTTCGTCATTTAGTCTGGATCTGATTTTGGAAGCCAAGCAGCTTGCTGCTGAAAATGCACGCTCAGCCTCCACCCTCGTCGAAGGTATCGTCATCAAATATTTAAATGTTAGTTTTAGTTGATGACCCCGCGTGTGTCCCCATTTTCTTTGAATTCTGAAACCCGCATCTATTATATTTCATATCGATATTCCCATCATTAGAGTCGAGGTGTAGTAAATACATCACCGGTAGGGAAAGGTTAATATAACAATTTGATATGTACTGTATATATGTATACATAGATTAGACAGTCAGTGCCCCTAAGCGTCGCCTAAGCTCGCCAATTATCTCGGTCTCGGGATTGGAATCCCTAATTGTGAGCATACACGGCACTTGTCTTGCGCACAGTTTTTTCATATCCAAATTTTCAGTCAATGTGTACAGCACTTTTTGAAAAGCCTACCATGTTTGCTAGCTCGCGCATTTACAGTCGACAGTCATCCAATACGATTTTGTGGATTTTATTCAGAATTTCTGGAATTGGTTACCTCATTTGGTCAACCTCTGCGCTGTCCGTCTTGGCAGCTCGTACGGCCTCGTTTAAACTCTGCCACCCAATATTTTACTGTTGTAATTTTTTCCATGTTTACAGATTCAATTGATGGCCGCCAAGCAAATGCATTAAAATATTAACCTTCAATTGTTAAATCGTAATAGAAAACCGCGCATATCGTGGGTCTCAAAATTAAACAGCGCCAACGGAGTCTCGAGTGCTAAATCCGCCACTAGTCGGGATAATAATCGGGAATATCATTTAGTTTGGTTATTTTATCGTTTATCTATAATATATACACTTCCGTGTGAATTATTTTATGCCTATTAACATTCCGCGGAAACCCTGCACTTACCTACGAAACTTCAAGAATTGTGGCAGATCTTCCATCAGCTGTTTTTTTAATCTTAATGCCCGATTGTTCTGTGATTGACCAAGCTAACAAAAACAAAGATTTAACCCTAAATATTCGAGGACTTTTTGCTCGGGCGAACTGACAATTTAAGACGATTTTACCTAACTTATCAAAAAAATGAATAACGCAAACAATATAGGAAACATCAGTTTGATTATATTTACCATGTTATGGAAAGTTTTTATTTATTATGCTTTAAAAATGATACCATTAAAGTGGCCTCAGTTCTGGTAAATGCATTGAGATAATCAAGATTTAAAATTTAACAAGGTGTATCGGCAGTGCAAAGGGTAAAACACTAAGACATTCGACTAGTTTTTTGACAAAATCACTACACTTATCCCAAAACGGTCGAGAAGCATACTTTTCTGGCGAGTTTTTTTACCCTCATAATTTTCATTGAATGCTCTAAAAATATAATTAGTATATGAGAAGCGGAACGATGAAGAAGTAAAGAGTTTTGCTATGATAAATAATTTTTCATCAATTTCAAACTCGGTTTAATGAAGTTTCTTGCATATAACAAGGAGATGTTAAAACTGGCTGTAGAAGAAGAGGAAAAATTAACTAGTTTGGTGGTTCATTAGATATCCAATCAAACGAGCACACCAACAAACAACAATCATGCAATATATGCAATCATATGCATTTACAGAATAGACCGAATCTGACATTTTTGCGGCCCACGCCTGTAGTCAGTAAATCAGTTTTTTCTGAGGTGCCTAACTTTCCATAGGATTGTCCCCTATCTCGACGCTATAGAAGGAATAACTGTATTTTATTGAATTAATTATGTTTTGTAAAAATTAAAGCATTTTAATTCTCATTTATGATTCCGAACGTTCATATGGTGCGCTCTAATTGTAGATAAAATTATTTTCTGGATATAAAAAATATGTACCAAAATATGTCCTTTTGTATAATGATACATATTACCAATACAGGAGAAGCGTCCCATTAAATGCAAAAAAGGGACTCTCAAAGCGTTATCCTCGCTTCGCTTTCATGTCTTGTCAACAGAGGAAGTGCACTTGCTCATTCGTCGTTTTTTATGATCTGATGATAGTTTGCGCGGCACGGATGAATCATAATAAGACGCCTTTCATCTTCATCTCGAGATCGTCAATCCTGGATAGAACATTCTATACCAAGATCTGGATATCGGTCGAATATGTGGGTTGTCATAAAGTTTCCAATTTGATTATTGAAGTCTATTTCGGGTCGTTCTTGCGGAATGCGAACGAGCATTGTCAATATTATATTTGACTCATTGCATACCGTTCAAATTTAAGCGATTTTCTATAAATATATTTTCGGACCAATCAATTTATAATCGATTACAATACAATTCTGACACGAATGCCACAATCGATTGGATTCATTCAAAATGGATGACTACCTACAAATGCCATTACATTAAAAAATATTGGGATTGAACCGAGTTGTTCGATTCATCACTATTGCTGTAAGTCCTGAAGGTTCGTCTTGCATTTACGGGAACCCATTATTCATCAGAATCAGAGTCTAATACAGGTTGCGGCCGGAAAACTATCTTAATTGAAACGCACGCCCTGAAGTGACAGTTAATCTGAGACGAATGGAATGACGCCTTTAAGGCCCAATCCACACTATGGTGCCGGTAACGGTTCGATCTCGCTCTCGGTCTCAGTCCGGTCAAATATTCTCATACAAGAAACGGAATTGGTACGATCCGATAGTGTGAATACTGTGATTGTTTCTTATGCAAGAATATTTGATCGGACCGGGATCGGAGCGAGATCGAACCGTTACCGGCACCATAGTGTGGATCTGGCCTAAGGTGTACAAGTTCTTAATCCTCGCCCATTGCATAATCATTATTAAACATTAGATCCCGCTTCTTCAAATAAATGCAATGCTATCCTTCTTAAAAAAAACTGTCACTTCAGGGCGCGCTTTTTAAATAAGGTAGTTTCCCTGCTGCACCCCGTATTGAACTCTAACTTCGAATTGTTGCACAAAAATATTACGAATGTAAAATTATGATTAAAACACTAGAAATCAAATGAAGCCGCTTTTAATTCAATAAACGACTAAAAAAATGGCATTTTCTAAAAAAAAAAAACACAGGGACTGTTATCTATGTCAGGGGACTGTGTATTTAATTTTATAAAAATACGGTTTTAGTAACTGTAGTGTGGGCGATTTATCGTCCCCATGCAATAGCATCGTTAGTCTGAACAGTTTAAATTCGCGACATCTTCCGTCTCTCACTTTCGTTTTAACAGCGTTATCTTCTATAGCGCTGCGGTGACATTGCACCCGCAATTACCGACCGATCGCTTCTTGCGCTTGGACCGTTACAGGTTGGGTGATGACGCGCAGGAGGCGGGAGTCGACAAGAGTCGTCGGTTAGCCTTGGATGCGGAAGTCCGTCCTTCTCCCAGCCAGTTCTCTCTTGTGCTGAATAAAAAGTCACCTAGAGAATAGAGTATTTTTGTCCGACGCCCGTCCACCCCTATCCACCTGTCCGGTTACACATGATCTGAAATAAGAACGGACCCGTGCGTTAGCGCGGCCATCCCGATGAACGCGTGGGAGTGGGGAGCCGCCCGGAGACTGCTCCGAGTAGGCCCCCATTCCTATGTTACAGGAATTTGTATGAAACGTAAAGATTTAAATAAAATATATAATATGAACTAAAAAAATAATTCTTACCAGAGGACTGACTATTCGAATGATCTTATCCTAAATAGCTGATATAGTATTTAATCAAGTCAAGTGGCTTTGAAAGTGTTCACAATGATTGCAAGAATTTAGCCGGTGCCAAGAACGACGCTTCAGTAAAATCCAACCGGAATCCACAGCCAGTTCCTGTGATTTGAATTCAAATCCGAATTATGCTGATGATTTAATACCGTGGCTATAAATTCGGGAGATCTGAAGCATTAATATTTCCACACTGTGCGATGAGTACATCATGAAGCATCAGCCTAATGCATATAAATGCAGAAACGTTTGAACCCCCCATCTTCATTTAGAAATTCCGGATGGAAACGATGAGCACCTGAAAATTATCAAACTTCCCAATTTAAATCCTGAAGCTTATTACCGAATCTTCGTGCTAATCGTAGAATATGACGAATACGTCGATAAAATTGCCCAAAAGTTCGTTTTACAAGCATATGAGAAAGAGTCAATATCGATTTTTGTATGGGATCATCCAAAAGTAACGCTTAGATGTTGGCACTGTATAATGTTTATACGTGACATTTTTCTTCAAACGACAAAGCCATTTTGTTTTAGTACAAAGTTGTAAAATTTTAATCATGCACATGGATATATATTGCAACAACGAGTTTACGTTATTATTTCCAAACAAAAATTTGTTGCTCGATGGCGATGATGCTCATTTTACAATGGATATATTCCATCAATAAGCAAATTTGTCGTATCTGATTTGATGAAAATCCTCGTGTTATTCAGGAAATATGTCTACTTCCAAAAAAAGGTATTGTTTAGAGTGCATTTTGAACAAATGGGCCACATTTGCATAAAAAACCGATCAATGTTGAAGTGACTTTTTATGACCACAATTTAATCTGTCTTGTATTGATCTGTCTGATGTCTATTTCGAGCAAGACGGCGCTACATTACACCTATGCATCACATTTGGATGACCCTAAACAACAACTTCGTTGGTCTACATCGGTTCCAAAATAATCATCATTGTCTTTTATTTGTGAATGGTTGTTTTGTTTAACCAATGCGTGCTCTTGGCATCGATCTTAGCTGTATCATAATTTAATCTAACTCATGTTTGATTTATTATCGAGGAAATCACTGTCAAATTTTCAAGTCATACCACTTAGTCACAGACATTATGATCACTTTTAGGAACATTGGACTTGATGTACTCACATATCTGCCAATTTATGGCAATTCCTGAGAATATTTATCTCTGGATATTTTCCTGCAGTATTTCCATGTGATTTTAGACGTTTATTACCTCAGGAAATAAATCTTGAAATGCCAAAACAACATGCTTAAATACGATCGCCAGACTGTTCACTTTTTGGTTCACTCTTAGACCTTCTTAAAATATTAGGGGTACCGAATGAAAATTTCGTTTTTTTGCATCATCTTTTTCAATCGTCAATTGTGTTTCGGTTGACGATCTATTCGCATGTATTTATTAATCGAATCCGATCAAATCTATTTGTTTTATTTACATTTAAAAATTGAGCGTCCTTATTGAAAGACCCTGCATAAGGAATCGTTCATTTAATAACTGAAATGACTTCTTCAGAATTGCATCGATTATATAAACTCATTCGGAAACTTAAAGAAATTTAATCCGCATGCCATAATGGCAATGCATACGCATCAAGGACCAGGAATAGACTTCAAGAACTAAATTGGGAATTTTATGACATCCTGCGTGTTCAGCCGATACGACGCCTTCTGATTGTCATCTGTTCAGATCTTTGGAACATTCCATCCGGGACTAATAACTGAGAGGAAGATGTAATTAGAAAGCACTGTCATATTATAATTAAAAGTCGTAGTTGTTTTATGCTAAATGAATAGAAAATTTAGATCATTGAAGAAAAAAAATGAAGAACGGCTTTTAGCATTTGTTGTTTTTATCAAACAAATTGATTTATTTTTTTTAGTCAAATTCTCATTTGGCAAACATACACAATTTAAATTTCACTATCAGGTTTAACACCTACAAATCGATAATACAGGAGCTGAAAGACTCTATTACGTTATCAATGCTTCAAATAACCTAGACATTATCAAATAATTAGTCATTCTTGATAAGAAATTTGTGAAGCAAATCAACAATAATATTATCTAATATTTATCAAATGTCATGTCAAAGGACTTCAACTTTGCTATCGCACCCAGACGCATTCTTCAAGAAGATATAATTTGCAAACGGCTAAGGAAATCCACCGTGATAAGGACAAAATGCATTGAAATCTGGAAACTGGTGACAATACAGTGAATGTGTTTGAATAACGAATGCACAGTCTTCATCCAAGAAGATAAAGAGGATGTCCCTCTGAAGCTTCTAAGGTTGTCGCTGAGATATTTGGATGACATCCTCGTCAACTCGATTCGTCAACCTACTCGTTTGAATCATCAGTGAGTGGCAATGAAAATGTAAGAAGCTGCTCTGATCACCATGCAAAATCACAAGAGCCATAACTACTCTTTAAATTACTAATTTAATTTTTATAAAAATCCCCACATTTTAAATATATACATACATTCTTAGCATTCCCAAAGGAATATTGCATTATCCCTTATTTGTCATCCAATGTACAGAAACTATGATTATTTTTATTGCATGTAGTGGAATTTGTTAAACATTGCTGCACACTAAATCTTTGACTTAACGCCCCCCCCCCCCCCCCATAAATGCAATATATTAAATACCATTATAATGTATGTTTTAAAATAATACTCAAAGATAGTCCCAAAAGTACCCAACCTAACGTATAGATGGCCAATTAATACTGTGATAGAAAGTGTCTAGACGCTACGTCGCTTCCGCGAGATTATAGAGAATGTCGCAATATGCTCTGAAAGAGGACGGAGTGACCAGATTTGTATGCTCAATCGGTCCGCTTTTCAGACCGCTGATATGACGAATGCGCAGCTCGCGATCCAAGAAAGAGTTTATTTAATCTATTTTTGTGCAATCGTATTCACTTAATTTAAATATTTAGAGCAGTCTTAGTGTAAATTCAGGAATAAATAAAAGAAAAAGAAAATCTACCATGTGAGGTGACCACGCCAGAAATGCTGAAGAAAATCCACAAAATGGTATTGGATGACCTCGATTAAAAATACGCGAGCTAGCAGACATGGTAGGCATTTTAAAAAGTGTTTTCCATTGCATATTGTAGACATGATAAAGCTGTGCGCAAGATGAGTGCCGCGTTTGCTCACAATGGAACAAAATTTTCAATCAAGTGTTTCGCAGCAATAAAGCTGAGATTTTGCATCAATTCATAGCTATGGATAAAACATGGGTCCAACACTTCACACACGAGTCAAAGGAATATTAGGATCCTCCACCGCCCCGAGCTGTTTATTGGTCTCGCTATTCAGGATCATACCAACCTACTCAACAAAAGTGCACAGCAAGGTGCAAAACCTGAATCTAATAACCATTTCCGCGAGGATACGCTCATTCTCAACTTCGAATGGCCAGTATGTAAGTTTTTTGGGTAGGGGGAAGTCTAGTCTCGCTCACGATCTCATTTGGCGCAAGCTACCTATGTAAATTAGTTTTTGGAGGGACTTCCGTGATCATATTATACGAATTTATCAACGAAAATGTTGCAAAACACCCTAAAAGAGGACGGAGTGGTCATAAAGTTTTTGTATGATCAATCAGTCCGTTTTTTGGACTGCTGAATGAACGGCTCGCGATCGGATGTCATACCTGAACATAACGATAATGAAGAAAAGAGGGATTAGTCAACTTATTACATATTATAAAAACGGAGAGAGTCAATCAGTGTCGATGCATGTAAAATAGAATGGTTGAGTAAAATAAAAAGCATGTGCGACTCTCGATCGGGTCGGTATTCTGGGTTTTGCGCCCCAAGCCCAGTTGCGCCCGTGGCCGGCGCCTGCTTTGCCGCGCCCTTGTTACGACCCTGTACATAAATATTGAGATTCAATTTAACAGGCCATTATATCGTGCATCCCAACCGTAAAGGGTTGAGATCATCGTATCTCTTATCTATTCCCGTTATCTGTCCGTACTACGTCGACATTTGTTTATTCTGGAGTTTAAGGAACTTTAATAAATATGGCTGTTAAAATATTTCTTCCTTGCAAGGTAAATTTTGTTGATCGAGAATGCTATTATTTTTTTATGAATATACAGGATCTTTCAATAGAGGTGCTCAAAATTATAGCGGCCATGTTGTTAAAGCAATATCCATCAGACAAATGAGCATGGAAATAATTTTAAAAAAATCATAATCCGTATTTGCAAAAACGAAACTGGAATCGCAAAAAAACGCTACAAATCGATGATAAACAACCTTTTGTAACGATGTTATATTTCATAATCATCATCATCATAGTGCAGCCACTAACAGTCCACTGCAGAACTATGGGCCTCTTCAATATCCATTCACAGGAAGGGGTTACATCCATTTCGTCTGTATCATACATTCACCTCCTCGTTCGCTCGATATTGAAGGTAGCATTACCACCGAGTTTTGTTTCGAACGTTCACCCAACGGGTATCCTGAGTGAACGTATTGACGAACGCTTTCGCAATCGTCTCGATAAGGAATGTGGAAGGTTTGTAAAGACTGAGTAGTTTTCATAGGATATGGTGGAAAACTACTCTAGACGACCTTTTTTGACTCTACTGAAAAGGGCTTTCTGGAGTACAAGGAGTCCAGTCCCCCCTTTCCTCGCTAGGGCGTTGCCGGGGTAGGGTGAAGACAGACGTGACGCTTGAGTGCATCTCGGATTCGCTCCTACACCAACTGAGGGTGTCTCCCCGTCACCGTACAACTTACCCGAGCGAATTCGAAACTGAGTGGTTAAGCCATCATTTCAGGTTGCCCCTCTCAGTTCGGCGATTACAAAACGATATAGAAGTCAACGGAAGACAATTTTGTTTACGTTGCAAAGTGAAGTTCCTCATATGCATCTCTTCGAGGCCGTCTCTTTGATGTTCTTCTTGTCCTTGTTCTGTTCCTAAAAAATCTTGGTTCCGAACCGATACGGTTCATCATGCTCCATATTTTTAGGTAGGGTCGACTATGTAACGAATAGCGAGTGATAAGCAAGTCTTGATTTGTAAAAGTAGCAGTGAATAGTAGTTAAACTAAGTATTAGCTTGCTGTTAAAAGAGTATTTAAGTATTTACTCTGTAAATACGTATAAGTAAAGTGGCCAATAATTAAAATACATAAAATCGTATAAGCATAGTAGTTAGGAGTAGTCAGATGTCGTTAGGCCTCAAAGAAGTATTAGTCAAATTGTATTAGCAAAGGGTAATTATGTCGCATCAAAGTATTCGAACTTCGGCGTTTAGTGTCAACTGGGCACAATCAAACAATATTTAATTGGTCAGACTGGGAGCAAACTGGAAAAAAATAGACAGAGCTGGAACAAACAAATAGGTTAAAGTAACGTATCAAGTAATATCAACTAGTCAGGTCCACATCAACAAAATTAAATGGCTCCACAGTCAAGACTGTATTATGGGAGCAGTCGAAACAACACTTTGGCGGTCGAACCGCGAGTCTAGTTGTGCAGGTTTGTCTTCTGGTCCCAGTGTTCCCACGTTTATGTGACAATAGAAAGTTGATGTGTGCGAGTATTTGTTAATTCACTTACCTTGAAAGCTTGGATTTTTATGTCTTACTTGCGTTATTGTCAGTTCATCTCAAGTAATGCGGAGGAGATGTTCCATTTTTTTGTGCAGATGTAATATGCACAAAAACAATGTTTTTCGGTGTCACTCGCGAATTTTACATATAAGTGTAGTCGGCGTTTCGTCAGAGCGTATGAATCAATTATAATAATATAAAAGTAAATTAATAAATTAAAATTATACGATTTTCCATTTTTTTTTCAAAATTCAAATAAATAAAAACAAAAGCCAACTTGGTACGATACAAATGTACATCGATAATGTTGCCGAAAAGGCTATTAATTATCCGTTTTTTTACTGCGATTACACACTGTTGGGACACTGACAATACAACCGACTGCGAGGAGTACTCGCACAAGCCCTAATAGTATATTTACCGTGTACAACTCGTGGAATTCGATTTTTCAAAAATTAAAATAATTAAAAACAAAAGCCAACTTGATAAGATGCAAATGTACATCGATAATATTGCCGAAAAGGCTATTAATAATCGTTTTCAGGCGCCGCGCTTTCACAGGGTGGCACAAAAAACGGTCGCCGACACAGTCCGATATAGATATTGACGCGAAAATCACTATTTACTCAAAAACAGAGCAGATGAGCGGAGCACACAAAATCACGACCGATAACAACGGTTGCCAACCGGCCAATCATATATTTCATAATAAATGCCATAAAGTATTCTTTCAAATAAAGAAAAAAATGATAGGATATCTTACGCAAAACTTGTTTTATATGCATTTAAAAATTGAGCGTTCTTATTGAAAGGATATCATAGTTTTGGAAAATCATGATTTTATATATTCCACTTTGATTAGAGACGGAAGATGTCGACACAAAGCTGCATAAAGGACTATTTCATCCACGTCATATTCCATAATCCAAGAAAATTGCAGTGATTTGCTCGCAATAAAATAAGAGAGCGCAAGGACTGAAGAATATGATGGCCACTTATTATCTGTTTGGTGTAAAAGTTTTGATATATTTTTATAACGCATACGCCAGCAGTTTTCTCAAATGTATCCGAACTGATGAGTAGCATGCTTTTAAAATTATGACATAAACATCATAAACGTTTCAATTCAAGATTCGGATTGGAATAAATTTTACTTAAATGCCTCTCAAATTATAACTTGTGATTCCCAGTTTTATCTAATTTATCTGTTTATTTTCCTTGGCTGATTGATTCCAGTAAAGACTTTGGAGTAGCCGAGCATCTCCGTCCTTTAGCCAAGAAATCGTCAACTATAATTTTATCGACATCCAAACATATTTTTTGCAAAAATTGTCGATTTAATTAATAGTTGTCTATAAATCCATCCATATTATGCTTAATTCTTCAGCAAGTTCAACATGTCTTATACGATCGATGACCTTTTAAATGTCTATAAAGCATATGGTGTTAATTGCGATCTCTTGTATTTTATGTTGATTAATATTCTGAATTAAACCTAAAGGTAAAAAACTATTATTTTTTGTGATGATAAAAATGGTTTCTGGGAAACAGGGAGGGGGAGGAGGGTTAAAATCAACGTTTCTAAGAACATAAATCGAACGAGAACCATATTCGAATCCACTTTCTACGTTCCTACGTCCTCGATCTGATCTTGGTCATTCTACTCTAAATGCACTAACGCGTTAATTGACATAACAGTATTATGGAGTCATTTTCGGTATCTTGCATGGGGTTCTTCTGCGTCTTCGTTTACAGATAATATGTACATACTTGCTTATGGCGCCAGATAGGTTTGCATATCGTCTTCGCAGCATTTAAAATCTTATCTTATCCACATATAATACAAGAAAAATTGAACAGGATCTTCTGTCACAATAAAAAGATCGAAAACAAGTATTTATCATTCCCATTAAACTGAAAATTGAGACGAGGTAAATAAGGCCAATGAACAGATAATCGATGTAATTGATTCAAAACAATATGAAATAATAATTGGTTAGCGATTCTTTATCTCCTCTTTTACGGTGATCCAATTTTATGGATAATCATTTTTGTATCACTTTAGTAGTTGATGTTTATAATATGTATGTACTCCGAGTCGGTATATCGCAAAAATCAAATCGTTTATCAAAATTAATTTATCTTATTTAGAGTACATATAATTTATCTTTAAGTTACTTCGTCAGCGAATACGGTACGCATATCAGACGCAATAAACAGATACCTGCTGGCGCATGGCGGTATTTGACGGTAACTGTGCGTCAATGGATTAAATGAGATTACTGCATTTTCAAAAACGATCTAAATTGGGGCTTAAAAAGTTTTTGATCGACCTGTCTGAATTTTTGGGAGGTTTCTCACAGTAATATTGTTGATTGGATATACCTAATTTTTTAAGGTTTTCGCGTAAATAAATAACTTTGGGGTGAAATTTGTCAAGAACATATGAAAGTTTAATTAAAAAACCTACTTAGTTTTTAATTTTATACTTTTATATAAAATTATTTAGGTATATTCTTCTCCTGCACATATTGAAAATCAAAAAAATCGTTTTCAGATTGATAGAAAAAGTCCGACAACATTAAATATTATTTAATCACCAATAATATTAAATATTGGGGGGCGCAATTTAGATTATTGCCACGGGCGCATCATACCCTAGTTACGTCTCTACTTAAGGAAGAGGCTCGTCGCCTTGGGAGTCTCGCAGTTAGACCTCTCTTGTTAACTTTTCTTGGTGGTTTGAATTTATCAAAATGTTTATATAGTACACGAGACTTTCCATGACGGCCCCCGAAAATACGATTATTTTTTTAAGCGATTTATGATGCGTTTTATATGCCAGTCTTATTCCTTAGGGGATTTTCGACCCCTGAACCTTCAACCAACATCGCCCGCAAATGCAATAAAATATTCAACGATGAACATTTCGTCAAATCCGCACTCATGTAAACAAAATAATAAAGATTATGTAATATTCTATGTTGAAGAACTTAATTGAATCAATGTGGAAGACGCGCGTATCCAATGCGGATGGCACTCATGTCATTTCGAAGATTGATTCATCAATAAGGTAATGTCTTATGAGGAACCTCCTAATTAAAAATGAAATGGATGCTTGCCTTAAAAACGTTGAGATTGCCTTAATCATTATCCAATGAATTTTTTCTGAATAAAATCCTTATATTATACTTTATTCAGAGATATTATCTTATTTTGGACCTTTTCGTTGTAATCCCGTCAAGTTCGATCATGAAATAACCCAAAAAATGTCTTCCCTCATATAACGCGGATGTTTATAGCGATATTTTGATTTAACACGCTTGATGAACTGTGGACTCTTGCATAATGTTGCAATTATATGATTTATTTTTTAAAAACGCATGAAACCTAACGATGATTGAAAACCTGGACGAAATTATCAAAAAGGAATGACAAGTTGAACATTGAGTGCCGACATATACAATACCGACAATAAGTTTGGAAACGCTTAGTTCCTTCTTAATGTGCCATATCCGAACCATCGGACGTAGGCGATCTCCATAGGAGATTTTACTAGGGAAAGGATTTAATGTGGTGGTTTCCCGTTGCCTTCCACGCGTGGTAAAGTAAGGATAGGACTATTTGGAAAGGTAGGAGAGGAGAGAATCTATGAGTGAGTAGCGAAATTATCATTATATATAAATGATAATTTAATTATTGTTGCAAATTCAATCACTCACTAATGGGCGTCCCTGCACGACTTCATTAATCGCCTCAGCATTTACTTTTTCTAATCCAGGAAATCAAGGTAAACCTGGATCGAGACGATCGATCAGATATATTAATATTTCCGATCTCCCAAATGTGTTGGTACGGTGAAAATTTTTTTCCACAATCTGGATTTGAACCCGAACTTTTGTAATAAGAGTCCAGGATCTTATCCACTATACCAACACTTGGTAAACGCTTAGTACTTAAATTCAATGCTATTAAAAAGATATGTATTTATGGCCATTATTAATCATATAAAATTTGACTAAGGATCACATATCGCCAAATTGAAGTCGCAAAAAGTCCAACGGCGAGAAATTGACTGCCTCGGGGTTTCCCGTAAACACTCACACACAGCGGCGATGTTTTCAGCGGACCTTGCATACGGTTGTCGATTGATTATTTATCGACTCGAATTTAGTCATTAAACGTCGAATAATCGGTTGTGGCGAAAATAAATATCATGCACTGCCCGGAATGTTTCTCGAATGGAGCACTGCTTTTGAAAATAAAATTTTATGATTTGTACACATTCTTCAACGCTATAACCTTCCATAATAATTTGCCATATGCTATTAAATAGTTTACAATGAATTTCATAGATCTTGCTTTAATAACACGGTCGTTATAAATCAACAAATTTTAAACGTCCTTCTTATTGAAATGAAATCGGCGTCCGTAGTAGAATTTAAATTTTAATCTGTTGCGTGAACGCGGAGGCATTTTCAGCATAAATCGTCGTTAATAAGGAAATCGTCGTTGATCGCCGTCTTGAAGAGATTTTGTCCGGTGCGGATGAATATCTAAAGGAACGGAGCTCGCCGAACGGACGCTCGCGCGGCCGCGCGCGGCCACAGCCGGCCGCGCGTAAATTTGTACTTGCTCCGGGCCATTATAACGGCGATATCTGGACGAATTCACGGGCGATCTGCGAGATAAATACATCAAGACGAAGCTATAATACAGCTACAATTAATTACGAAGGAATTGCGAGACTCATAGTTCGGGTTCCGGAGCAATGGCTTCGAGGAGCAGCCAGAAGGGCAAACGGACCTAGTTTTATCGGCTATAATCGGCCATAGCTCTGGAAATCTTAATTATTTCTTCATGATTTATACATCATTAGCTTCATCTTAATACTGGTAATCAATTGATGTATTTATTGGGAACGATACATACAAGATCGACCGCAGAATCGCGAAATCCCGGTGAAATCATAAAACAACTCTAAAACACGATTTACTTCCGCCGGAAGACCTATATCGACGGAGCGAGCTTCCAGATGTTCATCAAATAATCCTGGCTACAATCTGGGAAAGTTTGGTGAACATCGCACGAGGAATTAAGAAGTTAGAGGAATTAGTATGAAGATGCAGGGCGGAAAGTTCCCGCCAAGACGGACCAATCAGCGGGCGGCACCCTGGTATAAAAGGGGCTGCCGGGGACCGAAAAAGTCACACTCTATCCCATTCTCACTCGGCCTCACTCTATCCCATTCTCAATATTAAAAGCAAACTCTCTTCCAATAATAAACTATTAATTTACAAATCCCTTATCCGTCCAATCATTACCTACGCCTCTCCTGTCTGGGGTTACCAACAGAGTGACAATCCCATATTACAAACCACCCAGAACATTGCCATTCGCAAAGCTTTTGGGGCTCCTTGGTACGTTAGAAATTCCCAGCTCCATTTTGAAGCCGATATCCCTCTCCTAAATGACCACATAGTCCAACTCTCCACAAATTTCTTCAGTTCCCTTTTCAAAGTTCCAAATCCCTTAATCAAATCACTCTCTTCCTACTCGAGCAGCTGGCTATTGAGACCAAAAGCCATCATATCTTGTAATTTCAATAGAAATATAAGACGTTTACGATATCCCAAAAAAGGGATCGGTTAACACCCCCCAAACCAATTCAATAACCGCGGCATCGACGGTTCATCGCCCCTCCTCTCTTCGATGCAATCTTGGGTCTTAGATCTATTTTTATTCTTATTACATTTTAAATTATATTTAACTTTCCTAACTTTAACTATACCAACTAATGTTATTATCTAATCTCTTCCTTATTATTGTTTACTTTATATATCTCCGTGCTCACCGTAATATTTTTATTTTTATTATTATTATATTAATATAATTATTTTTGTTACTTGTTAAGATTACTGTATTATATATCTTTATCAATTTTTCATCACATGCACAAAAAAAAAAAATATATATAAAAAAAAAAATAAAAAAAATAATAAAAAATAAAAAAAATAAAATAAAAAGACAAAAAAAAAACTAAGAAAAAAAAAAATCAAAAAAAAAAAAAAAAAAAAAAAAAGATAAAAAAAAAAATCATTATGTGTTATAATAACCCAATTCTCTTACATGAAAATATCTACATAACTGTTCGCCCCACAAGGCCAAATATCAAAATCAAGAAGGCATTGGTCAAGGACCACAACCTTCAAACGAACACAAGATCCAGTCGAAAAAGTCACTTGAGATCCGGACTTCGACGCCGGAGGATCACATCGACTGGGACGGCGCTTACTCTCTTCGACTCGTCGGAAACTTGGAGATGTCTTTCGAAGAGCTCTACGACCAGAAGAGGAAACCTGATATAGACGCCGAATACCAGCCATGCTGAACCTTCGATCGAAGATCTAGCCATCGCCTCGTTCGCCTCGCTGTACGCCGCCGCCGCCGCACCCCCTTTCCCGATGCGGGAAAGATCGCTCGTCAAGTTGCCAGCGGTTCTCCGAATTGGGTAATAAATAAATAGAAATGCACCCAGAACTACTGGCATTTAAATCAACCCTCCTCACGGCACTCCTTTCCGGCTGATTTTCCACCGTCACCTTCGACCAACAATTCTCCGTCGCCCGCGCACTCCGACTCCGGAGGGTCGCGACGACGAAGGCTGCTCGGGTCCCGCCGTCATCCGGGCCCCGCACGCAACAAATCTAAAGACGTTTTCCATTACTTTCGAAGAAATTGCTCTTTTCGCAAACTATCTGCAGTTACTATTCGATATGTTCACTCATGTGGTTCGCTGGGTGAGTCAATTATTTAGAAATTTGGAATAACAAATCCCTCAATCAAGCTAAACAGAGTTATTAAGGTGGACAATATGGACATGAATGAAATAGAATTTCAATAATGCTCCTCAATCTGTATTTGGAGCTAATTTTCAATTTCATATAGATTGGCAACATATGATATGCATATGGTATAATTTTCATAAAGATGCAAAGACTAAAAGTTGTTGCAACACTTTTTATGCCGTCTTCCAAAAATATAAGTCAAATCTATAGTAACCAACAACAGAGATGTTGAACCACTTCAATTGACAATCAGGGGACAATTGATTGGGCAGACTAAACAATATAAATACCTCGGGGCTTACATCAACAGCAAAATGACGTCGATCCAAGGAATAAAATTGAACATAGTCAGATAGATCGAAATCAAAGATAAACGGAAAGACCGATTTTAATGTGAAGATTTAATCTTAAAAGTAAACAAGCAAATTGTTCGCGAGCAACATTTTGTACACGAGCCCAGCGTCCAGTATCCATTTAAATTAACTTAATTATATCAAGAAAATTTATATACATAATGCTCAAAAACAGTTCCCTGGTATGTCACTAAAGCGATATAGTTGCTTTAAAATAACTTAATCAAAACAATAACCATAGGAAACAATCAAATTATTTGATTGTTTAAACAATATTACATGATTGTTAATTCGACATGATTATTATTTTACTAATATATGTTTTTAAAATTAAATAAGTAAATCAAAGTATGTTTCAACATTTTGTGCAACAGTCCCCCTGTCCATAATTCAAATTACGCACCACGTATTCTACAGTCTATACTATTGCTGCCATCAAAAGCAACCGGTCGCTAACAACAGTACCCTGTACCATAACACGCCAAATATGGAGCGTAATTAATAAAATCGACGAAGAAGTCCAAAAGACAACAGTCCCCTTTTATATGCTCGAGGGCAGGGCTATCATAAATGTATTCCACGTCGTTTACAATTTTGACCAACCGCCTTTGTTGTAAAGTTGTTCGACTCATCAAATCGTGCAGAATTTTCTTATCGAGTTCGGTATTCATATTCGAGCATTTTGAAGTCATCAATGAGCCAATAGTGATAAAAGATCATTTTTTTAATAAATAAATGAATGGACGCTAACTATATAAATCCGGGATATGTAGATGCTTCAAGAGGATGTCTTGGTTCACTAGGGGCGTACATCTCTAAACGGGAATAATCCACATTGACATTTGAAAGCTTGGGTGTTTACCTCATTTGGTCGACCATTGCTTCGTCTTGGCATCTCGTACGGCTTCGTTTAAATTCTACCACCCAACATCTTACTGTTGTAAACGAAGGAACGGTCTGCATATGTTTTATTTTGTATGTGTGATACTTTCAAATGCGATTACTCTTTTAAAACAATGCATTTAATGCAATGCAATTTAGATTAGAGCTTATTCATTCTTCGATATACAATTGAGTGTTTGTATGCATAAAAATAAAATTATGAAGCATATCAAGATGGATGCAAATATATTTTAGACATTTCAGCAATTTTACGGGAAGAACTGAAATAATCCATCCTCCCAAGTGTAACTCCAAGACATGCCAATTAACCCAGATATGGAACGAGATTCTATTCTTCAACGACTAAATTTAAAGTCCCAAAGACTGCAAGCATCACATAGCTGAACTAAAACACATTTTTTACACGAAATACACCAAAACACAATGTAATTGTTAATGTTTTAGTGTATTTTTTTTTCAAGTATCTGATATATTTGTATTATAAATGAGATCAATGCTAGAAAAATGTATTTAAGCAATACAAAATTATATAGTGAATATATGAGCTGACCTTTCTCGATCCAACGCCTACTTGGAAAATGTTTTAAAGGGCCGAAACGCTCATGACGTATAGAAAAGCCAACCGATATTCTATTCACAGCTCCTAAGCAGGTATAGAACTCAATTATTCAGACATTTAGGTCTTTAAATTATTTAAACAGAATTAATCAAGGGGTTTCACTCAGGGTATTCAATTTCGTCGTTCAGTCGTTCAAAATATACGTTGCAGCTTTGCTTGATGACACGTATTCGGGGGCTGGCTCCAATTTTAGATGAATTTGTTGCATAGATCTGGTTGAATTTGCTGGACGGCGTTAGTTGCATTAACTTTGAGGGCATCAAATGATGCGATTTATACACGATTTTCAAAAAGATTTAATGCTATAAACTTGCACGATAATTTGCCATGTGCTACTTCGAGCGTCCCTATTGAAATACCCACAAGGCATATATTATTAATATTCTGATTAAAATGGACCAAATGTCTTCTCACATCCAATCAATATTATTTCCTCGAATGATCCGTGTCTTAGATCGAAATTGGCCATTTAATCTTCATTAGCATAGCATCGGTTTCGCAGAACGACTTTTATGGCGCTTTTATGGCATAATGTGGTGGCTGTGCATACAATGAAATATTACGAGCCATATCCTACAGGATGTCTAAAATTGTACATAAACACTTGACTTGGGAATGCAGCTGAAATAATATCGATTGGGTAAATAAATACGCTATCATTAAGGATTCAGAGGGAGTCTATTATGCGCCATGAAATTTTCCATACTGCAATCCACCATCCATCAATATTATGCCATTATATTTAAATGCTTAGGTATAATAGTTGCGGGATGGTATCATCAAATTTTAAAAGACTTCCAGAATGATCCTCATCACTCGTACTGGGTTTTATGGAACAATTTTAGAGCAAAATAGATGAACCATTCGACTCAATTAAATACTATCCAACTACTGCAAAATGCTGTAAATTTCTTAACTATTTGTGAATATATGAATTTAAACTAAATACAAATGCTGAAGGATCCCAAGTAAAATACATTTATCCTAAATCTGGCTATTCCATTCATTTCTCCCAAACGTGCATAATATTGATCTGTTTCGCCAATTTCGCATTCATTAACCTGCACTATTTGAACAAATACTTTTTTTAATGGACACTTTGATCCATGGGATTTAAATCTGCTGAACTTGGATGCTTCTTCGAAGTTATGCTAGAAATTTAGGCGCTGAAAATATTTAATTGATCACACTATGGGAACAGCAAATGCACTAATTTTTATAGTCTGGTCTAAAAATACCGATGGATGGTCAAAGACCGACAGCAATTATGATCTGAACAGATCTTATTTTTCACATATCACTTGATGCTCCAAATTGTTATACATACATTATGCTTGATTTATTTCCGTTTGTGAATAAAACTTGTTAGCCAAAATATGAAGCTGTGTTTGTGTAATATATAATAAAATAAGCTTGCTACTGGCTGTATTTAATGGCGGCGCGGCACACGCGCGTATGACGTATCTGATGGACTCGGAGATACTACAAACTATTCTCTGTGTCTTTTCAAAGAGAGGCCAAAATTATGAATCCAATCCAATTCGAGAAAAGTTTCGTCAAAAATATCATCTTAAACGACGATGAGCAACCTCTTGTGACATCAACTGGATGATATGAATACCGACGACATGCGGTTCCAACAGGACGGCGCTACATGCCATACAACGCACCCCACGATAGACATTCTGCACGAGCGATTGGAGGGCATACAGAGATCGTGCGATTTAACGCCTTTCTTCCATTGGAGCCAACTTAAATCACAGGTATATACATATAAACCGCAAATAATTGATGCCCTCAAAGTCAACAAGTTCAATCGCTCTTTGCTCGCATTGCAACGCACACACTCTTCCCGATAACGAGACCTCAAATCCTGGATTTGCTATATTTAGACCCCTTTTGCCATGTTTACATGAGTTAATGTGTTAATGCATTTTGGCAGTATTTGTGTGAAATATTCCGACCCATCGAGTGATATAAGCTCTCCATGAATAAATCTGGCAAGGTTCACATGGAACTGATTGTATTTAGAGATATAAAACGAGAATTGTTGCGCATTTCGATGGGAATTGATTGCGAGCAAATCCGGAACGATCGCTTTGATTGCGGCCGATTTTTTGATCCTATTTGATTCCGCAAAGTCTTGAGTTGATATCGAGGATGTGTAAAAGCAATCGTATTCCTGACAAAATAAAATATATATAGTTAAAAAAAACCATTACAAAGCTTACTTCCCTTATTTTTTTATAACTTTTCCAAACAAAATTGTAAAACGGCACGCATTTTTGGCACTATCGATATAAACGCAAACGTTTTGGATAGGACAAAATACAGCTTTATATTTGCGTTTTCAATTTCACTAACAAAGGAAGACATTTGGTCAAGCTTGAAATCGATACATTTGGGAACCATAATAGTGTTTCAAATGGGATCACTTTTGGGGCTTATTGTATTGTATTGAAAATGAAGCACTGCGCACATGTAAGTGCGTACTCATCATAGGGTCAAATTTAAGCTTTCAATTGCCAATCTAAATATGAATTTCAAAGAACGCGTTTCATATCGAAGACTAGTGATCCGGAGGATTTCAAACGTACGCATGGATCTATATAATTTTTGTTTGGCCCTGAAGAGCAATTTGCTTCATTAAAATTGATTGCGTTCCTCGCACATGACAGTTATTTATAAATGTAGATCCATTTTGTACCCCATTTCTGCACAAAGCAAATCAACTTGGAATATTCCCCCGCATTATCCGGGAACTATCCTGATATACCGCACTAGAAACGAGCCAAAGATGTGTTGACTCGAGTGTACATGTCTTTTTTAAATGTATGCCCGTCTAAGTTACTAATATTATATGCGCTTTGTATCCGGCATTAGTGCTGAATTTAATGCAATTCATTGCGATATGCATGCTATGCTGCATTTATTTGAAAATACCGAGAACCTACAGGAAATGCATCTTGTCATATATACCAGTGTTCCTCAAATATTCTATTCGATGATGCCGTAAAAGGAAGACTGCGTGGAAGGGTGAATTTGGGTTGTAAATCTGAATTGAACGTCCAATCAATTCCATTTAAACGACAGCCTTTTTTATCTATTTATATTTATATCCTCAAATACAATCGGATTGTATTTTCATGGCTTTTGACTTTTAAGATTCTTTTACAGGGCAGTAATAAGGGCGTGGCAAAGCAGGTGCCCGCCACGGGCACAGCTGGGCTTGGGGCGCAAAACGCAGAATACCGACCCGGTCGATACTTGCACATGCTTTTCATTTTACTCGACCATTCTACTGTACATGAACCAACACTGATAGACTCTGCCTGTTTTAATAATATATACTAAGTTGTCTAATCCCTCTTTTCTTCGCTATCGCTGAAACATCGGCCGACCCAGCCAGCATAAGCCCTCAATAAAATAAAGACAACAATATTTTCGACCGATTGTAAAATTTAAGCAATCCGCTTGATCAGTCTTCTTCGGATAACTTCATTTTATAATGAAAGTTTGTTATCGTTCTGTAGACATGTTCAGGTGTGGCATCCGATCGTGAGGCGTTCATTCATCATATCAGCGATCCGAAATGTGGACCGATTGAACATGCAACGCTTATAGTAACACCGTCTTCTTGTAGGGCTTTTTGCGGCATTTTATATAATATGTACGATCACGGAAGCAATGTAGCGTCTAGACACATTATATCATAGTATTTTTTTACAACAGTAACCGCCATCTATACGTTAGATCGGATACTTTTGGAACTATCTTTGTATATTATTTAAAAATATACATTATAATAGTATTTAATATATTGCATGTTGTAGCGTGGGAATAATTCGCGATTATTTTTGAGTAAAATAATTATAATAAAAGTAAATTAATTAATACAAATTATAATTTTGTCGTTAATTATCGATTTTTTTGGTCGTCAAAGTGGGCCATTTTTTATGCTTTTACTTTATGCCCATGGCGGGCGCCTCCTTTACCACTCCCTTGTTACGTTCCTGCTAGTACTTTTTAAATTTTTGACGGGATCAAGAAGTTTTCTATCTGACTGGTTGCTTTTTATGGCAGCCGCACAAACTTCAAGTCGCTTACGTTTCGTAACGCGCATTAATGCAATAGCTTAAAGCTGTAGGTATGAACAGGGGGACTGTTGCACAAAATGCTGAAACATAAATGAATTGTCCAGTTAAAATATTTTTCAAAGAAGTCATCCAAAAAATAATTTCACGGTCTTGTTGATATTAGAAGAGCATCGATGACGAGGCATCAAAAATAATATAAACCTGAAATAAAAGGACATACGATCAGTTAGCCTAACATTTAGATGATTCGAATAAGGCTATGTTTGGTTTTCATCAAACTGGCTGCATTCATCCTTATTCATTTCTATTTTGCGATGGATGATCTCATCTTTGATGTTGCACTATAAAATATTTGGATAAGTTCTATATAAATATATCCCTTCCCAATCGATAGCTCTTTGCAGGTAGCAACATTTTCTAAATAGGAAGATATTTTTGTGTCTTTTATTAGGAAGTACTTGCTCTGAATAAAATATATTTATAGATTCAATACAAAGTTTTACCCGCGTAATAGTTTCCCCACACACAAATAGGCGAGTTTCTGAATTGAAATCCAGTTCGTCTTTGTATCGTGAACCGACAAGATGATCTTATTTTTGAGTGAGTTATAAAATATTTGAATGTATTTTGTATTAAATTTTGCAGTGTTCAGCTTTTATCGCCATTGAAACACATATTAATCATTCAGCCAGTTTTATTACTCCATATCGGATTGAATGAATAAATGATATGTGGCTTACTAATTTTGATTTATTATGTCGTAGTATATTTTAAATTGATTATTGAACCGAATAAATATTTTCGTTGTTGTTGCATTGTCGATATTAACAGCCTAGCATAAAATTAATAAATGTATGTCTGTTCGTTCATGTTATGAAATTGCATTTAAAAAAGTAAATAAATATGCAATTTATTATTTTAGCGTTTGATTGAATTTGTAAATTTAAAGCGCTGCCGAAATAAAGGCGGAATATCTCAAAAACATTAACAAAATAAAAAGTGACGTTTGTGAGATTCGTGTTTTTTTCTGTGTTAAGACCAAAATGCTTGAATAAAATTGCTTATTTAAAAAGTATCGCTCGCAAATAAAAAATATTTATAAATGTAATATTGTGCGTTTTATTGCTGTTATAATATTTAAAGCGTATTACTTTTGAACACGCGCCAAAAATCTATATGGAATTAATTTTGACATGTGGACGAATAATAATTATTAGATTTAAATTTTTGATGGATTAAATCATTAAGGATAAGCAGTGTTTGTATAAAAAGATAGCTTTTATTTAATGCACATTGCTTCAATTTTTAATTGCATTTTTAACGTTAGTAGTCAGTTGTTTTGTGATAGTTTTGAATTATTTTTGAGGCTGGCAAGAATGCGTAGTCTATGCGCCTGTAGACACATTGTTTATGTGCTTAGTCAGTCGGATTGGGACGTTCGCCCGGTAGGCAGTCTGTGTTGGCGGGCGCTCAACATCTTAAGTAGGACACGACCAACAATAACAGGGAAGCGGCTTTTTATCGAAGATGATACAGCCGTCGGAGGATTGCTCGCCCGGCGAGAATACACCCGAGCCCGGACGTGTCAGCGAAGGTACTCCCATTTTTTTGAAAAACTTTTCACGTCGTCGGACTTATAATAGAACTCGAGGAACGCATAGCCGGCACATCTGACAGATGATGACCGTCTGATCGGGTCGATTCCATCCGCGGTCTATTTTAACCGCTCGGCGATTCATAATTTCTCGATATTTCGCGTTTGTGATACTTTCACAACCTGTCGCAACCCAAATTAATGTGGACCGCAGACCATATGAGAGCAAACCGATCCGATCGATAATCCGATGAAACATTATTGATTTGACATTTTAAAATTATGGCACTGTCAAAATATTTCGCGCTGTATTCTTGACAAATTCTTTTAAAACAAATTTTAAATAAAGACACTCGCAGCGGATGTTTGATTGGTAGGGCTGCCAACCTGTCGCAACCCAAATAAATGTGAATCACATCACATGCGAGTGCATACCGGATAAATTTATTTTAATTAAATTCGATCGAAAATCTAAAGAAGCGTCATTATTACATCAACATTTTAAAATTATTTAGCGCTGAATTTTTGTCAAATTTCATTAATTTTTTTAACATATTTCAAATAAAAATATTTGTACCAGAGTTGCCAACTTTGTCTTAATTTATTCAAATCCTAAATGACTTAAATTTATACAACAAATCTAATAAGATTCTTCCAAAAACGATCAAGAATTTATCCCAAATTATGCTAGTTTTTTATTTTATTAAACTAAATAGAGATTTTAAAACAATCCAATACGTAAATGCAATAAAAATCAATTAATATCATATGATATTTTTATCCCGTTGTAAACCTTAATAACGTTATAATTTCGTCTTTTATCGCATCATATGTATTTTTATCTAACATTATTGAGCGATGATAGATTGTGTGCTCTTTAGAATTTATAATAAATTGCATAAGAAATATCTTAATTAATTTATTTCGATGTCATAAATATTATATAATTATTAAGCTCATTAATGCAAATGAATATTTTTATCAGCGTCAGTGATAGTCAACCTGGTCCCTACCGCCCACTAGTGAGCGCTCGAGCTTTCGTCGTGGGCGGTAGAGGTTTTGTCATGATGTAATTCCAGACGGGATTGAAAGATTCAGTAACCACCTTAACAAACTTATATTCGATATGAAAAACGATGAATCTATACGAATGCTTACCGCAAATATTAAGGATCTCATAGCTTATAGAATCAGGCTTTAGTGCCGTTGATCATGCTATGACCGAAAAGAGAAAAGGTTGAGTACGCCCGATTTAAATAAACAACGGCGTAGATTGTGATTTTTTAAATGCGATAAAATTCATACGGGTACTCTGTACTTTGTGCTTCATTATAAATAAAACATAACGCCCTATCAAAGTTATAATGATTGTCTCGTTATGCAAATTAAATTCATTCAATTTTACATGTTTGTTAAATTTTGAAAGATCAAACTTAAAAATCGCACTTAAATTTATCTGATCGAATTTATGTAAATATGGTCGTACGATGCTAAAGAATGACTTGTGTCCCATTTGAATAGACTTCCTCTTGTTCTTTGCTTTTCAATAACATTTGAATAAGCGTACCTATATTAAACCATCGTATAGATCATCTCAAGTTCAAATCTACAGATGGCGTGTTGGGCGACCTCGTTTTTAAAGACGCACTTTGGTGTTTTTCACCGATGATAATGTATAAGAAAATATACAAAGACAACTTATTAGTAAAATTGATTTTTGCTGAAATGCCTTCTTTGATTTATTACATTCACATTTGTATTGCTGATAAACATTGTTTATAATCCAGCATCATTATCAACGTGCACGTTTTCAAATATTTTTTACCATTGTAATATTTCAAAACTAGGACAATCGCTGTGCCTATAAACTTGAAAGATTGCATGCAATCCGCAAATATGATATATCACGTGAAAAGATTGTTCTTAATAAAAAAAAGGTCTTCGGTGATAATCAATTCAAGTACTGTCCATGCGTATCTTGCAGACTGATACTTTTTTTCAACACCTATCACTTGATAACGCGTTCTATTACAGCAAACTTAATGATAATATTAATTTGCTTCTCGTAATTATTTTATTTGCACGATTTTAGATTTTCACCGTATAATAAATCGTCTTTTTTCTCGCTCGTTTGAAAATTTATTTTCCTTATCCTGCTGATCGTTTACACGAGCATAATCCTTTTCACTTTTCCAATCATTAATATTGAAAGAACTTCACCCGGAGTGATATTTCTGGGTTGTTTGTTTTGCGTTTAACTCATTTCGCTGGATTCAATGAACCACCTGCACTGGTCAATTCCTCGATCGGAATAACGTTTTGAAAGGCAAATTGTCGTTGTTTATACAAATTATACATTTATAATTCATGGGTTGTTGCATAAACGTGATTCACTGCACTGAATAAAAGATTTATTCAGAAGCGACGAATATATTAATAATTTTGATAGTGCTCTTACAAAGTAGTAAAATCGACACTTGCTAAATATATATTTGTATATATTGCATACACAAAATTGAGGATGTTTTATTTGATTCAATAATTTTTGCAATCATGTAATATGTGGTTAAACGTAATAACAACCATAATATATTCACTTGGTTTTTAAAACTAAAATAATCAAATTTGAACTCATTGACTATTTAAACGCATTGCAAAAAGACTTTAACATTAATATACAACTTAAATTTATGATTGATTTAATTGAAACATTTGAATTGCGGCCAATCGAAGGATTAAATTAGGCACATTGCCCAGTATACATCCAATTAGCTAGAGATATTCGCATAGCAAATATTTTTAGAAATTATACCGATACACATTTAAGAAACATATCGAAAAAGAATCGTCCCATCTTTTAGGAATTAATTTAATAAGATTTATCGGACATTTTTTTTTTTATGGATTTTTAAAGAATTAATTCCTCTTTGAGTATAATCATCAAATAATCGCAATAATAAGAGTTAGTATGTTTAATAATCCGCTAAACCCAATTAAGACATTTGTCACCCAGCGTGACTCGGTTAAGATTCTCACAGAGCCGAGATATCTTGATAGAGTCTGAACATAAGAGTGTGAAGCTATTCGTTGGAATAGTGATACAAGAGGTGTGTTGTAATTGACACTTGGAAATCTTCCGCTAAAAATTTTAGTAGAGTTAAGATTTGAGAGTCGTTATAGAAAGACAATGATTCGCTTTTTAGCGAGAAGGCTGTGAAAGATTTCACTGCGCTTGCCCCGGAGCCTTCAATTAATAAATTGTTACCACATTGTAAAAGTACATATTAATAAAATAATACATAATCGCGCAGGCGCAGTTTAAAAATCTACATTAAATTCACAATCAAAATGGTTACATGCATCCGGAGTTATCATAGAATGCATTGTATACATTTGAGAACTTATAGACAGTAGTAATAGTATGATATTATTGAATTATATTATACCTCATGATCATATTTATATATCGGTTCATAACAGATATGTTATTATTAAAAGCTGTTATAATTGCGAGATGATATTTATTATTGTGTTATGTTCAAATGATGTTGTTTATTCCTATTTGTGTCAGCTACGAGTTGATGTTTATTCCTATTTAGCATATTTATAAAATGTGACCTCGTTGTTTTAGACGTTACAGCTATGAAATATTACTTATTGATGTATACAAAATATCTGAAAGAGGATATCATCCTGTCTCAAATTTGTTTGAACAAGGTGTACGCGGACAGGGAGACACCGTCAGTTGCTAAGCTAAGCCATAATAATTAGATAAATCTTTTATTCATTTATTAGTAAGCTATTTGGTTTTCGAAGCACTTCATACAGAGCTCTTTCTTTTTGTGTCTTAACTCTCCATTTGCTCCTTACTAGAACAAAGATAAGAAAGGTCCCCAACAGGAACCTCTGGCCTGCAAACAAAAGCCGATATAGAGGCAAGCCTGTGGCCGCAGCAGTCTCAGGTGCAATCTGGATGGAGCGATTGCTTCGAGCGCACTACGCGAATTAGCTGTAAAGCATTGAAATAATCCGAATTTCTTCACCAAAATTATGGAACACTTAGAGACGCGTCCTTTCCAAAAATGAAAATAAAAGAAAACTATTTATTTGATGTGATGAAGTGAGATGACCCCTTAAGTGTCACTTTGTTTTTTACTTAGCCGGGCAATGCCTGCGCAAGGAAATGGATGGACTCTACAAATGCTCAGTCTTTATAAATCCCTATCGCGATAGTTGCAAATGCACCCTTCAATACATTCACCCAGGTAACCCATTGAGTGAGCGTTCTAAATGAAACTCAGACATCATGCTACGTTCAACTGTTTTTGGCTGCATTATGATGATCTAAAATATTTCCGCATTATAAATCACTCATGAATGACGTTATTTTTTTGTTTTTATAAATGCAGTGTGCCGTGCCTGGATGCTTCGCACTGATGCAGAACTCGCTCATAAGCTTCAGGATGACGAAAGTAAGTATTTTGGATTATTTTTCAATTTAAATATAATAAATCAAGCAGGACTTTCAAGTATTTGATTTGCAATAATTGTTAATAATATCATTCAAAAGAATGATAATTTTTAAAAAAGTTTATCCTATTTAACTTTTTCCGAGGAAGGAAAGCCTTGTCCTAATTCTGATGTTCACATATTGATTATTGATATGTTTATAAACATGTTTTTATTTGTTCCGTGCCTAATAGATGTGATGATGTTTACGTTTAAAATTTCAAGCATCTTTTAGCCAACAAACGTGTTTTGAATGCGGCAAACTGAAATATTTTATGCGTGGACGTTAACTCAATGTTTTTGATCGCAGTTGCCCATCACCTCAGCGGAAACAAAAATAGGAATGAGCAGATCAGAGAGGATTTTCCAGCTGCAGCGGCCGTTCAAGCCTATGATGAGCGCCGAATGCGTCAAGAAATTTACCGGCGTCGTCAATTGTAAGCCAATATACTATTTTTCTTTTAAAATACCACTCTTGTAGCATTGCAACAGAATTGAATTTAACATGCGTATTTTTTACAGTATGCTCTGTATTGGAGTCGGTAAGAATTTTGAAATCCCTCTACAATTTTTTTTTATCATTATCATTCATGTATATTTAGAATCAGTAAATTCAACCAAAAAAAATCTTACTGATAAAAGAAATACTTTATATTCACGAATCTTTAATATTTCCTAAGTTTTAATTCAACATCATCTCTTGTATTCTAAAAGCTTTTCAATTAAATATTTTAGAATGGAAGAGGATGCAAAAATAGCAGAAGAGTTACAAAAAAAAATTATCATAGGAAAAAACCTACCCAAAGAATATCAATCTTCAAAGGTAAATATGTTATAAATTTAATATTTTCTAGGAATGTACCAAATTATAAATATTTTATGGACCTCCCTGTGCCCGTTCAGTCCCTTATTGTCGAGGATCGTGACTTCTTCTGTTGTTATCCAAGGATATGTCCACCGCCTGCGATATGATTCCGCTCCATTTTTTCTCTGATTTTGGCTTTTTGAGGGGCTGCAAGCATAGAATAGCTTGTAGCGCTCTCGATTTGATCGGTCCAACTTGTAGAGCATCTTCCTCTTTTCCCCTCAACGCCGGCGACAATGACCAGTTTTTTCGAGTTGTCCTTATTTCTTCTTAACCCGTGTCCTAAGAATTAAAGAATGCAATAAACAATTCTTGACCCTGATTTCTTCCCGGATTAATCTGTTCATCTGCATTTTTGTTCATACCCCCCTCAATTTTTTAAGGATTGTTACGTATATATTGTCCCTGCTTAGTTGAAGGAGTCCTCCAGACTTCCATTATCTCTAGAATCTGTCATTGGGTCAGCGATAGTTTTTTTTGTTGTTGTTTCAGCTTCAAGCGATTACTTTATGAGCTTTTTGAATTTTTTTTTTTTTTCTACGTCTTGCGTCTGCCTGCATACTGTGTAATGATGCAACCGCGTATTTCCAGAACCAGAAATGTCACTTCCTAAAATACACCAATTTAAGTTTACCAGCTATCCAAGTTAAGTGGGTCATAGTTTGCCGACCCCTGATATAGAATATTGAGCGGGAAGGCTTCATTGCAGGCTGATATTGAATTCATAGTTAATTAAAAGTCGATAAAACACCACGTTATCAAATTAAAAATAGATATCAACTTATGTAATATGGCGCATCCTTTTTCGCATGTATATGTTGATAAATCAACCGCATTATTTAATTTAATAATGTGTTATAGTCCTATTTTATCCGTTGGATGAGTAATGAGTAATTTTAATTACATTATGAATGATTAAAAAACAACATGTGCGCTGAATGTAACCACAAATTTTAAATTAACGCATAATCGCTTCAAATTTCTCATTGATAAAACAACTTTGTTAAATAAATTTATTTTAAAATTAATATCTGCTTCCGATCCTGCTATCGTTGATTTGCCAACGGAATTAGAGAGAGCTCAATTTCAATTTGGTGATTGTTTTTCTTATAACTTGCAGATTAAAAATTATACAGAATCTTATTTACCCCAAAGAGTTGTTTTTCCCGAAGAAGCTGCAAGTTCGCATTCACAAGATTTGCAACATAGAAAGAAATATGTATGTACAGCGTAATTTTCAAATATCAAGTGTTCGCTTAGTTAACCTGTCGCTAAACAGTTATTGACGACCGATTAATGATGACAATAATAATTTTATTTTTGCATGAATAATATTGTTCATCTTTCATTAACAGACTAAGAATTCACTAACAAACATACCAGCATCGACAATTCATGGAGTTTCCGATGAAAATTCAAATATATCACCGATTGTATCGTCAAACGCCAAAAATATCCTGAAAGAACAACAAAATATTCCAGTCGAAGAAACATCCGTTAGTACATATTTTTCATATATTGTTTCATATACGTTATTTTTATCACAGAGGTCATCTTTTGTACTTTTTGCTACGCATGCATTAAACATGCCACGTGTTATATTATCCTATTCTTATTTTATTCCGGAAATATGTCACGACACGAACATTATTGTATCATGTAAATTGAACAATTTTTATAATAATCATTGTTTGATGTAATTATGGGTTACTTAAGTAGTCCTGCGGATTAACAGCTCGGCTCATAACGCTTCGCTTCCAAATCTATGTTGAGTGATTAGCGACCATATTTTTAAGCACGTCTACGCTATGAAAGACTTCCGGCCAATTGAAAATCGTTTATTTTTCTGGAACGAGTACCGTAAAAATGTTAACATGATTCACTTATTGAACTGATATTGAATTCTATAGGATTCCAAATTTTTACAATGTTTATTTTATTTCGTAGAATGAAAACTCGTTGCTCGTTTATGATGTTCATAGTGTACCTGGAATGTCGTCAATTGATAATGGCAATGATAATTATGAAATACCCTGTGCTGCGGCTCTAATTGAACGACAGGACAAAAAAAGAAGCAATAAAAAGGACATTGTTAGTGGTTTTTTTAATTTGTATTTGTGGTTTCTTATGCAAATTAAAATTATTATAAAATATTAATTATTATTTTCGTTTTTTCCAGAATAAAGCTGGCACATCATACGAAATTAAAAATGAGACCCTGTCATCTGGAGAGAAGGATATTAAAGAAATTGAGATGGCACTAGGTGTATCAAGTCAAAAGATCTATCAAGAAAAGGAAAGACTCCTACAAGAAGAAAAAGATGCAGTTAGTATAATTCTTAATAAAATAGTCAATAAAAATACCAAATTATATTGAGTGTGTTGATAAGTTTTCCTTTATTTTAGTAGTTTAGAAAGTAAATCCTTTATTTAAAAAAAAAAACAAATCAATTAAATGATTAACCATTGCTAGGCACTATTTTTGCTCAGACGCGACACAATGAAACGGCAGGAACTTATTCGCACACCCAATAGTACAAAATTTAGAAAAATTCCATTTGAATTATCACATCACACACTGTCTGTTAAAAAATGTCACAAAAAATGAAAGGCAATCGATCGGAAAGAGTGGGAGAATCATTTGAAGTCGGCGATTTCATCTCTTTCGCGTACATCATAGCCACAGTACGCACATGCGCTTCTAGGCCAGTAGCTTGCCTATTTTATTATGTATTACACAACACCATGTAATCTTTTAGCTCAAAATTTCCATCGACAAAATGGAAAAAAGTAATGCAGAAAATCAAATTTTCCTAGAAGCTAAGAAGTTTTACTTCTACCGCGCGAAAGTTCTATGCATTTTATTTCTACACTATGTATATGTCATTTTAGGTAGTAAATGAATACAACGCATTGTATGAATTAAATTTATAGTCATCATTTATTGATTTTTATTCTAGGAAATAGCACGATCGTTGATGGATTCGGACATAATTCTTGAACTCAGAGATGGAGAATTGGCTCGCATTCTACAAGACAGGGTGAATATTTAATTTTTTTATTTTATATTTTACAATCATTTTTCTTTATCAATGAGCAAACTTTCTCATTTTTAGGAGAATGAGAGATTTCAAAAGAGCAAAGAACGACAAAGACTCAGACATCGCCAAAAAATCGCCGAACTAGAGCAAAGAAATAATGCAAATCGACATGATGTCCTTTTGACAGATACTTATTGTCAACCGCGCGACATACTACCAGGTATACATATTTCATCATATTCGAAATGCGGCACAGGTCATTGATTTGAATATTTTTTTCATCAGGTAAAATAACAACATCTCCAAGAAAATAGTGCATTCTACATTTCCAAGTCCAAAACTTAAATTTTAAACGATTGTAGGATTGCCTATTATACATAAATTCAATACGTTAGGGTGTATCATATGAACGTTCGGAATGTCGAGAAACCAAATTACTCAATTCTCTTTTTAAAAGTCTGCGCTTTTAGAATCAACAAATTCTTCGAGCCCGATTTTTTTTCGAACCTCTCTAGGTGCATCGCGTTTTAAATATTTTTTATATGTTTTTAATATTAATAGCCTGTCGATAAACATGAGCGCCATCAAAGCTTCAGACTTCAATTTAGCCATGACGTCGATGTCGTCCGCAAAAACTAGACGCATTCCATGGATCTGACTGATTCCATTTCTCATGATTGCCTTCAACGTAACGAGGAGAGGGCATCCCCCTGTCTGACTCCCGTCCTCGCCTCGAGACTCCAACATTTACCGCATGCTATCGTAAGCCTCATAGAAATCTATAAATATGTAGTGGAAATCAACACCATACTCCCATATTTTTTGTGAGAATAATCCTTCATTAAAAAGTAAAAAAAACCACATTAAAACCGAGAAGTTGATCCATGATAAACGGCAGTTGTCTGATTTGAGCTCTTATATAATACAAAATTATTTTGTATCTGAAGAATTTAATACTGAGGTGATTAATAAAGTCATGTAGGGCCGCTTATAAGTGACTGGATTTGCAATAATTTTACATCTTTGTATTTTTCTTGGTAGTGGGAGCGTTTCATTTTGTTGAATATTTACATTATGAGCATGGAACAGGTTAAAACTTTGCTTATTATAATTGTGGATGTATGTTTTTGTTTCTATAAAAATTTGTCTAATGATAAAATTAATACGACCCATAAATTGTGAGTCGATTATGAGTGGATTGATGACTTTTCTAGTAGCTATATGCTTAACGTGTGGTTGTGGATTATATTTTGTACCCCAATGCTTATGAATTGTTTGTATTGTAATTAAATGAATTTGGTTTTTTTTTTGTCTTATATGTGTGATTTTTGTTATGCAATGTAGCTTCTAATATTGTAAATGAATATGGGGACGGTGACGGTGACTCTCACTACATGGAAGTATTCCCAACGAAAGATATATTTCCCCACTACAACAGCCTAAGTTCTGACCAGAATGTTAATCGAAAATACTATCGAGCACCCCCAGATGCTCCGAAATACACGGGACGTCCAAAGTGAGTATCTCTTTTAGATGCATTTCAATTTTATGATTTGTTTAAATTCGACTCGATTAAAAAATGGGTTGCTGTATTATTTAAATATGGCATTATTCGTCATAATTTTCATTATCAAATTTCAAATGCGTTTCCCATTTTTTTTTTAATATGACATTTAATGTTTATTGTAATCGATATGTATGTTGCTGAGCTCTATGTATACCATTATTACTTTGTTATATACATTTTTTTTGCTTGCTTCTACCAATTTCACAATTGTTCCGCAACGTTTTCGCAGCATTTTTATTTTTAATTGTTGATTTCTTTTTATATTGTTTTTTTACAACTTACAGAATGGCCGAACCGACTTCAACTGAATTGGCGGATAGTAAGTATACGATTTAAACTATATCGGAATCGTTATATTCGGCGCATTTGTTAATCTGGCGGTATAAATTTGAACTATGCGCTAATTGAGGCTGAAATGAATATCGTTCTGTGAGCATGCGTATTTATACGATTTTATACACTTTTATAAAAGTAAGTTTAATTTGCATTTCAGATAGAGCGAGTGTTTCAACTTTTCCCACTATAAATAACGTGTTTGATATGAAAGATCAAGCTGCGGGAACCGATAGAAAGTCCAAGACTGACAAAAAGTCCAAACGAAAATCCAACCACGAGGGGAGGAAACATAAAAAGTCTTCCAAATGTACTATCCAGTAATTTTTTTTCTGCAATAATATTATTTACGACCTATTATTTTTCTTCTTTTCCGTCTATTCATTCCACCTTTTTACATATTTTTTTATTTATCCTTATGTTATAAATTTTCACTTGATTTATATATGATAATACCAAATCTTAGATTAATATTGTTAGTTTGGATAATAATTTTTTATGATGTTATTTTATTTTATTGCATTTCGATCAACTTATTGATCACAAATTATAACTGCAACAATGTTTATACAATGTATAGTTTTAAACCTGTTTTGAGCACAAATGGATTTACAACCCAATTAATGTTTCTAGAAAAGATGATTGACGCTTTTTACAGTCCGGGGTGTTCCGGATTTGGCCAATATACTTAAACTCTTTCGTAAAACGGGCACAGTCTATGATATTCATTTTTATCATGCATAAACGCGCGCACGGACTGTAAAGTGTTAATTAACTGATCAGTTTTGATTATCATTCTCAGAAATTTTAATACAATTGTAAAGCATTCCGCTTCAAAATAATTCAAATAAATATATATAAACAGGCTCTTTCAAAGTACAAGGAACAGGAGAGGAAGCTATTCTTGCTAAGGTTCGATTTAATTTTGAAAATGTATATAAATTTATTATTTAATTTATTTCAACTCAACCACACCTATAGATTTGATCCTGTACCATATTTTCTTTGAAAGGACCTGTCTGTAAATATTTGGCAAAAATATACACTCAATATATCTGATTGGTAAAAACCTCAAATTAAACAACTTGCTATGAGGTATACTAAAAAGCAGGGCTTCCAACCAATTATGTGACCTTCACCATTCTTATGCATAATTAGTTTGATTGTATTCATCTGATAATATTGTAATCTTTACACTTTGTTCATCCTGTTAAATCAACACTTCCGATAGTATTGTTAACGAGCCAAAATTCAACTTGGAATCTTATGGAGTTCACATATGGAATCACGCATACAGTTATGGCAACATACTAAATAAATAGGAGAGTTAAAATGCTTAATTTAAATTCCTTTAAATCCTCTCGATTGAACAATTACAGCACACAGTTGAGGCATTCTCACAACAAATTTTGCTTTCTGGTGCTATTAAGCTACAAATTGATTCAAGTTTGTTCCACATAACAGTAGTTGATGTTGAAGCATATTGTCGTTCTTTCCGCAGTGACTCGAACAGGCTCGATTCAGGACTCTGGAGTGGTGGTTTCAAAATTTTAATCGTTCCTTCTTTAATGGCGAAGATGGCCTTTACATAGTTTAGATGAATGTTTTGGGTCATTATCTTGTTGAAAGACAAAATTATGACCCAAAAGTTGAATTCCTAAAAGATATTGCATGGTTCTTAAAGATTATTTAAAGATTTTCAGACCCCTCCGGGTCGAGATCTCGGGCTCTGAAATCACGAGGTCGAATCGAGAGGTCATGGACGTGTACGGCAAAGCGTCAGTTGTAAATTTTATCTGAGCTTGCCATCATCACTGAACTTCTCACGAATATTCGTCTTCGGGCGCCGATTCATCCGTCTATAAAACTTGGTTCCAATGTTGGTGTTCACAAACCTATTTAAGTGGATAGTTCGCTTCCGATGTTAACAGTGTAAATATCTGACTACAACTGACCCTAGTTTACACATTTTACTGTAATCTTTACATAAAACAATTTAAAAATCATAACTAGAATCAACCCGGCTGATAAATTTTCCTAAAAGACCATTACTGTAACTGTACCATAATAAACATTTTATGACATTCCATTTTTTCCTGTGGGACATTCTGATGTTGGATGACCCCAGGGTAGTGTCAGATTCTTATTTACTAAACTCCCTTGGGCCATCTCTGTCTCCCCTGATTTGAGAGATGCTATGCGTCTCTCTAGTATTTGATTTTGTAATTGTAATAGTTCGAAGCCCTGTTAAAAAGGACAGTAGTCATAACAAACACATTTTAATTATAGTATTTTAATGTGGTTACCTGTGTACAATATGTGCGTATCCTCCGAGATACAATTTGTCATTTATAATGTCTTTTTATTTAAATAAGATATTTTGATTTTTTTAACTTACGTTTGTGCCTTTACTTTTAAGATAATGTATACTTTTCCGTTAATACGACCTGTGTGTGAAAATTCAATCACGATGATTAGAATCAATGGAGAATTTGTTCAGCAATTTATTTTTATGGCAAATGAAACTTACGCGGCAAATTTAAAAACGTTTTCTGTTATTAATACTTAATAGAATTTGTATTTTGTTTGAAGTACAATAGAATTTTTAATGAATGTTATTCATTATTCTCCTATTGTGATCTGCTATCTGTTCAGAATTCATGCGTAAGCCGAGGATCTAATATTATTCCCCGTGTCTTTGAATAAGATTACGTCATTAGTCAATACGCATATGTCTTACGAATGCTCTCGATAAATGCCATTTTTTCTATTTTATTGTGGCAATTTGACTCCATGCTTAAAATTTTATTATATATTATATAATTGGCTGTGATTAACTTCCATATAATATCAGATATCAAACTCCTTCCAACTCAAATGTGTGATTTACGAATATACATATATATATATATTTTTTATTGGAGAAGGATCTCACTTTTTCTTATATTTTTTGTTTCATTTCTTTTTTGTATGTATACAAGTGTGATAAATTTTTTTATGTAGAAATGATATTGGATCTAGAACCTCGAAATATATTTTTTAGGGAATAATCTGTCGAATGGCAGCAAATAGTTTTTTTTTTAAATGTATATTAAAAACATTCTTGGTTTCCAAAATGTTATCATTGTATTTAAATATTCTCATTATATTATCTTATATATCTCTAACAACTTTATATATTTATTATTTTAGCATAATCAAATATGCAAAAATTTTATTAACCCTAGATCACTAATCATTAGTCTCACAGGCTACAGACGTTGCTCTGTACACGTCAATATGTTTAGTGATATAGGGTTAAAAAGATAAATAGCAATTAACCCTTAAAACTCAAATTTGGACTGCATTGTTAGTTTACGTTTGCTTGTTGTCAATCGATTGTTGAATTTTTATAAAAACCAAATAATGATTTTAAATGTAAGCCAAAGACTTTTTTTTGTAATCGAATCATTCTATTGCTTTTTATATCTGCAAATAATATACTTAAAACCGCATTACGTAATTAATTTTGTATCTACGATATTATAATTACAATTATAAGACGCAACTTCCAATAAATGATTATAGAAAACTTCATAATGTATGGAAATCAAAATGTAAGTTTAGCAAAGAGGAGAAACTGAAATTGATATACAGTCCAAAATTAAACAATACATGGTTGATATATTTTTTTAAGTTTTAAATTAAATGACTCGATCCTGATTTAATTTTTGCCGTTAAGGGTTAAAATGTTAGGATATTTATGTTTATTAATATTACGTTATATCAACCGATGATTCTTAGAATTGCTAAATTATGATATTGTTTTTATTAATGTTTATATTATGGTGATTTGGTTATTTCGTACAAAATGGTAGCGTTTTGAATGATATTTTCTTAAGATTAAAACCGGACGACGTGTGCCCATTTCGCTCGGAATGCTCGTTTATAAAATACATGTTAATATTTTATTATTTTCATTGCATTCTATTTATAAAATATGAAGTTTCATATTATTGTCAATGTTTATCTTTTACGAATAACATAGTATTTTTACAAAATCTTTATAAGCATACACCGTATATAATTTATACTTAGATGGCTTTAAGATTATTTACTCTCAGCTATTTAACCATTTTTTTTAAAATTTTGAATACATATAGTCTCTTTATATTAACAAATTAATTTATGGTTTTTTTTTTATATCGTTCAGTGTTTTTGTTACATTAACCTAGAGGGCAAACCGTAACATGTTTTATACAATTTTTTTACGTTTAAAATAATTTTTTCTAGCGCGCATCTGAAACGTTTGACAATTTTTTTGTTTTTATTATGTTGAAATGATTTTTTAATATTCCAAAATTGTTTGCAATTGTATCATAACATCACTCAACATTTTTATAAACTTGTGCGTTAAGTGTTTTCTTTTAACGTTTTTGAATATTTAACATTACATTAAGAACAAAATATTGTGTAATGATATAAAAACATCAAAGTGTTTCAAATGTGTAATACCATATATTTTTGATGTTCAAACATTAAGAATAATAAACATTTTTATTTCAAAATCAGTATTTTTTATTTACATTTTAATTTGTATGACCATTACACATTTGATATAATCAAAATTGAAACATCCAAATTTCAGCATCCCTTTGTGTGGGTCAGAATCATAGGTATTCAAAATGTGAACATACAGAACACTGAAAATTCCATAAACTGCTCGGAGGACCGATGCCGATGAAGCTGAAATTGAATTACTTTACATAAGAAACCAAAAATATGATCTACGCCAGATAATATAGGAATTGGTCATCGGAGTCGGAGTCGGCCGAAGACATTATGGCTGTAGGACCTCCGACAGTGGACCAGTCTTATCACCGGAGCATTTTTCCAAGCAGCAGTCGACAAAATCGAGATGAGGCTTCTGGTTGCCAATATTCTTGGAGGACTGGTCGATGATATCCCAACCAAATTAACCCAAGAGTTGCTTTGTGGCGTTCCAAAATCAACAAAACAACTAATCAGTTAAAATCAGATGCAGCACGTCTGCCATTCACTTTTACCGTAAATATTAAAGAGGCTGATTTAACTATTAAAAATTAGATACGACGAAGAAAATAAACATAATTTCGATAATGTATGAGAATCGGACCAGATATTGAATATATTCATTTTTGTAGCATACTTTTGCACATTTTTTTTTTTAAATTGTGAAGGATTAAACTTAAAATGACTTATGCCCTATTTGAATAAATCTTCTCTTGTTCTTTGCTTTTCAATAACATTTAGAAATCCATTTTAAGAAGCTGTATTGAGCCATTGTATAGATCATCAGGGGTTCAAATCTACTGACGGTGTGACCGGCGACCTCATTTTTAAATACATGCTGTCTGAATTACCTTGTCAAAATGATTAGCGTCAGTCCAATAAACAATGTTTTTATGAATTGTATTTTAAATAATATAAAATTTGAATTGTTTTCATAATCATGAAAATTCAATTGTTTTGAATTTGTTTTTATTAAACAATTAAAATGTACGAAAACAATTCACGCGAGGTGATTATATACAACGACTTTGACGTCGTCGATGATAGACTACATTACACGGTACATCTACTATTAATTACTGACATTATATTTGAACTTATCCAATGGTATATAGCGTGTAGAATATTACCGGACATGTGGAAGCACAAGCAGACGGCCTCGATGATGAACAAACAAAGAATATCACTTCACAACAATAACAGCATCGTCTTCTGTTGCCTTCCATTTCATTTTGAAATCGTCAAACTTGAAAGTTCAACGTCAATGAGGAAACCAGCCAATCTCGAATTAGCTCGGATAAGACGCACGCAGACGGAAACACTTTCAGTTGATATAGGAGCGAATTCAAGATACATGTCTTTACGAGAAAATGAAGGACTGAATTCTTTGCACTCCGGAATGTACGATACAATGAGGGTGCAATAATTTCCTGTACATAGATATCGAAGAGGCCCTAATTCTACAGGGGACTGTTTGTGACTGTACTATGATAATGATCAAAATGATATAACAATAGAATGTCATAACAAAACTCAGCATTAGACACCGACTTCAAGCATACTTAAATTAACAATATATTTTAGATTGGGCTCAATATTATAAGAGCGAAGAAATTGATTTTGAATAGAAAACTAACGGCGGGCATCTACGTCACTGTAAACATCGCCAACATAACATACTCTGCTAAAACGATATTACACGATGACTCTCCTATTTTCAATGAGGTAATACTCTTATTATTAACTATCATTATAATCTAATGAAATCATTAGCAAATGTATTTTTATTTTCCAGTACTTTATATTTGACTTGAATCTTAAACGGGAACATTTTATCAGATCCAAGGCTATTTTCAAAGTGAAGCAAACCCATTCATTCAGATCGCATTTGATAGGTTATGGTTACTTTGATATTTGCAAGATATGGTCGCAGTCAGGTTTGAATATTTATTTTATAATTTGCACGTTGATGTTTTATGCTTCTTAACAATTGCACGAATGACGTTAGGTCGCCGTTCGTTAAAAAGCCAAGATGTTATCCTTTCGAACTATGAAAATCAAAATATGTGCAGTGGATATCTTGAAATAGATATATGCTTATTGGACGGCCACGATTATTCAGAAAACGAATTACCGATTGAAGATTTTCTTTCAAAGTATGCTATTTTAAATTTATATTTAAAAATATATAAAATCTTCTCAAATATATAATATACTCGATGACGATTTGCAGAAACTTTACGTTGAAAATTTGGCCACAATCAATCACCTTTGTATTTTCTGTTTATAAATATACAAATCATCTTATTGCATCGAATCCCAATTTAAAGACGGATGATTTTAAATTTAAAATGAATTATTTTATAAGGATAACAGTTGGTTCTTCTACCGTAAGTATCATTTAATTCATTATAATATATATATGGGCATATATAGTAAATTGGGCAACTCATCGCTAACATAGACTGCAGCCTCCTGTATAGATTTTTCAGAAAATACTCAATATTTCCTAAAATTCATATCTATTTCTTCAATAAGATTTGATCAACATATAAGTGACCTGGACTACTTGCCCAGTTTACTGAGAAACGCCCATATCATAAACGTAAGATATGTTCGTAACAATGTGCTAAATCTATTTAGAAATCTACCAGATTATCCATTACGAAAGATAATTATAAGATTTGGAATGAACATATTATATTTTCCAACATCCCTATTGAAGACTACATTGTGATTGAGCTGTGCAAGCCCGGTATTATATCAAAAGCAATTGCAATTGCCGAATTACATATCGATTGTTCACTCGTGAATGAAAATTATGAAGGTTCGTCAGTAAAATACGTCAATATGCGATTGCATCGATTTCAAACGCACGCCGATGTTATAATTGCTTTTAAATTTGTTTATGTAAGACTGCAAGTATTTATTCGGACCGAACTATATAAATTTTCACGAAAGATCTGCACTCAATCCGAAGAGGCATTCATCGGTTTTTAAATACGCCGGATCGTTATTACTATCGTTGCGGGCTTATCGTGATTCAATAAACGTTTCCGATTTAATAAATAAAACAAACTGTGATGCTATAAATGAGGTGAGATTGTTTTGCATATAAATACTAATATTTTATAGGAATGTAAATTTTGCATTAATTTCATAGAGCGTCGAGAAAATGTCACTATTTTATGCGGCGTTAGAAATTTCTACAATTAATAATCTCAACGTGGAAGATAACAATAATATCGTGCTTTCTATCGGAGGATTGTACGATTTTTACGGTTTGTATATTTGCATCCATCGTTAAATATAAGATTTGTTTATCAAAATATTGCTATAATTGTTTCAGGCGGTGTGGACTTTGAGAGAGACGTCGGCGAATCGAAATGTAATAAAATAGATATCGACCTGATGGATCAACGATGCCAAATTTACATGATCAACTCGCTGGAAAAAATGTTGAATGATGCCGTAAGATTGACACCGTGATGCATGACAAAAATTATATTAAACGCTCATAATAATGTTTAATTGTAGGATTCAAATACGATGTCGATCGATGAATTTATACGACCAAACGACCAGGACGAATACAAGCGCAGGGTCAATGATTTAATAGACGTGTTGGAGATGGGCATTGAGAGTTTCGTCAAAAAATATCTCTGCGTCGATGATTTTGCAGCGCTGAAAGAATTATATCGCATGCGTCATATTATTGATAAAATGGTATGGCGTCGATAGAATTTATTATTCTTGTATTAGGTATTAATAATGTTCGTGTTGAAATTTCAGAAATATTTCTGCAATAATTTGAGACGGCATATGTCGGAAAATGCCTCGTATCATATCAAACAATTCATCGCGTACATGAGAAAGCTTTTGATCTCGGTAAGATTTAAAATCGCTTACCTGCCTGTTGTAATTTGTATTGCCTTTTAGTTTGATTGCAGATGGCCGTATATAATAGTTTGGATGCTTAAAGATGACCGTCCGATTGCTTATTGTAAAATAAGAGCAAATCATATATTTTATTCGTCGGATGATGACGAACGCGGTATTCATTGCGGTTCCATTCAAACTGTATTTATGAAGGTTTCTATGATGCAAATTAATTTTATAAATGCGTTCATCGATAATTTAATCCCAAAGGCTTGATATTTATTTAAGCCGGTGATTTGTTCGTCGCACTATTTCCACAATACAACAGGATGCTTTTGTATCATCGCTAAAATTGATTTATTCATGTGGTTCGGACTTGCGTCGCAAAGTAACGTCGTCTTTCATACGGTTTTTAATAGATATGAAATGAATCGACGTTTGGATAACGAATTGCGTTTAACTTGTTCAACATCCCAGGTGAATTTAGTGATCTTACATCGATTCGATTATTTCACGACTGTATATTATATTATTTTACAGGTTGTTCAATGTGAAATACACATTTTAAAAGCAAATTTTAGCCATTGTCGTTATGAATTCGGTTCGATGAGTGCGTATGTAAAGGCATATTTTAGTATATATCGTCTTGAATCTAAGGTATGTTTGTTGTTATTAAATTTATATCATTTTGGATGTCTTATTAATTACAAATCATATTATTTCGAAGGTTATTAAAGATAATTTCTATCCAATCTGGAATGAAACATTGACATTTGAATCGATTATGCAATGGACAACATCAGAACAATTAAATAATTGTTGGCCGATCATATTGATAGAAGTTTTTCATAAGAGCGGCAAAGTAAATCGTGCTATGGATCTTCTTTATTAATTAACGTGTGTTATTTAATCTTTTATTTTTTAAACGTGTCGATATATATATTATTTTTTTTAGTATAAAAACGAAATAATAGGACGCATTGGTGTTGTACCGATAATATATAACGGAGAAATGAAACCGCTGCTACCCAAATGGTTTAATTTATATAGAGGAATTAAACATCAAGGCAAAATCTATTTGGCAATACAACTTACACAGGTTTATTAAATATTATTGTATGATATCATGTGAATTATGTTTTAAACTATCCATATTTTTAGATAAATTCTCGTCAAAAAGGCAAGACAAATCCAAACTTTAAATGCAGACATGTTCCAAGCTATCTACTTCCAACCATGGATCATTACAGGTGATTTTATTCGTTAATTAAAAATATGGTATTTTTTTAAATAATGGTATTAATTTGTATTCAATAATTTTTTTAGAATCGACATTATGTTTTGGGGCATAAGGAATATCCGAAAGCCCTTAAGAAAAAAAATAAAAACCATTGTTTCCGTCGACAATCTCACTATAGAGTCCGATGTCTTACACATAATTAAAAATAATGTAAACTTTAACGTCGGTCAAATTTCAAGTGAATTATACGCCCCCGCTGATATTACACATTTTCCCATAATAAACCTTAAGCTATGCGCGAATAATTCGCACGATAAATTAAATAATTATGGATACTACGACATAGATTCAATAGCGAATCATTTCATATCTTGGACGGTGTCGGACGAGAGAGATTTCATTTTGAATCCAAGAATACAACATCACGACGAAGGTATCAATAATAAATGTATCACAGGATTTAGACTATTTAAAGGAATAAATTTGAATCAATCACATATAGGATCATCGCATTTGAATAGTCCCGCCACTATGAAAAGCAATCTGAGCACCATCATGGATATAATACATATATTACAAAACAAATCTTCCGTTTCTGATGAAATTAAACTAATGGACGACGAATCGAATCGTGATTCCGACGAAGAAATTGCGCACGAAGGATCCGACGGAGATTGGTGGCTGAAATACTACACGGCAATCGAGACATTAGTATATTCTGTTTTTAATCGAAACGATTACGAGACCTAATCCAAATTATATTTAAAAAAATGTAATTCTTTTATTTCAGGAATCCAATTCAACAACGGAAGAAAAAGCGAGCGCAATTCAGGTGGTTTTTATCAATTTACAACGGGATCAATTGGGATCATGCATTAAATCATACTAAATTTACAGATATACGATTGCGAATTGGAAAATCTGGCCGAATTTAACGCGTTTGAAGATTGGTGCGATACATTCAAGCTGCGCAGATCCGCCACGAATTATGTCTGCGATATCAAATGCGGAATTAAGATCTATAAATGGCCCATTAAATGCGAGGTGCCGGCTGTGACGAACGACGGAAATCGTTTGAACGACGGGTAAAATCTCAACGTCGTATTGATGTCTTCATTTAGATTGTATGCTAACGTCTTTGGTCCGTTCATAAAGTTTCTTCGGCCGCTTTCCATCGAATAAACCGTTGAAATTCACCGTTAGAGTTTATATAGTACGTTGCTTCAATCTTAAATCGAAAGACTTGACGAACGGTTGTGATCCGTACGTACGGCTCACAATCGGAAGCGTCGATATAAACGATCATAAGAACTATCAGAAGAAGACGTCGAATCCTATATTTGGAAGGTGAATTTAAATCTATTATGTATAATTATATATAAGAATATGCAATAATGACTTGATATTTTTGTTCTCGATCAAGATCTTTTGAAATGGAAGGCATTTTCCCGGAAGATAGTGTTTTAAAAGTGTCCGTTTGGGATCACGATATTGGAAGTCGGGACGATTTGATTGGATCCACTAACATCGATTTGGAGAATCGCTTCTTTAGCAAATACAGAGCGGTCTGCGGCCTGTCTGCAGTTTATAGAAAGTAAATTGAAAATAAAATATAACGTCGGTAAAATTAATAATAATATGCATTTGTGTAATTTTTCAGAAACGGCGTAGACAGTTGGAGGGACATCATGAAGCCATCTGAAATATTGTCGGAATTATGTTCGAAATATAAAATTTCAAGACCAGAGTTTCATTATGGACAGTGGGTTATCTTCAATGAAGCCAAATACTGTCAACCGAGAAGTATGCATAAATCTTTCGTTGAAAAGCTTTCTTAATATCGTGAAGTTTATATAAAATAATTGGAATCTTTCGAAAATTAATAGATCGAGCTAATGATTTCGAGTGAATCATGTTTATATTGTGTTGTGTTTATATTTCCAATATAATATTATTCATGCAAAATTCATGATCTGGGCGAATTTAATTCGCCAGATTAACAGCGACATCTTCCGTATATCTTTAGGTGCAATGTGCTATTTTAACAGTGCCATCTTCTGTGGCGCTGTTTGTACCTGCAATTACCGACGGATCGCTTCTTGCACATGCACCATTGCCGGTTGGGTGGTGACAAGCAGGAGGCGAGAGTCAGTAAGAGTCGTCAGTTAGCCCTGGCTGTGAGAAGACGTCCTTCTCGCAGCCAGATTGCTCTCTCTCATGCCGAATAAAAAGTTGTCTAGAGAAGAGAGTCTTTTTGTCTGACGCTCGTCCATTCCCATCCATCTGTTTGGTTACACATGATCTGAAAGAAGAGCGGGCCCAATCGTTAGCGCGGTCATCCCGACCAGCTCGTGGGAGCAGAGAGCTGCCCGGGGACTGCCCCGAGAGCGGCTCTTACGTAACAATGTCATATTTGGTCACGTTTCAATTAAATTTCCAACAAAGTATTATGAACACAAAGACAAAAACTAAAACTATTTGTCAATAAATCTAATAGATGGATTGAACCCATGCGTGCTGATTGTCCACCAACTGTGCCAACGCCGCGGGCATGGATCATTAAGTATTTAAAGTTGATTTTTTACTTTTAGTTGGACTTGGAGAAGAAATAGTGGAAAACATCTGTCTTTCGATATTGCATCAGTGGGATTCTATGCCTTTGTTTGGTCATAAATTAGTTCCAGAGCATGTCGAAACAAGGTCTCTTTATCACAAAAAGTACTTGAGCAGCGATCAGGTAATGCATTGTCTAGGTTTTTTTATGTTGATTTACAAAATAATACTTTGTATATTAGCCTGAGTGTTACGGAAAGTCCAAGCGGCAGTTGGTCGGAAAGACGATAATTTTTTATAGTCTCCCCGATCTCGTACAATATAAAAATGCTACATGCATGCGCTGCATTGCTTCTACTATGTACAAACACTTCTTTCAGCAACATATGAGATCAAAATTTTCCCTGGTAGTTAAGAAGTTTCACTTTTACTGTGCGAGACTCTCACGCATAATTTATAATTACATGATAAATTCAATATTTTTTTAAATTCAGGGTAAAATTCAACTATGGGTCGATATCTTCTCAGGGGAAAAGCACAATTTGAAACCCATGGTCGACATTATTCCAAAATTACCCGAAGAGAAAGAGTTGCGCATAATTATTTGGAGTACAGAAGATGTTATTTTGGATGAATACGATATATTCACCGGTACGAGAGTGTCCGATATTTATGTTAAAGGGTTAGTTTTTATTTTTTTACTATTTTTTAACACAGTCTGTCATCTGAATAGCATTTATCAACAAAAAAACTTATAATTTAACAACATTTATATCCACAGATGGTTAGCAAAAAAGGCGTCCATGCAAAAGACAGACATCCACTATCGTTCAATTACAGGTGAAGGATTATTCAATTGGAGGATGATATTTCCTTTTAAATACTTACAGGCGGAGAATAAGGTGTCACTCTGAAAATGATCCATTGTATCAATTTAAATCATTCATATTTTTAAATAATTAATATATTTTTTGTGGCTTTAGATCATAATTACACAAAAGAAACATTTCTTAGCAGAAGCGTCCGATGAAAAATATCCACCGAAGATTTATCTGCAATTGATGGACAACGATACGCTCTCTAGAGACGATTTTTTAGGTATACTACTTTATTATTTAAATTGGCGCCAAGTTTTTAACCAAAATTCGACTTTATTCATCAACATGTTCTCTTTCATGGATGATACATTCACTTAATACATCCATGCAAAGGAATTGTCAATAGTGATGCCAACTGTATGTCATCCTATGTTGCGTTACTATAGTCTATTGTCAATCGCTATATGATATGATCTCAGGATCACTCACACTGGACTTAAGTCGATGTCCTCGAGGATCGAAGACTTCTTCGCAGTGCAACGAAGATATCATGAAAGGACCGTACAACAATATATTCGAGATGGACAAATCTCGCGGATGGTGGCCGTTCTTGGCTCAAAATTTTGAAGGCATTAATAGCGTAGTGGTATTCTTTTTTTAAAATAATTTTTAGATTTCAATTTAAGATATTTTCCATGTAATCCACGTCAATATGTTTGATGAAATAGGGAAAAATCGATATGGAGCTGCAAATATTATCCAAAGAAGACGCTGCTTTAAATCCCGTAGGCAAAGGACGAAAGCCACCAGAACCTTTAATGAAACCAGAGTACTTATATTTTATAGTTTATTTTTAAAAATCAATTTGACGTCGATTAATTGATGTTTATTTAAATTTTCAGTCGACCTAACTCTGCCTTCAATTGGTATTTAAATCCATTAAAAGGTCTTAAATATGTACTTTGCCATAGAGGACGCAAATTTTTGTTAATTTTATCAATAGGAGCAATATTTTCGATTTTTATTGTGACAGTTTTGTATTCACTTCCCAAATATATTGTTAAAAAAGTTCTTCAGGCATAAATGGCATTGATTTTTATTTTTTTCCAATCATGCATTATATCATTATGAACTTTTCTATTTGTCTGTCTGTTTATCTGTCCGTTCGCTATGTGCTTTAGTATTGTTATATATATGTTAGTGTTGTTATAATAATTCCAAAGCCTTAATAAAGATTTCAATCATTTTTATTCGTTTTAATTCTGAGAAATACCATAACATGTCCTATATATTAGGGTGTACCACATGAACGATCGGAATTCGTAGATGAGAATTAAAACGCCATAACTTTTATATAGCTTCAATAACTTTTTGCCAATGAGCAAATAAATTATTTAATCCATTTTTATAATAGTTCGCATTTTACAACTAATAAGTTCTTCGAACTGTTGAATTGCCTAGTCCTGATTTAGATTTTTTTTAAGTGTCAAATCTCTCATCAAAATAAATAAAACAGTTAAAACGAGAGTATTCCTACTCGCACCCAACCACCTCCATTCCAATGCCTGGCTCCATCATCAACCCGATAACAGAAAGAACCCGCGTGCGAGCGCGACCGTCTTGGCGAACACTCGGGAGCGACCCGGCGACTCTGCTCCTCTGGGCAGCACCCCTGCTCCACGTTACACTGGTGTCAGAAACGGCAAGTTTCAGATGTTTTCCTGTTATCACACACAAATTCACGCGCCTAAATTTTTCCTTGTCCTTTCTTCTTATGAAAGCGAGATGGTGAGAAATACCATATAAAATACTATAAATAGCAACAATGTGTCCGTATTTAGACAATTGAAGACTATATCCCCTTTGTCAATTTTAAACAGTCGAACTTATTAAATATGTATTGGATATCATTAAAATTGCGAATCTTTGTTTGTAACTACCTAAAATCAAGCGAATTTGTGATGGATGTTTCTTGCTTTCAATTGATCTTAGTTGGCAACGTACACACCATTTTTTCTCTGAATTGCTGTTCGCTTTTAAATCCATCATCGATATCTATTTTCTGCATGTTCTTTGTTAATTCGTTCTATTGATACATCTTTATTGGCAAAAATAATTTGGAACATCAATGAATCTTATCATGGCTCGGTTCCAGCTTTCTCCAAATAGGAGTTTGCACAATATTTTTATACCAGGATAGAATATATGTCACCATTTGTGTAATGTGTCCATAATTTATTGCCATTAATTCGGTAATTATCAAAGATAAGCATCAACACGACAAATACTCAAATCTAATTTGATAATTAATGCGCCACTCTTCCATTGTTCTATTATTATCTAATCGTGCGTGCCGATAGACTGCTCTTGTTAATTATTTTATCCAGAACATTCCCGAAAAGCACAAAAGCACGTTCTTGAGGCCGAATTTGTTGAAAAATGTTCTTATAATTTCGTATATTAACTTCTGGCAATCAGGACATTGTAACGGTGATCTTCGTTAATTCGATTAATCAATTAAAACTTTTTTTTTTATCAACTACCTCTCACTGTCCGGATGCAGAAATATTTTTCAACTTTCACATGCATATTAAAAAACAAATGAAAACAGATGAAAACCAAGGACTCACACCCAATGAATATTCGGTATAAATCCCGGTATGAATAAAATAATGTATTCCAGTTCTCAGAGCCGTAACGAGGGTATAAAGCGCCTGTGGTAAATATTTAACTTGCCTTGTGAGTGGAGGGCGGCCGTAATATGCCCCATCCACAAGAAAGGGAATATGCTGCTGTGCTCCAACTACAGGGGCATATCCCTTCTAAACATAGCATATAAATTATTTACAAGAGCTATCATAGGACGGTTGTCTCCCATCGTGGAGGAACTTCTCGGAGAATACCAGTGTGGCTTCAGACCCGGCAGGTCTACCGTGGACCTTGTCTCCGGGCGTCGAGGTGACAATGGGAGCTAGACAGGGGGACGCCCTCTCCCCGATTCTCTTTAATATTGCGTTGGAAGCAATTATGAAGGAGGCTGGCAGACTGGGACACGCATATCCAAGGAACGAAGATATAATGCATCTTGCCTTTGCGGACGACATCAACGTCGTGGCGAAATCGAGGTCGGAAGCTTTGGCGGCGCTTACGTCTATCGACGGGGCTGCTGCTACCTTCGGTGTGTTAATCAATTATGAGAAGACTAAATTAATGACGGTTTCGGACGGTTTCTGGACCTGGACAATTAGAGGGAAGAGGCCCAGGACAGACGAAAATGGCGGCATGCGTTGTCGGTGGCCGGGGCTCTGATTGGGCTATAAGCGCCACCATAAGTAAGTAAGTTATGCCGGCTGAGTCGGCCCAATGTTTAAGCGATAACGAAGAAAAGAGGGATTGGACAACTTAGAGTGTACTATAAACATGGATAGAGACAATCAGTGTTGATTCATGTAAAGTAGAATGCTCAAGTAAAATAAAAGCCATGTGCTCTCAACCGAGTCGGTATTTTGCGTTTTGCGCCTCAAGCCCAATATTATACATACAGTTCAAATACAGGACAAGGCAGCAAAACTACCTTATTTGAAATGCGTGCCCTGGAGCGATTGTTATTAAGAGAAGGATGAGGTGAGGTGACGCCTCTGATCTTAGCTAAACCTTAGGGTTAGGGCGACAGAAAGCGTTAGGGGCCGGTCTTTTGAATGAGTATAATATTGTAAAGTAGGATCCAGTTATCCTCGCCGCAGGCTGCACTCTCCAGTGGGCGACGGTATCCTCAGGCAAAATAGGGAGCAAATTTCAAAGACCAGATCTTCATGACTGCGTTCATTTTATCCACTTTGGATCGCTTTGAGGAATATTTCATTGTCGCGAGAATCAGATACCCGCTTCCGCCATCGCATCCATCGTAGGACTCTTCGATTCGTTCAGAATCGTTATCCTGTCGGTGACACGTGTAAGATTTTCAGTGGCGTAGTTATCCGAGTTTTGCCACTTTTTATGAAAATATATTTTCTTTATAAGAAAATCGAAAAACTGAAAGGTTTTGTGCGATATCTTGATCTTTCTACGTTACAATATTACGCATCGGATCAACGCGTTTTTTGTTTGATAGCGTTTTCCATATATATCATTTTCCTACATACAAATGTGATTCATAAAATCAACTAATATATGCTATAAGAGCTTATGTTGTGAATTTCAAATGTGATACTTAAAAATAAATTGTGGATATATTAATAATTAAAATGTATGGGCACGAAATGTGCTTTTAATCGTCAGAAACTGGCAATTCATTTTCAAATGAGTTTGGTGAACCACCAGTTTTCATATTGATGACGCAGATGTGGAACCAGAGCATAAAAATAATATTACGGTACTCCAAACGACAACCCACATTTTGGGCTTCGTTTGAAGATGTAGAGTACACGCGGGATGGCCGTGTAATCGAATAATATATGCGTGCCACTTTGTCTAATTGAAAAGCGACAGCGACGACCATTCGACCAATTTGGATATCCAAATTGTGGATATCGATGAGATTACATCCATCAAGGGGTATGGAAATAATTGGCCGAAGTAAGCGAGTATTGTGTAAATTTGAATTCGACGCCTCCAAAGGGCACTTTGTCTCTGCAAACATTGTGACGTGTTAACTTTGGTCACTTCCGCAAAAGGGTGTGCTTCGTAGCCGCGCCCAACTCTTTCCACAATTTATTATTTCATCGACCACCCAAAAGACGAATATTCAATGTATGGACCCACTTGGAATGGACAAGCTTCACCCAGGCTGAATTCTATCGAATTCACGCCATTATAGCTGTCAAACCGCCGATAACAGCCGATCTACCACGCCTGCATACGAGTCTCTACACAACCCTTTATTTGGCCACAAATTTGCTTTATTTGCTTCTCGACTCAATAAAAGACATTCAATCAAAGGAACAATTAATCTAAATACATTTCATGTCAAATTTTAGCTCTTTCGTGACAGCTTTCGGCCATATTTTATCAATTCGCCTTGCTTAATAACTAGCAACATGTATTTTCCCCGACGAATATCCACTTTATTTTCTTAATAGAGTTTTTAATTGTTTTATATGTACCTATCATCGCTATGTGACAGCCATTATAATTTTATTGCATACAAACGTACAGTCACAATGCACTATTGCAAATTGAAACTGGCGCCTTCTGATCAGGGGACACATTTGTGTAATTTGAATAATGTAAGCCATAAAATGCTCAAGGTCTATATGTTTTTCATATTTCATAACAAAAACGACCCATCGATTATTTAATTATCGTAATAAAACCATTCTTATTTGTTAACGGAAATTATTAGCTAAAATTTTGTGCAATATATAATAAAATAGGCTTATAACAGTGGAAGCATCAAAAAGTACTGATAGTTTGAAACTGTTTTATTTAATAAATGGACATAATTTGTATTAACATTATAATATTTATAACTAAAGTGGAACAAATATAAAGCTTTTAATGCATTAACTCATTCCGATAGGTTTTATGTTGAGTATGAATTGCTATGTTTATATCTGTATTGGAAATATACAAAATAAAATATATTTTCAGTAAACAGGGCAAGTCGTCCTAATAAAATTGTTCAGGTCACTTTTTTCCTTAAATATTGATCAAATCTATATTGAAAATCGATACAGGGGACTGTGTATTCAAATAAAAAATGCTGTTTTGAAAAAGTCGGTCTCCTTAAACTTAGAGTTTGGCAGTCAACAGTCTGGCGACTGAGTGTTGTTAGGTTTGGGAGAAGAGGGAGTTGAACCTTTTATTATTTAAATCATTTTCTGATTAGCTTCAGCAAGTTTGAACCAGTCTGGTACTATCTTAACAGCTTAACGACCGCATGTTTTTTTAATGAATTTTGCCTGGCGGTCTTCGATTTTGCAAAAAAAACAAATAAACTGTCATTTTACTAAATTAACTATGTTTCTTAAACCACTTTAGATCTCTTAGTAACCCAATAATTTTTCAATAGAATGGAACGTATGATATAGGATTCATATAAGAATCCACGACAGCAACCGAAGTTTTTCAAAGACTCAAATACGAGTCCGCGGCCGTTAAGCTGTTAACAAGCTGGTAATAGTCTGGCAATCCCCTCCCCTCCCAAACCCAACGGCACTCAGTCAACAGATTGTCCAGATAGTCCAGAAACACGTCAGAACACAACCATTCAATTATTCACGTGTGTTAGATGATCTTCAGTTTATGCTGTTAGCTCTCAGTCTATTAGTTTTATAATTGGCGATCATGTAATATTGTTCAGATAATCAAATAAGTTGATCGATTTTCAATGGTTTTAATTGAATTAATCTAAAGCAGCTATATCGCTTTGGTGACACGCCAGAGAACTGTTTTTGAGATTGACTGTTTTTTTATTAAATTTCACAAATATTGCCTATTTGAGATAATTTGTGTTATACCGTCAATATAATTAGGTTGTATATTTTTTCCCACTAATGGACAGTGCACAAAGGACAAATACTCAAAAAATACACAGTTTTTAATTGATTAAAAATGATATTTCCTCTTTTGCCCGTCACGCAGTTACAAGCTTATCAATTACCGATCGTGACATTAAGTCTATTGACTCGCGAATGCTGTAAACATGGCGGTAAGTGATATTAAAGGGAGAATTGATGGCTTTCGAATAGAATTACGATGGATACATACGTTTTAAAATGAATTATAATCCATCAGGGCACGAAATGATAGATCGCGATGCAATTTCAGAATAGGATACAACCATGCAGCACTTTTAGGATTACTAGCCTCCTTTGTAAATGATCCCGACATGCAATTTACTCGGACTCGATGCCATGTTCTTGGAGGAATATTGAGGAAATTAAGACGATTCAATCTATTTCAATAGAACCTCGATTATCCGGATTGCTCAAAATAAAACAAAAAAAATCATAATTTTCTGATTTGCACATGAAGAATTGTGTCCACTTTTGCTCACGTGCGTGATGAATTACATAATACGTAGCTTACTAATTGTTTAATATCAAAAGGTGGACACTTAGAGCGAAAAGTTATTAAAAAAATTGGGAAATACGGAAATCAAAAAATGTATTTTTATGTGGTTCATACAACTGGACAGCCAATATTTGGTCCATTATTGTGTGAAAAAGTAATATTTTTCAATACAAAATTAAATGGAGATTCCACCTTCAAAACAAGTTCGGGCTGGCTTGAAAAATTCAAAGGACGACATGGTATCAGGGAACGTGAAATGAATGGGGAAAGCTATTTGTGGAGAAGGAAAGATTCGACGAAGAATTTATATACAATGCTAATGAGACCGGCTTAAATTGGATAAAACTACCCATAAAATCTTTAGCATCAAAACGTGAAAATATTTCACGTGGGTGCAAAACCATTATATCATAGTAAAGAACGTGTTACTGTAATGGTGTGTGCAAATGCAGCAGGCAGACACAGACTGCCACTGCTTGTCATTGGAAAATCAAAGAACCCCAGAGTCTTCCGGTTGAATATGATTCCGGCTTCGACCTTGCGCCAACTGTCTTCGCTTGCTGGACCATTTTGCGTCTGTAGAATATTTGTGATAGAAAGTTGCCCAAAGTTCTTCCATCGAGTTTGCGTGTTGATGAATGGCTAAATCGTAAAATTTAGTGACTTTGTATTATCGGATATGAATCAATCAGTTCGAACTTTTTGAATGCTCAGTCAAGACTAAACCAACCGTTATATTCGAAACAAGAAATGAGTTTAGAAAATATAACAGCTTCTTTGTTGTGCCCAATAAAGGAGTGTTTGTATTAAAAGGGCTGAAGTAAGAAATCGAAGTGCGAGAGACGGAATCCGATTTTCCGCTTCAAAGTGATCGAAGACCCGCTCCAAACCCTCGCCTCTTCAACGCCGTAACTTCCGAACGATCCAAAATATCAGAAAATTACTTTATCCACACATTCTACACTGTATTTGGATACAATTTATGCAACAACAACAAAAATGGTGACCCCCCTTAAGAGGAGTCTTCTCGCGACCAAATACCATGGTTCACACTCTCGCACCTTGCAGAATTTCTACATCTTCTAAGAAAAAGGCGTAGAAAAATCCTAGCATCCATCAGTAGTAGGAAAAAAGGATACCAACACACTGCTTTTATAGATTTCAGTACAGCCACGAGTGAACGAAAAGTAGTATTCTCTGTTGCGCAACGTGTAATTATTCATTTTCTCGTAAACGGAAGCGTGAAATTTTAAGGAGACTTGTGACCCGGTTATTTGATTGGGCGCAAAGGTTTTGTAATTACTTTCGATAAGAGCTCTTTAAATTGAAGACGATTTCAACGGCAACGACGGCAGTGATCCCAAAATCCCGGAATTGAAATTTTGACTCGGGATTGCATTCCCTAGTTCCAATCAATTCTTGGAAATCTCTGCTATTTTCTCATAAACTTTTTTTGCGACATTTTTCTGTCTTTCGGTTTATTTGTCTACTTGTGTATGCATCGCTTCCCTCGTTTTCCTGCACAGGAAACATAAACTTGGTTGTAGCCTCTTTCTCCGTTAAATAAAGATTATTGTTGAAAATCGCCTCTGTCGTCTTGCTCATATAAACCGCAGTCCGATAGCAGAAGGAATCTATGTGCAGTTCGAACATCCCGCAGTACACATAGGAGCGCTCCAGACCCATGTAACATTGGTGTCAGAACTGGGATATCTGTACTGTGTTATGTATATGTATAACTGTTATGATGCAGAGATGTATTATAATCAATTACAAACGCTTGAAAAGTGATCAGATATTCATAAATGGTCCGTGGACCGCACAATGACGATTTCTGTCAAATATGCAAATGAAATAATGGCAATATACATGACAAATATCCTATTGAAATAATAATTAATAACCCATTCTCGCATTGCATAATTAAATATTCAAATTTACACTTTTATGCAAATGAGATGAAATTAGCTTAGAGCCCTCTGGGATTACTCCTGTCCGAACATCAGGACATGGATGTGTTTTTATTTCATTTTATTGTTTTCCAACTATTTTTGGACGGATCGAATTTTCAATTCCATTAATAATAGTGCGTTCACGTAGATGGCTTATCATTCGGAGCCTATTTTTGGCGATGATCCGCATATACAGTGACTCGAACGAGTTTCTTATTTTTAGAAATTGCAGTGTTTTCGTGATTGCACACCGTGCATTTGTACAGGATGCAATCGATACAGGCTCGTTTTAATTTATCGAAATACATCAATATCTGTGTTGCAAACGATTGAAACAGCAGATAAGACTAATGAAATCGGATTCAGCGTGTTAACGTTGAAAAATCTGGGTCTGTAACATTGATAACGCAATTATACCCTAATCAATGATAGATGTAAAACATACCATATGGTGGTGGAATACAGATTAGAAATTCCAAATATTTGTCATGCGCTTGGAGTATTCGAATATTATGTGAAATACTTATATGCATCTTTGAGCCTAGATTTACGCGGTATTGGAAAATATCCATATTTCGCCGATTTGAAAATATCGTTTTTTCCCGCTTTGGTACACGTCTTACGCGCGAAAGAGTTTGATTGATTTTTGTATTGATATACGAGGTTATAAAATGCGACAGAAAACTATCTTGTTTTGCGCCCTGAAACGACAGTCATTACGAAAAGGGTGAGATGATGCCACTGAGGCGAACGAGCGCTCCTCCCTCGTTAGCTGCCTGATCATTATTAAAAGTACATGATAAAAACCTTACATTTTGTTCTTTTGAATAAATGCTATTATATTTCTCTGCCGTATCTTGTATCATTTTTATTCATGTAATATTTAGTCTTTGTCCATCCTGTTAATTATCTTATTAAATCAAGACTTCAGATAAAAATTTTATCAACCCAAATTCCAGCTGATTATGTCACATAGACCGATAGAATTTTGAAGACCGTGCGAGCTACGGAATAGGGCACGTCCCCAGATAAAGATATCCAATGGTGTCAGGTCCGGAGACCGCGCGAGTCACGGAATAGGGAACGTCCCCAGGCAAAAAAATCTATTGGCATCAGGTCTGGAGACCGTGCGAGTCACGAAATAGGGCACGTCCCTAATCCCCTAAAAAATGTTGTCGGTCCATGTACAAAACATCTTTATATAGGATCTTTCAATAACGACGCTCAATTTTTAAATCTAAATAAAACAAGTTGCGTGTAAGATGTCAGCTCATTTTTAAATTTATTAGAAATAATATTTAATGGCATTAAGTATGAAATATAACATCGTTCAAATATCGGCCGCGGCTTTGCTTGATGACACGTATTCGGGAGGACAAATTTTCGATGACTTTGTCGCATAAATCTGGCTGAATTTGTTAGTTGGCGTTCGTTATGTTGACTTTTTAGGGCATTAATTGTTTGCGTTTTATACGCATATACCTGCGATTTAAAATAACCTAAAGTAAGAAGTCTAAATGCGTTAAATAACCATGTCCTGAAATCGCTCGTGCTGAATGTCCATCGTGGTATGCGCTGTAGTGTCATACTATTGGAGCTGCATATCGTCAGTATTCATATCATTCAGTTTAGGCCACAATTTCAGACATCCATTAATAAAAAAGTCGCTAAATATGATTGTTTTGGCGAAACGGTTCTCGAAGGAAACATTGATTTTGAAAATAAAATTTGAAAATTTATGACACTATAATCATTCATGATAATTTGCCATAATTTTTTAAATAATTCACAATAAATTTAATAGATTTTGCTTTAACAGCATGATCGCTATAATGAAACAAAATTCAAGCGTCCTTATACTTGTTATGTACTCAGATTGGGTCTCGATTTATGTCATTTTTATATCCTGGATTTTATATACTAAATCTATGATTTTAATGCAGTTTTCCATATATCGTATTTATAATTAATTTCAACCCTATTGAATATTATATTAACAAGTCAGTTTAATCAATTAATATACCGCGCAAAAAAAATCGCTCAAAAGCGACAATACATTTAAAATATTCAGCACATTCTCAGATTTTTAAACAATTCAACTACCTAAACTACAGACGGACAATTTACAGACAAAATGTCGTCAAATCGATTACCGATGAATATTTTAATCAAATGTAAACGTAATCGAGTGAACCTTTTTTAAAGTACTAAAATCATTGCGAACCGAATTTCATAATCCCCCAAAAATTTCACATCACGCCTATGAAAATGTAAGTATCATTATGGGAATAATAAACATGAAGCATATTAAAATCGTTGATGACCTATGTACACGCCAAGTCCAAATTCATTGATAAGTTGTCAAAATGTAGAAAACGTTATTGTTCGACCATGAAATGTAATATATTCACTGGGAAGTTATGAAGCAAGAAAACGTGAAAATTGAGTCATACACGATGGCGTTGCCAAACGGTAACGCAGCTTACAAATTTAATATCAACTCCAAGAGTGTTAAGAGACGATATATCGACGATTTTGGAACTGACGAGGACCGCAAACAACGAACGCTATTAGCTCGAATAAATTTAAAAATGAGCTGATATCTTACACGTTTAAATATTGAGCGTCCTTATTGAAAGACATAATTTGAAACAGCGACTGGCTACAGTGTACCCAGGTGGTGTACACTTTGATTGCAGTTTTGAACCAAAACGTGAAAATAATCGCATGAATATACCATCCGAAGGTGTTGAAAGATACACTCGGAGCGTGAGCACTCAAACAATTTGGCAGACTACAGCATCCATTAAGACTCAGTCCATAAAAATAATCTACACTCAAAACACCCAAGCTAAAAACCATCAGATATATATGGAACAATTGTCATGATTGAATCGTTTTATTCAGCTCCGTCTGAAAAATATTCCATTCGATTGATAGAATGATGGCGTCTTAAGATGGTATCACTTGATTCGGCGCAATCCTGCAGCTGGACTTTTATACGAGTATTTGATGATTTCAGTCACAATTGGGAAGACGAATGGTTTGCGAGCCCTGAAAGGTCGCGTGCTGCCCCTATGTGTCGATGTGCAGAGCCAAATAATTATTATAGCAAGTCTTCATTCGGCATGGAGGTATAACAGTTATGGTTGTTCGGCGGTAGAGACAGTCGCCGCCCAGCTTTTCCGGAAGAAGGAACTCAATCTCCTCAGCGGTAAAGCCTTCAATATTTTCCTAGAATTACAAAGAAGAAAATTCGTTCGAGACGTTTCGAAAAACAGTGCTTTAAGAACCGAGGCGTGATGATTAGTGTAGCGAAATAGTTCGATTGATAGCCTGATTATCCTCAGGTGAGAAAATGAACCCTCTCAAGCTAACGTATTTTTTGAAAACGCAATTTTCAAAAAATAACTGGATTCAAGTGATCTCGGCAATATGAAAGCGCTTGTAAAAATATTGCAAATTTATTTTACATTTTTGTAATGTTTAAAAATTTTTCTTAATTGTAGCCTGATTTTTTTTATAAATTTCTTAGTATTATTATGTTGAACCGTATTTTTTATTTTTGTAACTATTCTGGGCTTTTCAAAGAAAATGCGTAGTCCAGGGCAGAAAAAAGGCTAAACTTCGTTTAGCCTTTCCCCATACTTTTATTTACATATTGCCAATTTAAGATCCCTAATTTTACAATGCCCACGGCGGCAGCCGCTCCTGTCCTCCAACTATCTGAACGCCTTTGTAAATCCACTTTATTTTTGCCATATAATCAATGAGGATCGATTTTTAACATGTTGCTTTTCATACGAATAGGATGAATAAAACACTAAATGCGGGAATTTTCATATTCATATACGTCGTTCGAAAAATCCTAATTGCTAATAACGACCTTCTAAATTGATCAATATTAAATAAATGTCGACGATTTATGGCAAATCATTCTCAATTATCGCAGCTTTCAGTAAAGTTTGACAAAATTTTCATATTTCATTATAACAAGCACAAAATTGGCAATAAATATAGCGGGAAAATGATGCACGGAGGTTTTAAACGAGCGCTAAACCGGGGTTACATTATATTGATATCGAATTTAATATACAATGCGTCGGCGATTTTGTAATTGAATCAACATTTATTCCTTTTGCGCATTTGCTGTTTTTATGCATTGTATACAATTTTATTATTTCAAAAAAAGTTATCATTGTTTCTATACAGTTCTAAATTTCATTTCGCGAACCCCTATGCTTCTATTTATCATATTGCCAATTTGAACCCCTAATCTTACAATGCCCAGGGCGGCAGCCGCTCCTGTCCTCCAACTATCTGAACGCCCTTGTAAATCCACTTTATTTTTGCCATATAATCAATGAGACTATGAATACGTACAGTCTTTTCGTACGAATCGAAAGAATAAAACGCTAATTGCGGTAATTTTCATATTCATATTCGTCGTTCGATAAATCCTGATCGCTAATAACGACTTTCTAAATTGATCAATATTAAATAAATGTCGATTATTTATGGCCAAATCATTTTCAATTATCGCAGTTATTGATCAGCTATTTTCAGTAAAGTTTGACGAAATTTTCATATTTTATTACAACAAGCACAAAATTGGCAATAAATATAGCGGTAAAATGATGCACGGAGGTTTTAAACGAACGCTAAACCGGGGCTACATTATATTGATATCGAATTTAATATACAATGCGTCGGCGATTTTGTAATTAAATCAATGTTTATTACATTTGCGCATTTCACCATTTGCTGTTTTTATGCATTGTATACAATTTTACTATTTAAAAAATGACTTTTATCAGCGTTTTTGTACAATGGCATTTGATTAAATATAATTTTCCATATAAAATAGGAATGATGCTGATAAAGCAAGCAGATGGACAGTGTTCAGTTGAACAGGCACCACAACGACCACCTACAATTCCACCATCTACAGTTCTTCCCATATCAGCACCCCCGAGTATTCCAAGACGAAATAAGGTATAATATTAAATAATCATAATTTTAATACACATCATTGACAATTCACAAATTTCCTCCCCAATCTGAACAATGAGGTGAGTTCAAATGTATGTCTGTCTGTATGTTCAGGTTTAATCATTTTTCTATCGCGTATCATAAACGAAGCGATGGATGTATGTACACACCCAAAAATATCCATGGCGAATGTAATTTGACAGTCTTATTTTTTGCGTATTGCCATAAATGCTTTTATGATGCTCATTCCCAATTCGTTTCTGATCAATTTTTGATCCTTCGGTATACAACCAATAAGCTTTCATGGTGATTGATGCAATATAAGCCATGTCAACATTTTTATCACTGGATAAACATGTCACCAGAATATAAGCCACTAAACGAATTACAAGACACACACTATTCAGATTTCCATATTGTCCCATACAACCTTCCATCATGTTCTATGTATTTAAAAATAATCCAAGGCTCATGGGTGAAACACGTTTAAATCCTATGAGATTTATTTGAATAGGCATTTTTGACAAGCTATAGGGCCTTACAATAAGGACGCTTCATTTTTAATATAAATAAAACGAGTTGCGCATAAGATATCAGCTTTTTTTTGTTTATTTGAAATCATATTTTATGGCATTAAGTATGAAATAAAATATCGTTCAAATTTCCGCTGCAGCTTTACTTAGTAGCACGTATTCGGGAAGTCAAATTTTCGATGACTGTCGCATAAATCTGGCTGATTTTGCTGGATGGCGTTCGTTATGTTGACTTTGAGGGCATCAAGTATTTGGGGTTTATACGCATAGATCTGCGATTTAAAGAAGTCTAAATGCGTTAAATAACCATGCTCTTTGCACATTTGACAGATGTTGCTCTAACAATATACCCACTATAGCTTAACAAATTTCGAACGTCCTTATTGAATGATCCTGTATTACAAAATACCATAGTTACACATGAGGATTCGGAACTTCAATTAGTTAAAGATCAACCGTGGCACAGCAGCCCAGGGCCATATCGAGGGGGTGGCAAAGCTGGCGCCCGCCACTGGCGCAACTGGGCTAAAGGCGTAAAACACAGAATACCAATCGAGAGTTGCACATGGTTTTTATTTTACTTGACCAGTCTACTTTACATGAATCAACAGAGTGTGCATTTTATATACAAATATATACTAAGGTGTTTAATCCTTCTTTTATCGTTATTGCTTAAATATTGGATCGAGCCAGCCTGCATAAGTCTGTAATAAAATAAAAACAACGATATTTTTGACCGATTCTAAAATTTCAACAACTCATTGGATCAGTCTTCTTCGGACCACTTCGTTTTGTAATGATAGTTCGTAATCGTTCTGTAGACATTTTCGCGTAAGGCATCCGATCGCGAGTCGATCATTTGTCATGCCAGCTATCCGAAAAGCGGACCGGTTGCACACACATACTTTGTGACCACTCCGTCTACTTTTAGAGTTTTTTGCGACAGTTTCGGGGATAAATGCGTATCCGGCCTTCTACGATCTGTACGATCACGAAAGCCCCATCAGAACCTAACTTACACAGGTGGTTCGCGCCAAATGAGGTCGCGAACGAATCTAGACTTCTCTATCCTAGAATAAGAATAAAAAATGTGAATAGATATTCACTCTGGCGGTATATATAGTACTTTTAGGATTTTTTTAAATTCTGACTTTTTCATAAAATTCTATAAAGCGTCCAATTTGTTTTGTAACGCGTCGAATTTGATTTGTAAAACGTCCAATTTGATTTGTAAAACGTCTAATTTAAAGAGAAAAACCTGTATTACTTAACGTTAACCAATTTTTTCATATTTACAAATTCACTGAGAACGTTCTTTATTGATGGCTGCCAAGCAAATTATTATTTTTCTTTTTTTTTTAAACAATGGATTTCCTTCGAGGAGAGGACGCGTGTAAGAAACTCGCCGCGGGCGCTTCATATCGTTACGGCTCTGCTGCAGCTTTTCTTTTCATCTTGATTTAATAAAAAATATCAAAAGGCTGGATAATTGGGTGCCGCACGAACTGTAAGACGGCTAAAAACAAAGCCTCCAATACATTCATCAAAACTTCTAATGCATCAAAAAAGGCATGATATATTATTTCTATTAAAAAGTAACAATATCAGGACAATCAGACAATTCAAGATTTCGAAGATTTTATTGGTCTTAAAAGTGCGGACTTTTATAAAAATAGAATAATTAATTAAGATTCTTATCGGCAAAATACTATTAAAGCCAATGGAGATTATTTTGATTGAATTTAATATGTTTTGTAAGAGTAATGGCGTTATAATTCTAACCTATGAATTCGGAACGTTCATGTAATACGCCTTAATTATTATAAAACTAATTAGCATTTATAAAATATAATTGTTTATTTTTATTTTTTAGCTGTGGAGGGTTTTACGAAATTCATATTCATCAGTGAGCAAGCTGACCAAAGTTGGTGGATTGGAAAGTGGTGAACTTCAGACAATGTTACCCGGAAATAACGATTTAATCGATTCAACGAATTTCGGCGACGTTTGCCTCATGACCGACAGTCCTTTCAGAATTTTGCGGGTAAATCTTGAAATGTTTTCGTTTTTATAAATTACAAAGTCCAACAGTGGATTTATTCCGCAGGCGGCCGAGAGTGGAAATATCGAAGAGTTCAAAAAGATATATTTGGCGGAACCATCCAGGCTTAATTTTCAAGATGCGAAAGGAAGAACGGCAAGTCATCTGGCAGCAGAAAGGAACAATGTCACCATTTTGAATTACATACATCATGTATGCATTGGAGGTGAGGAAATCCAAATTAATTTATTATTCAAGCGTTCCTATAGACACATAAACGACAAACAATACACTTTATTCATCCTGAACCCTATGCCTCTAGGGAAAACGCGCGTTTCTCCATCATCCATTATATGATAGTTATTAAACTTACATGATAAAATACGTCAAATTCCTTTCTTTTAAATGAATGTAATCTCACCCTTCTTGAAATAATTTTCACTTTAGGACGCGCGTTTCAAATAAGGAAGTTTCCCTGTCGCACTATATATCGACAAGAAATAAAAGCAATTATTAATTAAATGCATATAAATTCAATGAATCAAAGAAGGTTGTATTGAAAGGTTCGTAACGTCACAGCTCTCCAAATATCAAACATCCCACCGATTGATAAAAAATTGTCTTTTGTGTTTAAAAAAAAGTAATTATTCGATGATCTATGTTAGGGTGAATGACAAAGCATTTTCCACACTTCCAATGTTCACGCAATAATTGAGTGCTTGGTCAATTATTTTTATTCAGCACTTAAAATCCCAAAGCTTACTATTGTTATGCTACACCACTCAACAAAAACGATGTTATCTGAAGCATTGGGGGTGTTAAAATCGCTTGATTTATTCAAGGAATTGATTAATTGAAGTTTGTCATGAATCATAAGTGTACGTCATCGAGCTTTTGAAAATACATGGGAGCTTTTTTTCTGCTTTCAGATTTAAATGTCCAGGATAATGTAGGCAACACTCCATTACATTTGGCGGTAGAAAATGAAGCAATAGACGTTATTAATTTCCTGCTCGAAGTGTGAGTGATTTCATGTATGAATAAGAGGGTCACATTGTTAGATTCAGTGGATCCAAATACAATAAAAAATAAAGCCATAAATAAATTGAATAGATCCTATAATAAGCAATATGCAAATTAAGTCAATTTGTCCCAAGCAAGCTTTAATTTATAGATTTTTTGGTTGACTTTTCGAACGCATTGGATTGCCTTCGTCGCTGCGGCTTCCGATTGTTGTTCGGTTGCAGAAATCGCACCGGGAGGTCACGCGGGGCACTGTGCACACTGTGTCATTCGCCCGCATAATGATCACGGTACCGACGAACGATGCATTTATTTTTCAGACCCGTAAATACAAGCATATTGAATGAAAAGAAACAAGCGCCGGTTCATCTGGCGACAGAGCTCAACAGAGTCAAAACGCTACGGGCAATGAGTCGTTATAAAAAGGTCATCGACATTCAGCAAGGCGGAGAGCACGGAAGATCTGCCCTTCATCTCGCAGCCATATACGACCACGAAGAATGTGCTACGATCTTGGTAAATTGCTGATTGATTTATGTCGATCTAGAGAGCCGATAGCTTATACACTGAGAGCTGGCAGCATACATCGAAGGTCATCTAACACACGTGAATAATTAAATGGTTGTGTTCTGACGTGTTTCTGGACTATCTGGACAATCTGTTGACTGAGTGCCGTTGGGTTTGGGAGGGGAGGGGATTGCCAGACTATTACCAGCTTGTTAAAATAGTACCAGACTGGTTCAAACTAGCTGAAGCTAACTAGAAAATAATGTCAATTTTAAAAAGTTGGAATAAATTATTTTTAATACGTTATAATAAATAGTTTACATCGGACCAGATAGATTTTATTAACGCTTTGCCTTAACAACACTTATAAATGATTTTTTATCTTACTCGTTTAAGGAAAATTTGAAAAAAAAATACTTACATACAACACCTTATTATGTTGAACTTACACTAGATTTCAACCCCTTCCCCTCTTAAACCCAACGGCACCCAGTCGCCAGACTGTCATGATGCTAGTCCGGAAACACGCCAGCACACAACTATTAAATGATTCGCATGTGTCAGATGACCTTCAATTTATGCTGCCAGCTCTTGGTATATTATGAATATTCGTGTGCGTCGTTTCAGATAACCGAATTTGAGGCGAGCCCTCGCCGTCCTTGCAATAATGGTTATTATCCGATACACGAGGCAGCTAAGAATGCATCTTCGAAGACAATGGAGGTCTTCTTGCAATGGGGCGAATCTGAAGGCTGCACCAGAGAGGAGATGATATCATTCTACGACTCCGAAGGCAATGTACCACTGCATTCTGCGGTGCATGGGGGAGATATAAGAGCTGTTGAATTGTGTTTAAGATCTGGTGCAAAGATATCTACTCAACAGCATGATCTTTCTACGCCCGTTCATTTGGCTTGCTCTCAGGTTCTCATATATCCTTGCAACTCAATCTGTAGCTAAATCACACCATTTAAAGAGTATGCACGCGCATGTTGCGGACAGCCATAGCGATTTTTTTTACAATACCTTTTATTCAATAATGCCATCACTCATTCCATCTCTGCAATCGCCCCCTTCAACATCTCTACACAACTAGTGTGTTAATCCCAAATATGGTTATGTAGAAAATTGGGATAATTTTAAAAGGATGTTCGCGTCAGATTCTAATAAAATAATTTAATACTGTTTTAGGGAGCAATAAACATAATAAAATTAATGTTCGGGATGCAGCCTTCCGAAAAATACGCTTGTCTCACGTCTTGCGACATTCAAAAGATGACTCCGTTGCATTGCGCAGCCATGTTTGATCATCCAGAGATAGTGGAGTACTTAATCAACGAAGGATCCAATATAGATCCTTTGGATCGAGAGCATCGATCGCCGTTGTTGCTCGCAGCCACTAGGGGCGGCTGGAAGACGGTGCAGACATTGGTAAGGACAATTGATCATTTCAAATGTCGATTGCTGTCGATCTTTGATTCACATCCAATTGTTGTGCAGATTCGATTGAAAGCCAACGTGCATTTGAAGGATACGAACAACAGGAACGTCCTGCATTTGGTTGTCATAAACGGTGGACGTCTGGAAGACTTCTCAAACTTGTACCAGGTAAATTTTCGAAACGATCTCTTATTTATTTCACCCTATATTACATTTTTTGCATCCTATTGCGATAAAAAACTAACATTCCCGGAAACAAATAGACGGCGGTGTCAGAAGTGGTTCAAAACTTTTCAAAGTTCAACATTTCTTCGACATCGTATAACAGGGGGTGAGAAGTGGGTCATATGTATTCAAACCAATATCGCAAAAAAACAGTGGCTTTCTAAAGGACAGATATAATTTATTATGCCTAAAATGAACGTCACGGTAAAAATAGTTTTTTTTTATCTGTATGTTGGGATTGTAAAAGAATTATGACATTCTTAAATATTTCTAAACGACAACGGCGTAGTTCTATTACAATCAGCTGGAACGATTAAAAGAAGAATTTCGCGTTAAAAAAAAAACCTAAAATATTCAATAGAAACATATTTTTTTTCCGAACCGGCTCGATAGATCCGGTTGTTAATGCATATATATGAATCTATCATATTCATATTTGAAAATTTTAGTTACTGAATGAAAAAGATGGCATTGGATGTTCACCATTACACTACGCAAGCAAAGAAGGGCACGTTCGCTCGTTGGAAAACCTCATCCAATTAGGTGCATGCATCAATTTGAAAAACAATAAAAATGAGAGCCCATTACATTTTGCAGCCAGGCAAGTGCTTAGCAATATTTGAATATATTTTATTGTTATTGTTATGATATTGATTTGAATGTTGACAGATATGGGCGCTTTCATACGGTGCGCCAGTTGTTGAATTCTGAAAAAGGAGCCTTCATCATCAACGAAAGCGATGGCGATGGTCTAACGCCTCTGCATATAGCCTCTCAACAGGGCCACACGAAAGTGGTACATCTTTTGTTGGATAGAGGCGCTCTTCTTCACAGGGACCACAATGGACGCAATCCATTGCATCTTGCAGCTATGAGTGGATATACTCGAACTATACAAGTTCTGCATTGCGTCCATTCTCACCTTCTGGATCAACCGGATAAAGATGGGGTATTTGTTATTTGCCATAGCCATGTCATAATCAGCATCCGTTAATTATTTCTGGTCATCATCTATCTGATACACAATTTTTGATGAGCTTAACGTCTATATAATATAATATATCGCCGCGCCGTACTTTTGGCGCGCAGCTTCTCGTAGTGATATTAACCTGCTTTGCGCTCAAACGGTAATCATTTTTAAACTTCAGGGCTTAGAGGAGCAGTGATGAATCAGATTTTCGATCAAACATATTATATCCTGCGCTTCGATAATATACTATTGAATTTAAAACATTTTCAGAATACAGCATTACATCTAGCCACCATGGAAAATAAGCCAAGATCTATTACATTGCTCCTATCTATGGGGTGCAAAATGACGTATAATGCACTCGATATGAGTGCAATAGATTATGCCATATATTATAAATTTCCAGATTCAGCCCTTGCAATGGTTACCCATGAAAGGTATGTTTATTGAATTATTTTTGTATTCAAAGCAACCCTAGGATCTCAATATCCCTCATTTACATTATTGTTAAAAAATATCTTAATATAATCAATTGAATAAAAAATAAAATGTAGCAGCAAAGGTTGAAATGCAATAAATCTATTAATAAATTAACAAAAATAATATCTATGGGGTCGTTCAATAGTCGACATTCTATTATAGCGGCCATGTTATTAAAGTAGCATCTATTAAATTTGTTGTAAATTAATCTGTATTATATGGCAAATTGTTATGTAAGTGTTGAACAACGTGTGCATATTGTCAAAATCAGTGCTCTGTTCGAGAAACGTTTCGCCAAAACAATCACATTTGGGCATTTTTGGATTAATGGATGTGTGAAATTGTGGCCTAAATTGGATGATATGAATACTGACGACATGCGATTCCAATAGGATGACACTACAGCGCATACCACGATGGACATTCAGCACGGGCGATTTCAGGACATGGTTATTTAACGCATTTAGAATTCATCCTTTGGGGCTATCTTAAATCGCAGGTCTATGACTATAAACCGCAAACAATTGATGCCCTCAAAGACAACATCAGAGCCATAACAAGGGTATGGAGCGCCCGTGGCAAGTATCTAATTTCCGCTCCTCCTCCTACCCCGGAAATTCAATTATTTTTTAAAAGTTAACTAACACTATTCTAAATGCAACATATAAAATACTATTATAATGTATGTTTTAAAATAATAGACAAAGATAGTCTCAAAAGTACCCGACCTGACGTATAGATGGCGGTTACTGTTTTAAAAAACACTATGATAGAAAGTGTCTAAACACTACGTTACTTTTCTAATTATATAGATCGTAGAAAATGCCGCAAAAAACCCTAAAAGTGACCACAAGGTTTGTATATCCAATCGGCCCGCTTTTCGAACCGTTGATATGATGAATGAGCGCTCCGCGATTAAGGTTAAGGTGTATGAAAAAAAATAGAAATTTGGTGGCCTGTATAAATGGATAATGATAATAGTTCATGAATATATGATTATAATTAGTACAGGAATCACTTGTTTTGTATTAGGTCATATCACATGAACGTTCGGAATTCGGTAAGTTAATTATTTAAGCGTGATAACATTAACAAAAAAGGTGAAAAACATGTCGAAAATTTGTTTTGTGTCCAACATAAAGCTTGATGCATTGAAAGCTTTGCCATTTTGTATATAATTATAATTATATTTGTTATAAAGGGCGCCAGAAATTATGTGTTTAAAGTCAGACAAACATCCTTGCGTTACCCTAGCTCTGATTGCCATCATGCCTCGAGTTTTTGAAGCGGTACAGGGTAATTGCATCACCAAAGCGAATTGCAAAAAGGATTCCAAATCATTTTATGTAAGTCTCAGTACATTAATATTTTTTAATAACAATATCAAAAAAAAAATTCTAATATATTTGTTCATAGATAAAGTATGAATTTAATTACTATCAAAAATCACCGGAAGAAATTGCCGCATTGAGGATGAAGCTGAACGATCCAAAATTTCGACCACAGCCACTGAGCGTCGTCAATGTAAATACAAATTTATGATTTAAATACATTTTTAATGATGGATTTAATATTTATATCTAAATTTATAAATTAAAAAGGCGATGGTTTCTCATGGAAGAGTTGAGCTTCTCGCTCATCCGCTGAGCCAAAAATATCTCGAAATGAAATGGAATTCGTATGGAAAATATTTTCATTTAGCCACGTTACTATTTTATTGCTTCTTTCTGACGTTCGTCACCATATTTTCATCTTCGCTGATGAAAAACGCTGATATATTTGATGGAAATTCTACCAATCATGGCCAAATACATTTCAAAGCGTCCAAAGTAAATATGACAAGACAGCAAAGTATTTCAGGCAATATGGGTATGTAAATATATTTGTATCTGCAATTATTTGCAATTTATTAACGCGTTGGTACGGTGCTTATTTTACAGAACCGAGTATGACTGCTGCAATGTACGTCAGTGCCATTGGAATAATTATTTATAATATAATGGCTACGACTCGCGAAGGCTACAATATTAGCCAGCAGAAATGGCAATACGTTCTAGATCCTGCCAATTGTGTGGCTTGGCTTTTGTGTGTTTGTTCAATCGTCATGATAACGCCGATAGGAGGTGAAGGCTTCAACGATATACAGGTAAAATTAATCAGGCAGTGGAAAAATGGCATAACATAAAAATTGAACATAAGACTACAATAAACATTCGGAATATAAACGAGCTATTATATTAGTTGTTTGCTAATAAATTGTATATTTTTAAATATAACATGTAACAATTACTGGTCACTGGTCAATAGCAATTTATTATTTGGGATCTTTGAAGCATTTTAAATGCGGTAATCGTTCATCAAAAGTACTCAAATAAAACTTCTTCTATTCCAATAAATACATATCAAAATAAAAATAATACATTTAGCTAAATTAATCACTGTTAATGAAGTAATATAATCAAATTGCATGTAATTTCAGTATTCGGCAGCTTCGATAACAGTGTTCCTAAGCTGGTTTCAACTGTTATTGCTTTTGCAACATTTCGACCATGTGGGCATTTACGTGGTCATGTTTTTAGAAATACTCCAAACGCTAATCAAGGTGTTGCTCGTTTTCTCAATACTGATCATAGCATTCGGTCTCTCGTTTTATATTCTACTGTCAAGGGTACGTAAAAATGGCGCTGTTTTTGAATTAGCTTTTTATAACGATGCGTTTATTAATATTTCATCGTTCAGGGCAATCATCTATCGTTCAGTTCTATACCCATGTCGCTGATGCGAACATTTGCTATGATGTTGGGCGAATTGGATTTTGTGGGGACGTACGTCCATCCATATTATGTGGCGGACGGTGGTCGATGGTTGCCGTTTCCGTATCCAGTTTTCCTCATTCTCGGCTTGTTTATGGTTCTGATGCCCATCTTACTGATGAATCTCCTCATCGGCTTGGCCGTCGGCGACATCGAAAGCGTTCGACGCAACGCTCAGCTCAAAAGATTGGCCATGCAGGTATTATATAAAAACAATATAAAATGTATATTATCAATCATTGCATATAAATATATAATTATTATCAACGACAAGGTGATTTTACACACCGAACTTGAACGTAAACTTCCGCAATTTATACTGGACAAAGTTGATAGGAATTACTTAATAGAATATCCCAACGAAGCAAAATGCAAAGTGGGTTTTTTGGATTTTTTGCTGCGTAAATGGTTCTATAATCCATTTACTGAAGAAGGTATGTGTTTTAATTGAAACAAATTTATGTTTTCATAATAAACTGGGATTAATAAATTGCTTTGATATAGGAATCGATGTCGTTCTTGATAAAGGCGAAGATTTTATAACATCGGAGCTTGACAAACAAAAGCGAAGATTGAAAGAAATGACCAGGACCCTTGATCAACAACACAAACTACTACGGTTGATTGTGCAGGTATATATTATATCACAAACAGTCCCTGCAGAGTTAGGGCCTCTTCGATATCCATTTGTCAAATCTATCTCGTAAGTATAATACAATCATCTCCTCGCCTGCTCAATATCGAAGATATCATGAAAGAGTTTCATTTAGAACGCTCACCCAGCAGATCCCGTCTGCTGGTTATTCTCTTGTTCCTTGAGCATTCTTAGCTCTGAACCGGCAAGGTTCCATACGCTTGAGTACTATTGAGTATTATCAATTATGCAAAAGGCGACGAGCAAGTCGGGAATTCTAAATAGTGACGGTATTATTTACAACATTATATAAAATACTTACTACATATTTTTTCAAATATTTCTTTCTTTCTAAGAAAATGGAGATAAAAACTGAAGCTGATGATATAGACGAAGGAGTCCCAGCACAATATGGTATTTATTAAACGCAGCCAATTTCTTCAGCATCAAAACATATCAGTCATACAATATTGAAGCCATTTCGATTACTTAACAAAGATTTAAATATTTGATCAGCACCCGCGTCTATAGTTCGATTATGAATATAAGTATATGTATAGAAAGTAGAATCTGTTAAAAAAAAATATATATATATATATAGCAATATAAATGTGATACGAGCATATTTACTGATGTTTCATTTCATAATTAATATACAATGCATACTTACATAAACATTATACAGTGCCGACATCTAGGCATCACACCTGGATGATGAATACAAGAGGATATCGATCGATGGTTCTCTAATAGCTCTAGATCGCTAATCATATTTTCGATTTGACGACGTGCTGAATGACGTGCACACACAGTGGGCAGTCAGTAGTCTGTGAGACTAATCATTAGTGATCTTGGGTTAAAAAAAATCATACATATATATATTTATAAATCAATGCTTAGAAACAAAAATAAAATTGAATAATAAGACGAATTGTATATATTAAAAATTTTATTTATAAAATATAGTTGAATTACAGTAAAATTAAAAATCTAATTGTGAATTTTTAATACTGCAATGAAAATATTGTTACGTGTGTAACGAGTACATACAAATAAAGGATACGATGTATATAGATACATAAAATAAAGATCTGTTAGCCTTAATAATATATGTAAATATAATAAAAATAATATTTATATAGGTTTGTACAGATCTCAAAATGCATAATACGAGATTGATGCATGTGGAACATTGTATTTTGCTTACATCCATAACATACGGGATAAATACGGAATCCAAAAATGCAACATGTGGTAGATCTTGTTGACTTTTGTTTATCTTACATCATTGCTTTAGGACTGATTGAGCTAATAAAATCAAAGATATGCTAAATGACAGCACGCAGGTAGATAGATGTTAGAAGAGCCGTATTTGACCAGTGCTGGGGATTCATCGATCCAGTGAAACGAGTTCACCAACAAACAACGATATAATTTACATCCATTAGGAAAATTAGGCTTTTGATAGATTCCTTTAACTTTTGATAGATTTCTGATATTAACCCGGATTTTTGAAAAAATAAAACTATAAATGCATCAATCTTATATATAAAAAATATAGCTAAAAATTGTTCAATGTTATACTTAAGAATTAATGATAAAACCATATTTCAATCAACATTCATGATAGATATCAAAAAATAGCATTTGTTAAAATGCCAATAATCGCAGATATGTGTACAATATTTTTCACGCGTTAACGTTTTCCCTGTCGAAATACAAATATGAATTTTTCACCAAGGGTTGCGCGCGAAACGTTGGTTCAGTTGTCCTATTACTAAGCAAAAAAAAAATTCAAATGCCAATTGAACGGTGGGAAAATTAAACTAAATCAAAATACAAAGTAAATACTTTTCGTAGACTCTTGCGCCTTATAAATTATGTTTGTGAAAATTTGTGACAAAATTAAATCTAGTGAAATTATATAAATAAATTTGATAAGCTAATAAAATTAGAATACTGGTACAAGATACTGGCAATGTGATAATATATTATAAAAAATAGTAATTAATTATATTATAGTTTTTTCTTGTTAAAGCCCATTGGGGCAAATTAAATTTTCATTTATAACTATATAATAGAGAAATTCCATAGTCGTACATGTTATAACGGATGTCATTATTTTATTCGGAACACATTCCAATACGTCACAAGCTGCAAATGAAGAGGATAGTCCCAGAAGTACCAGACCAGGGGGAAAAAATAATCCGAGGAGGCTAAATCTGTTGAACAGGAGAGGTTTGACTCATTGATTTTTGCTACGCTGCATTGTCTTGATGAAACAACCCTTTTTTCAGCCGTTTCATGCGGCTGTTTTTTCATGATTTCATCAGAGAACATTCACTATTGATGGCTGCCAAACAGATAGCGTCTCCAAACTTGAAATTTAAGCTTTATAAGGTAATTTTTTTGATAACAACTGTTGAATACTTCTGGGACTACTTTCATAATGCGTCTTTTGTAAAAATCATATTCAAATGAATCTTTAAGAATGTGTTTAAAAAATTATACATTTCAGGGAGACATGGACGTTTCTCGTGTGAAAATTTTTAACATCTTTCCCATGTAGTCATGTAATCGCCATCGGATAGCTTTCTTCCGATAGTCTTGACATGGAAACCCATATTGTTAAGTTGTTCATGGTTGAGAATTTTACGGCCATCAAATATATAAGCGGGTTTCATCATTACTTCGTAAAGTTTAAGATAATCTAGCTCCTAAAAATAATATTGGCATATAAGAGATAGGTCAAATTAAATGCAAAGTATGAAAAGTAAGAAATATAATCACTTTAAATTCATCCCACTCGGTGCAAATAACAATAGCGTGGGCTTTATGAGCAGCTGCAATCGCCGATGTAAGAATATCATACTTTCGTTGAGGCTGATACCCCAACTCCATATGAATTTGTTCCGCGTCAACCTGCAAAATTAAAAGTTCTTAAAATTACAAGATGCAATTTCGACACTACATCATAAATAGCCTTTTAATGAGTCGCAATTATTGCACAAAAAAAAAACAGAATGACGCAAAAATCCGCAAGCAATTAAAACGTCGCTGCAGCGGCAATTTGTAAATCAATTAATTAAAATCAAGCGGAACGAAATACTGTAACCTTTGGATCATAAATCTGTAAATGAGCACCCTCCTCTAAAAGCGTTTTAGATACATAAATGGCTGGCGATTCGCGAGTGTCACCTGTATTTTTCTTGAACGCAAAACCAAATATTGCGATCCGCTTGTCCGAAACTGTGTTAAATAGAGACTGAATAATCTGAAATCAAAATTTAAATTACATACATATGGAAAAATTTTGGATACTAAAACACCCAAAAGGGCAACGTGCAACTTCAATTAGGCTAGGAGGCGATCTGGTGGCATTTAAAAAAAGCACCGCCTATCATGCTAATCTAAAGATGCAAAGGCTTTCCAAGAAAATATCCAGATTTGCAGGAGCAAATGGGGCATCAGTGAAAGAAATATGCTATCTATGTTAGCATTGTACTAAATGGAAGTATATCCCTAATAATATAACCTGTTTTATTCCAGACATTATTTAATAATATTTGGGTTAAAGTCATACTTTTTAAATTGCAAAATATACAATAATTACAAGGCAATGATGAGACTATGCGAGTATATAATAAAAGAAGTATTAGAAATTGGCATTTAATGGATATTTATGACTAATAAGTTTGAAAGTAAATCACCTCTTTAGTAAACCTTGATTTTTGATATTCGTTTATATCAATCACTTGCTGCCAATACGCGGCTACTTCAGGAAGATTTAAGCATTCGCAAATGTAGACCAAATTCAAAATATCCTTTTGAAAGCAACTACCACCGAAGCCTAAAAAAATATGCATTGTAAAATTCACCGATCGTAACGCAGAAATCAATTTAAGCCTTTTCCATATTTATTATACTATGTATGCATGTTTGTAAGTGCAAGGAGAAGAAAAAATATGAATTTGTCATATTAATCCATTGATGAGTATAAATATTAATGTATTAAATTAAAAATAGACAGTGATTTACCAACTGATGCCTCTAAAAATTTTGATCCGATACGTGTATCTTTCCCAATGGCACGCGCTACTTCAGATATATCGGCCCCAGTTGCTTCACAAACGGCTGAGAGTGAATTGATACTAGATATTCTCTGCGCAAGAAAAGCATTGGCGGCCAATTTTGATAGTTCCGAGCTCCAAGTGTTAGTAGTGATGATTTTCTCGCGAGGAATCCAATGCTCATATACCCAACATAGCTCTCGGATTGCTTTTTGTCCCTCCGGACTCTCTTCCCCGCCAATCAAAACCCTATCGGCTCCCAATAAATCATCTATCGCACTTCCTTCAGATAAAAATTCTGGGTTTGATAAAATTTGATAGTTCACGCCTAAAAATGTAAAGACTAGTATTAGATTGTAATATTTAAATGAAAATGAAATGTATGAATATATTTACCAGGAGAAACATTCGCTTTCAATATCTTCATTATGCTTCCAGCTGCCCTTACAGGTACAGTGCTCTTTTCTACTACGATTTTGTTGCCAGTTGCAATTTCGGCAATCATTCTTGCTGCATTTTCTACATATTTTAGATCAGCAGCTCTACCCTGAATTAAATAAATATATCAGAGTTGACACACATACAGTTTTAAATTAAAACAGTTCTTAATTGACCATGAAAGGATTGGAATGGATTTTTTTAACAGTGGGTAGTAGGAAATTTTAATTAACCCCTTCAACCATACACGTTATGTTCTAATGTAAATCCACTTTTCTTTCAGCTCCGCTGCAGCGTATAAAGAGCTTGATAATGAACCAGGCTCAATAAATGAACATTAACACTGTTGATAACATAAAATATTAGTAGATTTTGGAAAGGAGTGGTGATACTCGGCTAACGACGCCACTCCAGAACAGTCAAGGGGAGTAACAAAATTGGTCAACGATAAAAATGATGCGAGTATTTTAATTATCAAAACAAACGCCTGCTCTCAAGACAACACAAACAAAATTCATCTTATTTTTGTTGAAAGAGCTTAATAGCTTATCCGACGATAGCAATTTCAGTTAATTATACCTAAATTTTATGATGGTTAAAAGATTCTTTAGAATACGATTTTTTGTTAAATAGTAAGTATGAACATTTACGAGTTTTTATTAAAAAAATATATTGAGAATTATTAGACGTGTAGGTACGTTTACGGAACAACTTTGCCATCGATGCCATTGAGTGTATGATGATGACATGCAAGATATGGGAGTTTGAGAGGGGAACGCCCTTTCCTCGATTTTCTTTAATATTGCGTTGGAAGTAATTATGAGGGAGGCTGGCAGATCGGGACACGCAGACCCATGAAATAAGGATATATTTAGCCTTTGTGGATGAAATCGACATTGTAGCAAAATTAAAGTCCGAGGTGCTTATGTCTATCGACGGGACTGCTGCTACATCCGGTATGTCAATAAATTATGAAAAGACCAAATAAATGTCAGTTTCGAGGGTGAATACTGGAGGTTGTACCTCCACGGGTGTCAATAATAAATATATTTAAATTCGATAGCCTACGTGTGTATATTGAAATAAGAAGATTGTTAAATAGCAATATTTTATTTATTTATTTTTTGAAGTGGCCTTTAGCGATCCCTTTTATGGGACCATTACCAACCATTTTGACATGATTTTTCATGGCATATACATGTTTTTAAGCCACATCTCCTGTGAGACTCGAACCCAAGATGATTGAGTTACGAGTCCAACCGCTTAACACGGGACTACCTAAAGGTACTATTTAATTGAAACTCATAGATAATCAGGAAAATATTTCAAACTATCATATGATTTAGTGATCATTAACTTCCATAGTTTCTTTTAAACAGTATAGTAAGAAATGGCATTATATCTATTTAAAAATGACTTATGCTTTCATTTTAATTATGACGATAATTGGCTTTTCGCTGATATTTATTCAATTGTTGTAAATTATAGCGATAATATTAAACATTTTGGTAGAAAATTTCTCGTATATTTAGCTTTTAATTTGAAAAATTTGTGAAATTCAAATAGTGCCGTCTACAGGCGACGCGGCTGGCGACCACATTTAAAAAAATAAACTTACGCTATGAAAAATCATATAGAAGTCCATAGCAAAGATTTAATAAAAAAAGTAACAGTGATAAGTTAAACCCATTGATGAGTATGCACCCACGTGTTGAGTGCGCACTCGAGTAACCCAGCGAGAGTTAGCACACACATATTGCGGGCTGCGCTCCATAGCGCTTTATTTATAATGCCATGCTTGTATTTCTAATAAAATATTAAAAAATCAATAAAGCTTTCATATTTTTATGCGAATTAGAACAAATAAATAAATGCGCACCTGTAATTTTCCTGTACACAAAACGTCAATCTAGTAAATATAAGTATTTAAGCATAAAAAAAGTACAGATAAGACTGCAGACCATAAATTTATTTCACGTTTGACATGATGTTTGAAAAACTATATTTAGTTTGCATGCCTTCAAAAAAATAGCGGTAAAATTAACGTTATAAAAAAGTATTCAATATTAAAAAAAATAATACTTTTCCATTGCCGCTTAGTTTAGTCGGTGTATTCACAGATATAAATATTAACTCGGCTTCTTCTATGCTCTTGGTTATTTCAGTGGTGAAAAACAGATTACGACCTCGACATTTTTGAACGACTTCGTCGAGGCCCGGCTGAAAATTTTAGATACAAAGATTATAATCGATAACCAATTATTGGAGAAGCTCTGGTAAAACTATACATGTGATTAATACAATGTTCAAGATGTTTATTGTTATAAAAATAGACTGGATGCTTACCTCATAGATCGGAAGCTTGTTGGAATTCCACTGTCGAATCCGTTCAACATTTTTATCCACGACTGTTACTTTAATGTTTGGACATTTCAAAGCAATAACGCTGCATGTAGGACCACCTACGTATCCTGCTCCCAAACAGCAGATGTTTGTAATGACCATTATTTTCGATGACGTTAAATTGATAAACTGTAAAAAACGTCATTGCATTTTTTAGTTGAAAATAAATAAAGTTAAGCTAAAGGTATTAATACTATATTTTATTATAGAGAGTACGACGGTTTTATAGTTTGTTTTATCAGCTTTACATATAAAACTTATCAACAACTATTAAGTGTATGCTAATTACTATTGCATCATGAATTTCAACATAAAAAATATTTATTCAGACTTAAATGGAACACAGCACAAGATATTTAGTTTATATTACAAATTTGCGATAAAAAATTACATCCATTGAGTTTTATTAACATTTTTGTTCTTTGCGTTGTGCCCCTTATGATTGAGGATCGTGACCCCGGTTTGTGTCACATTGCTAATTGCAAAGCACTTGTGACTAATGGAAGGTCGGTGGCAATCATGATCCGGGGCAACTTTCTACGTGGCCTTTAAAGATTATCGCCTTCTCTGCAAGCAATGTGTCCAATGACTTGCGAGACACGTCTTAGGCATGTGGTTGAGTCTTGTTTCTATTTTTAACTCATCTAGGATAGATGAGTTGGAGCGTCTGGCCATCCATGCCATTCTCAGCATATGTCTCCAGCAGTATACTTCGAATGCATCTATACGTCTATTCTCGTTTGCTCTCATTGTCTAAGTTTCAACTCTATAAAGGCCCACTCTTCACTTAATTTCCAGGTCCCTCTGCAATGCAATTGTAAATGCAATTAATTTGTTCTGGACCCCTAAAAATATTACTATGGAAAAAAAATCCATTCAATATTATTTAATAATACTGCGGTGGTGGTGGGAGGATTAGTCACTGTTACTGTCTGCCCTCACTGTTGCTGTTTGATCTCCAGATAACAGGCAGCCTATCCTTTTGCACTTTGCACCTCTTTAGAGCCAGAGCCTTTACCTCCTTGTCGCCACTCGCATTCACACAAAAAAGGAGTGTCAGGCAGCCTTTCATCCGCCTTGGTCTGTGCGACTCGTAACCAGAAACACTCTTAAGCCGAGGTTCTACTGTATGCTGAAGTCTTTTTTATAAACTCTCTCGCTTTCTGGTATTCGAAAATTAGTCTCTTCTTCTGGTAACAAAACGCAGTTCTTAAAGTTCCCACTAACAAATTTGAGTCTCACAATATACTTTCCAAATTCATTTTGGGCGATGGAGTGTGTCGATTATAAAGTATAAAAATATTTTTTGAGCATCTCTGTGTAAAACCAAATAAAACATAATTACAAACTTACTTTAAATCGATGCCACAAGATAAACGGAACAAATATATTCATATCTTTATTGACCTTGGAACAGAACACAATAAAGCATGAAACCTCTCAAAAAAAAAAAAAAGCCATGAGCATGTTAAAAAAACTGCAAATAAAATGAAGTAAACCAATATCAAAATTTGTTTAACGCGGATATGTCAATATTGGATTTAGTGAAATTTATTATTTTAATAAATTGATTTGAGAAAAGTAAACTTATGCGTAAGATTAGAAACTATGAAATTGCCACGAACGATTCGCAGTCGATATTGACCCAAAAATAAATGCAATATGTGAGAGTGTTTTAAGCCATACACATCTTAAAACCGTGGAGAGCGACTTACAATTGCATCGTTTTAACAATCACAATGTAAAGTGGTGTGGTTCGCAACCGGGAAAGTGCAGGTACAAATACAAAAACAACACGCAATGCCTCGAAGAAACGAAGAATTTCATTTTGCAACGATAACAATATTGTCTTCTGTTGCTTTCCATTTTATTTTTAAATCACCGAACTGGGCAATTCAACCACGATTGGTATAGGAGTGAATTCAAGATGCATTTAAGCGTCACGTATGTCTTCATCCTTATGAGGAAAGGACAGACTGGGCTCAGACTTTCAAATAAATTTGTCAGAAAATTATGATTTCAAAATGCAATCTATACGCTTCGATTTAACGCCTAATTTATGTGACGCAAAAAATTTATTATGCGCTGTAAAAGACCATAAACCTCAATACTTAAAACATTCGTTTTAATACTTATAAATCATACAGGTTTAGGATCTACATAAATCCATAAATCGCCCCCACCTTTAGACAAATAATAAATACAATTTTTAGTTTATTTGATCATCCATTTTTTTAAACATATCGATGTCAGTGAATAAAAATTATTCGTTTTACATATAAGGAGAAACATTATGGACCAGATACTTGGGGAGTTTATATGCAAGCGGCAGACTAGAAGATGACCACTAGCTCTTTTCTACAATATGCTGGATATTGTAGCATTCATGGTTTATACGAATTTAAGCCTAAAAACTAATAATTCCATCGATGCACACTGAAAAAATTTACAAACTCGGTGAAACAAAAACGGAGCAGCTAGTGACACCAAATGTAGAGAAAATGGGTTGTTACCCACAAATAAATTGAAGGTTTTCCAAGTGGCAGTCAAACATCAGCGGGACACAAATTGTCATGAAGAATTTACAGAGTTCAAAGAAAAACACACGAAAGACGCTTATTAATATTGTGCGTAAGTGTCTCGAAGTCTTTGAGATGAGTGAGCCTAGAGAAGAATGTTGAAGATCTTCTAGATGAAACACAAGACAAATGTCGAGGTACTAGTTTGACCTGAATGCCATATAACAGAAACGGGCCTGTTTTGATAAATTCCATAGTATATTTAATTATAAAACTTAGAATTGTGCTTTAGAATGTGGAATTATACTATAAGTGACCAAATAAATGTTTTTTATTGGTGAAAAATGGTTTAGTTTATGAAAAAAAGGTCTGCAGTGCAAAGGATTAATAATCGAGGGGAAGATCGAGGATCGTCGTGGAGCCAAAAAGATATCGTACATGAAGAACTTGCGGCAATTTCAAATATTGGCTACCGGTTGCCGAAGCGCTTAGAATGCGCGGCACTTAAAGATGAAGAGGACATACTCTCCATTTTAAAAAGTTGCTCTATCATAGAGCAGATCTTTCTACCATTTTGCTTTACGAAATTGATTTATGAATCATATCAAAAAACCGTATTCAGCTTGATGATATCATCAAGGTTGGTGAATGTACATGATGAACTATTGTTATGCGCAACGCCGAAAAGGCGAACATATACAGAATAATTGCATAACCGGTGGAAAGTGACTGCGTGTATACATATTGAAGACGGCCTTTGACGAATAAAACCAGGCTCATTTCAAAAAACATAAAGAAAGTACCGTGTACAATTTTTGCATAAATTTTCGCATTTAAAGCGTTCAAAAGCGAGCATACAAATTTGTATTCAGAAGAACGAAGCCAATCATTTGTAGCGATGAAATACTCAATGGATATCGTTAATAAAATACCACGTAAGATGTCAATTGAGTGGGAATTTATTAATGTAATCAAATTATACGTCGTTGGGAATTGGATTTGATTTTCAGCATTTATTAACGAATCGTTTTTCATTGAGCATTCGGTCATTTGGTCGAACAAAAAATATAGGTCGATATTCGAATGAAAAATATGAATAAAGAAACGCACCAGAAGTAGAATGATTCCTTTGTATTCAAACGAAAATATTGAAATAAATATCAAAAGCACTTTTTGGGGTGGAATTTCGAGGTTAATTTAAGTCATCGGATGAGAAACCCGTTGCATAAAAAAATACAGCGTGGCAAACAGTTCATTGGGGAGCGATGAAATTGCAAATTGACCACAATTACATGTCGCAAATTAAGAAGCATCAACAAAAGAAGCTCGAAAATTGATCGTGTGAGCGATTCTCAATGGTATTATCAAAAATTAAGTTGCAAACAAACTCACCAGGTCCCAATTCGAACACAGCCGAAACTTTCGACGAAGCTCACGTCACTGAGAGACGAGATGCCGGGAGTTTTAAATGAAACGCGTTGGCCGTAACACACCAACAAGCAGCTATACGATTTATTTTGCGCCCGGAAGTAATTTGTCCCAAAAATACATTTTTGCATTAAAAGTCACATATTAAAATACAACAATGCGGTTTTTAATGAAACTACGCTTTAATCTATTTTTTAAATACATAAAATCAATTTTAAAAATCAAAACAAATATTTATTTTATTTAATAAACGTCAAAAATTTTCAAACAATGATATTAAATTATTTCAATGGATACTAACAATAAGAGTATAAATATTGCCATGCCACATTAAATTAAGGATGCAATTGATTAACATTATTTCCATAAACTTTGTTTAAGAATTACGCGAGTAGCAATTTTATTTATTTTAAATGTTATACTTTGTACTTAAATACTAACTTTAAAATCTCAATGAACCATCACTATTGTAGTGAGAAAAAAGTAGAAATAAATCACACCTGAATGAATGGTTTACTAGCATGCTCATTACTGTAATGAAGTGATCACACTTTTAGGCTAACGATCACTTGTGAGACATCTTTTCAACACTAAATAATGTCTTTGTTACATTTTATAAGAAAGCTTTGAAAGTGCAACCGATGAAAGAGTAAATGCTAATTCGAGTTGATGACCATGTAAGCCCCCATTTTCGTATAATACCATTAATGTGACTGATTAAATTCCTATCTGCTGAGACACGGACTAAAACTCGCAAAATTTCCGATCTCCCGACAAATTATTTATTTCCGTCGCTGCAAATGAATACTTATATACTATAACACTTTGATGTGATTCGTAATTATATTAGGAATAAATACAAAAAAAAAATCTGAGCCCCGCACCTATTATATTTCATATCGATATTCCCATTATTAGAGTCGAAGTGTAGTAAATATATCACCGGTAGAGAAAGGTTACTATAACAATTTGAAAAACATATATGTACTCTATATATTTATACATAGATTAAACAGTTACTGCCCTTAGGCGTCGCCTAAGCTCGCCGATTAGTAGTTACGGCACCGTTTCCAAGCGTCCAGATTTCGGCGGGAATGTCTCAATTTAGTAGCCTTTATTGTGTATGATTTCTGTTAGACAAAAATTTCAATCCCGAATTTTTCGGGATTACGTTTACTAATCCCGAGATTCTTAAGTACATAAAACTGTCCGGTATCCCGGGATTGGATTCCCTAGTCGTGTAACTGGCATCGAGTGATTCATGAAGCTGAAGTGAGAAGTATGCCTCGATATCATTTTTTAACTGTAATCTCTTGCTAAAAACTCTAATCGTCTCGTTACAGTTCCTTGATAATTACATACTCTGAATCGCGCTAATTTTTGAAATTATCAAATACATAATATTTCGGCAGCTGATATAAATCCTTTTTTAGAAATCTCACTATCACCGAAAGATTTCTAGTGTTTGGCCAATATATGTGTGACACGTAACGATGCCACGGTGGTGGATGTAGATTTGTTGAAAACTTTCTTAAAAAATGATTGCTTTGAGTGTAGTTTTGAATTTTGAGGATATTCACGATTATAATGTTCATGCGCGGAACTAAAATGTCGATTCAGATTACCTCTTTTCGTTAGCACTTGTTTTTATTCATCGTGAAGAAAAAATCTTCTTCCCAGTCGTTATTTAATTTATATGTTTTTGGTTTCTTCGCAGCATTCATTTTCAAAGATATTATAATTTTTTAAAAACAATTATTTTTAGAACGAGAAAATAAAACTTCGTTTATAATAATTTTACAACAGTCTGCTCAAATCCACAGATATGCACAGAACAGTACATACATATTTCATACATACAGTACATATTTCTAAAATCGATATTTTTTAAATGCTGTCCGTTGCTAGAACACGTATTATGGATCAACAATTTTTAAGAATATTGTAATAAAGCTAAACGTTAAATATTCTAAGAAAGTGTATTATCTAGATGTTTAAAAAAAACTCATGAGAACCGTTATTAAAGAATGCCACGAGCGCGGTCTTACTTTGACCATTCGTTAGTACCCTAAATTAGCAGATAAACATGAATCAAGCCGAGCCAAAGAGTCCAATCTCTGGGATTTTATTTTCCATCGTCGGCTGTAAATATATTTATATAAAATAATATATTTTTTTAAAAATTCAAGGAAGTTATCGGGATCGACCAAATTTTGCTTCAAGATTGACCGGTTGGGCGCTCCTGAGTACTCGCCATCCTGAATTCCCAGTAGAGTCTAATAAGCCACATATTGAGAGTTTTATGTATTCCTGTTTTATATCTGTATTTCTATAAATGATATTTATTCAACAATTGTAATTAATGTCGACTGGTGAAACTTTATCCTTCGCTTTTTATGCCTACCAAACTTCGAAAGCATCGTCGACCGCACTATTAACTTTGAACTTTTCCATTCAAAACTTCCATAATCTACAAATAGTCGGAGCCTCGACGATACATCGTGCGTTATTCTCCATTGGCTGAAAAGCTAACATCATTTCTTACATCTTCTGTCCGCCTTTTGCGACAGCACGTAGACTATTGAGAATTCAGGATGGCGAGTAGATAACAATTGTGCATTTAATGTAAAACCAAAGTGAAATAAAAATACACCATAACGATAAATACGCTTTGATTTGAAGAAGACTACACTAAAGAAGTATACTATTCGTAAGATTGGTGCAGCCGGTAGGATTCGTCTTGCTGGACTCACTGTCCGTAACGTTAGCTCAGATAGCTTAGATAAGTTTCAAAACATTTCTCAGCATCTAACGGAACATTACAAATGTTTGCAGTGCATACTCTACATGCTCTTCGTACAAAATCTTTATTTTTGTGACTAATTATTTTTTGTATATGTTTTTTTTTCTTCTTCTTCCTTCTCCGTCTGCTTCCAATATTCACATTCATACTTTTGTGGCCGCACGGTTGTCACTATGCTTTATTTTTATTATTTATTTACTTATTTTATTTACTTGTATTGTAACGCGGAAGGAAATCCGGGAAAAAATTGCAAGCCTATCAGTTCGGATTTTCTATCTTCAGAAGAGATTTCTACAAAAGAGTAGTGATACGCGGACGATGACATCTAGGTGTCATCATATCGGCGGCCGATTGTCGGGTGTGGGATTCTTGGGAAGCCCCGGCGGCGATCGGAGCGAGCGGCGAGTCCAAATTTCCGGGGATTTTTGCAACGTAATACCAACATGACGACGGAAAGAAAAGGCGCCCAGTGCGCAGTTGGCGACCAGACTTACGCGGAGAAGGACCTTTGGGCTGCAGCGACGAAGATAAAGAAGCCGACCTCTTGCGTCAGAAGGTGTTGAATGTTACAGTATGTTCGTTATTTATTTATTTTTATGTTTATTTACACGGTTATTTGTGTATTGTCGGCGTGTACACGAAAAATTGGACGTACCATGGAGCATGGAGATTGCCTTGCGGTCGTCGCTGCAACTGTAAGACCGCTCTTTTAACTTTTATCCTTTCAAATTACTCACGGAAGTGATTTATTTCAATCTCATACGTGGCTCGCTTGAACTCTATTATTAAAATTAACACTATCGCACCTTTTTTCGTTCGAAAAACGTTATTTCAACGAGAATGCTTTACAATCAACGTTTCTTGAAAAATATTAGTCTCGCCCCACTCGTTTGGCGATACAGGGTTGAAACCACCACCCAGAGACAAAACATGCCCATTTTTAACCAGCAAATGCCCTAAAATAAATTTGGATAAAAGAATTTCATTGACCATCCCTGCAAAATTAAATTTTATCAAATACTCTGCAATACGGAGCCAATCGCTATCATTATTGGGGCTGCCTCGTGCAGCCTACTTTCTCATCGTGTCCGAAGATGAAGGCCCGAATGGACCCTGACGCCTCCCCCGCTGAAGTCTTCGTATGGAACTCCAGCAAATAGAGGACGGAGCGCCCGCCTTCTCGGCAGCATAGCTCTGCAACCTTCCGAGATATATTTTCAATAAACGACGTTTCAGAAGAGAAGTCGCTGCTCTTTTGTCTGCAGCTGATCTTCATTTTTCCGACTATGTTATAAAGGCTGCTCAAAAGAGAGGGAGACGTTTTCCCCACTTTACCCATTTTTTGGGAAGTCATAATTTTTGAATTTGTTGTTTTGTACATGAAAATTAAGATCATCGGAGAACGTTACAAAAGCATTGGGAGAAAGGTTTATTAAATGGCAATAATATAGCTGTATTTGTTGGATCATATAGTGCCAAAATACATCACGATTAATACTTTATAGAAAGTGGAACCTAAAAAGCAAATGCTGTTGGGAGAATTTTAACCCGGTAGTCGGTATCAACTCAGAGTAGCAGCGACAAATGCTGTCGGACCGACGACCACTGTTGTCACTATTTCAACTAAAATAAACAGTGGAGGAAAACTGATTTTAAAATAAGATTTTAAACAAATTCTCAAATAATGTTAATTATTTTGTAATTTATTTTCAGAAGAGATTGACATTTACATTGAACCATGGGATAGCATACTTGTCATTGTATGTAGTTCAATTCTTCTACTTCTCTATAAGCTCATGTGCATTTTTGCAGCAATGCAAAAGCATCGGTAAGAATATTGCAATTGAGCTTTGTATTAAAATCAGAATAAATATAATATAAAATAACTTAAATTTACAGATACCTTCTTTTGTGTGGATTGGGTGCTGGAAGTGTTGACAAAGAAAAAAATAACATCGGCATGTAATCTCGACTTTATACATCACCAGTTCCAATGAGGAAACCTAGTAAAACTAATTCAGGTAACAAATGTTTACTACTATTGTATTGCTACAAATGTTCTATTTGTCAGGTATAATTAGAGTAAGAAGAAGTAATTTGTGGGCAGTCGTTTTCCAATTTTATGTAGCAAGTCCGGATGCCACACTGTCAAAAGCCTGAGTTACGTCCAGGAATGCTGCCGAGCAATATTTTATATCTACTAAGTCCTCGTGAATTCTATTAAGGATCCTGTATATTTTTTCCAGCCGCATGCTGTTGATGGAATCCAAATTGGTGATTAGGTATTAGGTTGTTTTTCTCAATTATTGGCTTGTCTCTTCAGTAGTAGTTTTTCAAAAATTTTGGAAATTGGGAGTAAGCTGATGGGTCTGTATGAATTGGCGTAGTGTATATCCTTGTCGGGCCTTTGGGGACTAGAATAATCTTGGCCACTTTGAATTGAAATAAAATGCCAAGGGAAATGGGGAAAATAGCCCATTTTTAGTACCTTATTAAATATTTGTACTGAGAATTTAAATCCTCCGGTAGGAAGTTCCTTTACCATTCTTCCCGTAATGAGAGATCATTACCAGACAATTTTTTATATTGACCTTTGCTATGACTGATTTGACTTCTCGCCTTTTGAATTTTATAATGCGAATGGTTGATTTTTTTTGTATTCAGGAACTGATGAATTTCATTTTCGCTTTCTTAAGTATTCGTGTTATTGTGTGGAGTGAATACTTCTGTCAAGTGGCTAGCAAATATTTCCACCTTTGCTATTTCTAGCCCATTCTTTTTTTTATTTTTTTATTTTACTTAGGGTAATTTTAGATATTTTGTAATTTTCCACAGTAATTATTCTGTGCCTTCAGTGGTGGTTAGCCCATTGAGATAGTCACTGATTGCTTCATTTTTGCTTTTAGTGATGGTATTTTTAAGGTGTTTTATAGCATGGTTCAGTTTGTTTTTGTTTTCCGGCGATCTCGTTAAGTTTTCTTATTTTGCGTTTTTCTGCAATTTTCTGTTTCATTGTTGTGCAATTTTTGCCCGTAAGGTGAGTTTCAGAGATCAACATATTTTTTTCCATTTTCAGCAAATTTTGTATTTCAAGTGTGTTTGGACAAGCCATTAGCATTCCATATTGCTATTTTTAGCGTTGAGAGTGTGGTGTTGAGGGTTGAAAGTATGTTTAGCATGGTACTCCCACCTGAGCCTTCATGGCTTTCAATTTTGCCATGTTATTTGATTGGTTTTGAGGAATCTGTTGAGTTCGGGCTTTCGTTTGATTTCTACTCATGACCTGGGAGTGCAGTGTACTGGGTGGTTGCTTTAACAGATAACGCATTTGATGTCGTCTGATTGGTTTTTTCTGGCACATTGTCCAATCTCGCGGTCAACGCTTCCTGCAATAAAAATTCTTGATATGTCAGTAATTTTGGCACCTAGTGCATTGCAGAATTTCTATTTTTGGATGAGGTGGCTCAAACTTAATTTTTGTACTCGCTATGAATTTGATATTGTAAATTTGTTCTGTTAAAGTTCTGTCTCAGTTCAACAAAAAATAACAATAGTGGCGTTTTAGTGCCTCTATTGAGGATATTGCGGATGATTCCCACTTTATGCTCATGACTTTATATTTGTGTTTTTATGGTATCCTTGTCAGTAGAGGGATGATTTCTCAGTACGAAATTTTGTTTTTTTTTTTATATGAGTGAAAATCTGTGTTTTTTTCTTTTAGTGGATTAATAGTGCTGTCATATTTAGTTCTGTTGGTTAGTTGAATTTTGATTTGATGATTGTTGTTATCGTCCTCTATGTCAGTGCTCTGCAACATTTTCTCACCCACGGCACACCATAGCTCTTTAAATTTCGCGGCACACCAAAAGCCAAAAATAATAGATATTGATTTATTTATATTTAAACACCTCTCCCCCATAGTACATTAAAAAAAACACTAAAAGGGCTTAAATATTTGATACAATTTTACAATAAATTTAATTTTTTTATTTCCTAAGTACACATACACCAAAACTATACTATATTTACTTTCATGCAATCTTAATAATTATTATAAAATAATGACCAATTAATGTGATACCTGTGCCTTTTTCCATTCAGATTTTTCAGCCAAATTTCTAATCAGTGTTCCTAAAATATCACTTGACATGTCGTGAATAAGTCTTTTAACAGTATCTGCAGACAACGAAACTTTATTTACTTCCTTAACATCATTGGGTTCAAGCATAAGTCAAATAACTTCCTTGCATATTGTTTTAATAAGCGTTTCGCTGAGAGTATGTGGTTTTTTCTGACGTGCAGTTATTTTTTCAACATGGTAGTTAACTTCTAAGGCCTTTTCAGAAACTGTAAAGGCCGAATTCATAAATTGTTTCTGTTTTTAATTTTGTTCTAAATGCCTTTGAAAATATTGTTTATCCTTTTTGACGCAACTGGGATGGTTTGAATTTATATGGCGATTTAATTTATTGGGTGTTATTGCTTCGTTTGATAACTGTTTGCTGCAAATGATGCATTGTGACTTTGGAGCTGTTTCATCAACACAACACAAGAATCCATATTGAATTTAGTCTTTGTTGTGCTTCATTTTCACAGTCTTTGGCATTTTTGCAACGCTTGTGTTGGGTTCTTCTGTATGTAAAGACGAATCTTTTCCACGTAAAATTGTATCCATTGTAACATGGGCGAAAGCCGTCAGCTGAATGCCGGGGCCCAGTTATCTTCGTTATGCTTTTGTCGACCAGTCCCAGTTACCTTTGTTCGTAGAGCTTCTGACGACCCGCGGCTGCCGCGTCCCTCGTAACATCGGCGAGAAGGACTCCACGGGGTGCTGGATTTCAAAGACGACTTTTTTTTTTTCTCCACAGCATGTTTATTTGTTTCACTTCGAACAGACTGCAGCTGCGAGGCGTAGAATACCCAAACTCGAGCTCAGATGTGATTCTAAGCTCAAGCTTTCAAGGAGAGAAATTCGCAGAGAGGACTCAGAGTAGCCTTAGTTATACCATATTTAAACGAGTGTAAAATTAAATATTAATCATACGAATAATGCATAACCATACAAAATTCATCAACACAACTAATAGTAATGAATGGTAAGTACTGCCGCAAGACGAGTGAATGTGACATAGCACAGTAACACGACAAAAGTAGGCTTATCAGTTAGTAATTGATTAAATCGTTGCTATCCTTGCCTAGGTTTAGCAAAGGAATTACTGATTTTGGCAAAGTAAATGGCTGGGAAATACTCCATATTTAGGCACGCATCAAATATTTTAGTTCTTTGAATGGCAGGTTTTTTTTTTTAATTATCGTATTATCAATTGTGTCAAAACCCAGGGACATTTTTTTTTTTTTTTAGTTTTCTTATTGTTTTTGTTATTTCTAAAGGAGTTACCAATTTAATTTTGTGCATGTCATTATTTGAGCTTTCACGGAAATCCCTAATTGACTTGTTAACAGCTTTCTTTGTTTTGCTGTCGCTCATATTTTCGAAAATCTTGTGATGTAGGAAGAAAGTTTCTGCAAGCATGTTTGTCTTTTCTAAATCGGTTTCGGCTATCATATTGTTTTTAACCAAAATAGGAATTCTCGTGGCTTTGTTTTTGAGTGATTTGACAATTTTCCAAAATGATCCAATCTCTGAATTCTATTGATTCTGTCAGCATGATGACAGATAAATCCCAGAATAGAAATATTAATATCTGGTTTTAGGTGTCTGGCGACATAAATAGGTGACAGGCGCTGGAGAACTATTGAAAAATGTTTTAGTTATAATAATGTCTTATTTGACCGTGGCACACCAGTGTGCTGTGGCGCACCGGTTGCGGAGCAATGCTCCATGGCACCGTCCTTGGATTTGTTTTTTGTTGGTTCAAATTGGTCTATGTATTAGATGTTGATTGATGACTTGTTCAACGAGTTGACCATGGTTGGTTTTTGATTTAGACTTTATTATATTAAATGTTTAGTACCACAGATATTTGATATGTATCTAGCGGTGAGTTTTAATGAGTGTCTGATTTCCTTATCTTTGCACAAAATTGTTACATAATTCACTATATGATGGTAGGTATGTTTTAAGTTTATATTTTTGTATGTTAACATTAGTTTATTATGTTTTTTGAACATTAAGAATGAATTCCACATTGTAAACTCGTACAGTGGTTAATTAAAATACATATAGCGTTTGTTATTTTTAAAATCTCACAGTGACTCTATCAGTGATTTAATCAAATTTTGATTTTCAAATTTACTATATATTCGGTTATTTAATTTCAAAGATCTCTCTACAAAAGTCTTTCACTAACTCGCGTATTAAAAGCACAATATAGGTTTTTTATTCTGATAATAGTTTCAACAAAATTGAATGGTATTTTATACACATAATTACAATACACAAACCCACAAAGGTTATCGGTAATATTTTTTTAGTGATATATTTTTTTTGCCATTTTTAATTAAAAAAAAATAACATTAAATGGTAGTAATTTGAGTCCTCTAAATAAGTGGCTCTCAACATTTTTGAAGTCATGGTGCATTCTTGATCATGGGAAAAAGTGGCGGTACGGACATAGTTTTTTTTTCCATAATATTTTCAAAGTTGACACATCTAAAGAATTCCAACTACCTGTTGCGATGTAACAACAATCTTTTAACCTTTTGAACCCCAGCCAAAGTTTGTGTAAACCAATTAGCTATTCTAGCTTGCACAAGTTTATACGTGTTTTCGGCCAGACTGTCTGGCCGACGGAGCTGCTCGCAAGAATCCTTTGGGCCAGACAGTCTGGCCATATGAGTTGAAAAGGTTTTAAATTAATTTGCTTGTGGAAGTTGATAACTGTTTTTTCATTGTTTTCATCTGCTAGCAACAATGGATTGCTAGCAGATGAATGAAATTGAAACATTGGATTTTTATATAAACGTTTGAATGTTTCTAAGACACCTTGATCCACTGGTTGTATTGCCGTCGTGACATTTGGTGGAATATTTTTTTTGTCATATACAATTTTATTATAGCCATCGTATAAAAACTACCATTCAATCAGGCTTTTTTCTAATGATCATATTCAACCGGAAGACTTTTGATATTTTTAAAGTATCTGGGGTTCTTTGATTTTCCAACAAGCAGTGGCAGTCTGTGTCTGTCTGTTGCATTTGCACCCATCATTATAGTGATACGTTCTTAACTAGTTTTGTACCCAGGTGAATTATCTTAATGTCTTGATGCTAAAGATTTGTGGGGTAGTTTTTTCCAATTTAAGCTGGTCTTTTCAGAATAGTATATAAATTCTTCGTCGAATTCTTCCTTTTCTACAAATAGCTTCAATGTGTCGATGAATGTGTTCGCTGAAGGTCTGTCAGCAGAATTTTTCCCCATGAATTTCAAGTTCCCTGATACCATGTCATCCTTTAAATTTTTCAAGCCAGCCCGAACTTTGAAAGTGGAATCTCCGTTTTATTTTGTGTTGAAAAGTATTGTTTTTTCACACAATAATGGACCAACTGTATTGGCTGTTCAGTTGATCGGTTCATATCAATCACATTAAAATACACTCTTCAACTTCTGTGTTTCTTGATTTTTTCATCTCTGAGGTTCACCTCTTTTGAAATTAAGGGGGGAAACCAGTTTAGGAGGCAGATTTTTTAGGTTTTTTTTCAAGACTTTTTTTAACAGTGAAAGAATAATTGGGATTCGTTTAAACTTTGAGAATATCTTATTAATAATACATCTGATTTTTTTTTTTTTAAATTCATTTCCGCCGGAAATATCCGAGTTGTAAGCTTCTGTAAATGGAAGGTCGCCATCAGAGTTTGATATTGGCGGGAATTGTTAAAGTCACAATTTTTATGCACCTTTGCAATAAAAATCACACTTTAAACAGTAATATTATTCCAGAATTAGCACCATATTCATTAGAATTAGAATATAAACTTCTTAATATGCAATACATTACGTACGGGAACAAAAGTGGACACAATTCTCCAAATGCAAATCGGCAAATTATATATTTTTTGTTTATTTTGAACAATCTGGATAATCGAGGTTTTATTGTACTTATTTAGTGCAATAAGCAAGTATTATCTGCAGACGCATGACGGGGTTTAACATTGGCTGTGTGCATCAGTGCTAAGTAGTTCGGAGCAGGGCTTTGAACCATATTTTTTGTGTGGTTTTGGTTACGATTTTAACGTTTTATTCCTACTTTTGTAATAAACACACCACATGAACAATAATTTCGAATTTACTCTTGTTTCGTTAGTTTATATATTGTCTATTTGTACCATAGGGATCATGAATTTTCTATTTGTTTTATGAAAATTGTTTAAAATTTTTTAGGATTTTAGTTACGTAGCTGACAAATAAAATTGGTTAATTGAAGTTATAATAATTAAAACTAGAAGTAGATATAATTATTACGGTTGAAGCATACAGGATTCTTGGTTATATTTATTTATAACTAGCGAATACCCGGCATGCGTTGCAATGCCACACTTAAAGATATAAAGTGTATGTATTTTAATTCAGTTTTATTGGAATGAATTTAGATATTTTTAATTACACTGAAAAACGGGTATACGATTGCGCTTAGTAATTATTTGAGAGGTACATAAGGATTTCAAATATATATATTTCCGATACTACGAGTCTCCTGTCAGACTCGTCAGAGCATATTCCGTCCAGTGCTATGTAGAGCTATGCATTGCCGTCGGTTCGTGATATATTTTTTGCACTTTCAGATTTTCTTGCTTGGTTATTGGTGCCTTAATTTTCGATAAAATTGTTGGCCTAAGTTCCGGGTATGCTGGTACAGTCGTCTCGTCCGTTGAATACGGAGTTACTTCGTTTTTAGATTTTTATCGCTTCTCTTGCAATTTTGATGCCAAAATTTTCAACGGTTACTATGGTTTTTGTATCAGCAAAATTGATGTGATGATTTTTCTTCATACCATGTTCGTGTACTGCGAATTTGTAATTCAATTCCAAGACTGCTTTCTGATGCACTGTCACCCCGTGGATGATATATCTATTGGTTTGTTCATTGTACGATATGATGCAGGCTGAGCATTAAATAAATAAAGCAAATATCAAAAATATTTGGTCGAATATTTGATATACAATAGTTACCCTCAGTTTTTCGTCTAAATTCCTAAGTCTATCTTGTTTTTCGTATTAGTATATTAGTTATTTTTGAGAAACCAAGGTCACACAAATATGATGTTGAAAACTGTAACAAAATTTTCATTGGCTTCATGTGAAGAGCTGGATATTCTTCTTGGAAAATTCAATACGATGTATCAATCGTAGCAAATTCGATGAGTTGAGAGTGAGGGTTGGTTGTAATGCTTAATACATCTAGTATCGTGCCATTTTGAATTATGTATATATATATAGAAAAACAGATTTCCGTCATTTTTTTTTTTTTTTTTTTTTTTTTTTTTTTTTTTTTTTTTTTTCTGCTCCGTCAGTTTGCGACCGTGCGCGGACTCCAATCCCCAGTAATTCCCCATCGATCCCTAAAATAAAGATTAACGTACGCCATTAACATTTAAGGTACAGAATCTGACCCGAATTCGACGCAGACACACGAATGTGATTCTCACTCCATTCGTTTTCCGCACGAAAGCTCGCTCGCTCGCATGTCGACATGTCCGGAAGTGAAAAGGCGGGAAAGGGGAAAGGAAAGGTGATGTCCCGTTCGAACCGAGCCGGTCTCAAGCTGGAATATCAGGCCGCTGAAGTTTTTGAATTGGCCGGCAACGCCCTTCGCGACAACAAGACCAGAATCATCACTAGGTATCTGCAGCTCGTGATCAGGAACGATGAGAAGGTGCGTTTCCAAACATTCAGGACATTCTGCTGCCGAAGAAGACCGAGGAAAAAAAAAATAAAAATAAACCATATGTGGACGACCGTCCGTTTCGGGATTGGAAACGCGTGGTCCTCGACCGAAGACAGACGATAGCGTCGGTGACGATTTAAAATATTAAATATTTAAAAAAAGGTCCTTTTCAGGGCCAACTTAATATTTCAAATCGGTTATACAAAGCCTATGCGCATGATGTTAACGAAACGATGTGTACGTATCGTCGCATGTTGTTTCGTTTATTATTTTTATGTATACATTTAATTCTCGTTTTTATATGATACACACGCTCAGCAAAATCTGTATAAAAATAAAAAAGAAATTCAGTAAAAAATATACAATAACATTTTTGTTAACAAGCTAAACTTAAAATATCCTCTCGGGAAAGCCCTGAAAAATTCCATGAAATTATCTTGAAGACGAAAACTTCCTAAGAAAGCGTAAGAAGAAATCCCCCGAAAATTTTCTGGACGGTCCCAGAGGACATTACGGGAAAAACTCTGAACTTTTCGGAAAATCAATGGGAGCAACCCCAGTAGAGAGCCCCGAAAATTCTGGTCTCGGGAAGTACCTGGTTGTAGAGTTTGCTTATAGGGGTTGGTTCATTTTAAGAAGCATTACTACACAATAAAAATATCGGCAGATTTTCTGCATGTTATATTGTTGAAATTATTTGTTCAGTCGGGTAGGTGGGTTACGTGAGCGAGAAACGACGATGATCGTATGCGATATGAATATCATCATCGTCGTCGACGTTGGTATTATTCTAATGTTGATCTCTGCGTCCGAATCGAATGCGGGCCGTCGAACGGATCGACTGAACAGTCGCGACTGAACAATCGCGAGCGACTGGGCTCCGCCCGATTCATCGATTCTATATATGCCTTATTCCCCACCTCGTCCTCTGTCCTCTTGTACCGCCCTTTTTGTTTATTACTAAGTCCGAGCTGCACCGTCACGAGCTAAGCGAGATTGGCTAACACCTCAAAATCGTTCCGTAGAGATCCGCCCGCGCCGCGCCTCTTACAAACGTTTGGCTCAATCGTAACATCAACAATCGCCGTGATTCGTTCGACGCTATACTGTGATTGGGAATACCATGATGCAAAATATTCCCATGTCGTCATTCGATGGATTGGCCTACAGTTCTCAAAGTTTTCAGATCGGGATGGGATATTTTAATTTATTTTACGTGAAAAGAGTTGATAATTAGGATTTTAACTGTATTATTTACTGATGTCAGAATCCTTAAGATAATTTTATGCATAGGCTTTGTATAACTGACTTGAAATATTAAGTTGGTCCTGAAAAGGACCTTTTTATAAAATATTTAATAATATAAATCGGCACCGACACTATCGTCTGTCTTCGGTCGACGACAATGCGATTTTAATCCTGAAGCGGACGGTCCTTCACTTATGCTTTCTTTTTATTCGGCAGCAGAACGTCCTAGATTTTAGGAAAGCACTCGGATCTCCACTAGTGAAAATTAAATAATAATTTCATAAATGACGTCGACGAAGTCGGCGTAGGCTTGAGAGGTTCTTAGGTTAGTATAGGTTTTCATAAATGACGTCGACGAAGTCGGCGTAGGCTTAAAGGTTCTTAGGTTAGGTTAGGTTCTCCGATATAATAAAGCATTCTGGTGGGAACTCAATAAATTCATAAATTACGTCGACGAAGTCGGCAAAGGCTGATGAGGTTCGCGGGTTAGGTTCGCGGGTTAGGTTCGCGGGTTAGGTTCGCGGGTTAGGTTCGCGGGTTAGGTTCGCGGGTTAGGTTCGCGGGTTAGGTTCGCGGGTTAGGTTAGGTTAGGTTAGGTTAGGTTAGGTTAGGTTAGGTTAGGTTAGGTTAGGTTAGGTTAGGTTAGGTTAGGTTAGGTTAGGTTAGGTTAGGTTAGGTTAGGTTAGGTTAGGTTAGGTTAGGTTAGGTTAGGTTAGGTTAGGTAGGTTAGGTTAGGTTAGTTAGGTTAGGTTAGGTTAGGTTAGGTTAGGTTAGGTTAGGTTAGGTTAGGTTAGGTTAGGTTAGGTTAGGTTAGGTTAGGTTAGGTTAGGTTAGGTTAGGTTAGGTTAGGTTAGGTTAGGTTAGGTTAGGTTAGGTTAGGTTTTTTTTTTTTTTTTTTTTTTTTTGGCCCATTTTTGAGAAGGACCTGAGTCCTTGGGAGGAACGAGATATTTATACGTCTCTAATTGGTGGGTTGGGGGATTCGGTTTACAGCTAGGAGGGTGGATATAGACAGCCGGGATGCGGTGGCTTTGCGCGCTCAAGTGCGGGCTATTTGGACCGAGAGTCGCGAACGGCAGCAGTCCACCGTCGCAGCGATGGTGATTCGGGCGCGTGCGCTCTATCATTTCCTCGCCGAAAGGGTGAAGCCCTGCTCTGCCCGACGGTCGGGAGAGAATCTGGAAGTTCTTCGACGACGGCTTCCGGTACGCGGACCATGGCCGTGTGTGCGGTCTTCGTCCTGACGAAGTGAAATTTTTGATTCTAAGTCTTTCCCGAGACGCCAATGTGTTACGTAGTGTAGACGCCTCCGCGGACACGTCCCGTCGACTTCCCGTATTGGGTCTGGGCTGGGTTCCAGAACTAGGCTCCATCGTACGACAAGTCGGAGTCACGGTTACCTAGTGCGCGACTGCGGCCGCTCGCACATCCCTCCCCAAAGAGTATTGGAGGGCGTCCGCGCGGCCGGGTACGTCCTTTGTGTTGCTTAGGACGACGCCCGCGTCTGAGGCGACACGGACGGCCGGTCCCCGATTAGAGGGGCCGGGCTTTCGCTGTGACAGATCCGCTTCGACGACCGTGAGGCCGGAGGCGGGTGCGACGGCGGCTGGCTCGACAGTCCAGACTTGAGTGTGCAGAGTGTTTTTCTGTCTGATGGACCTCTTTTACTAAGTTTATTTTTGTCTCCTGAGACCTATTTATTTTCTTTGTCTGGTGAGCGACCTAACGTTTCTCGTCTGATGGACTTCTTTTTTCGTTTTCGTCTGATGGACATCTTTTTCCTTTTCGTCTGATGGACATCTTTTTTCTTTCGTCTGATGGACCCTTTTTTCGTATTGGAATTGGATAGGGCATAGGTCGTGTCAAGACCTAGGGAATGATCGCTATTTGTCTAAGTGACGCGATCGTTTTGTTTGCCGATCCGAAGAGTTCGGTCGTGCTTTTCGTCTGATGGACTTCTTTTTTTCGTTTTCGTCTGATGGACATCTTTTTTCTTTTCGTCTGATGGACATCTTTTTTCTTTCGTCTGATGGACCTCTTTTACTAAGTTTATTTTTGTCTCCTGAGACCTATTTATTTTCTTTGTCTGGTGAGCGACCTAACGTTTCTCGTCTGATGGACTTCTTTTTTCGTTTTCGTCTGATGGACATCTTTTTCCTTTTCGTCTGATGGACATCTTTTTTCTTTCGTCTGATGGACCCTTTTTTCGTATTGGAATTGGATAGGGCATAGGTCGTGTCAAGACCTAGGGAATGATCGCTATTTGTCTAAGTGACGCGATCGTTTTGTTTGCCGATCCGAAGAGTTCGGTCGTGCTTTTCGTCTGATGGACTTCTTTTTTCGTTTTCGTCTGATGGACATCTTTTTTCTTTTCGTCTGATGGACATCTTTTTTCTTTCGTCTGATGGACCTCTTTTACTAAGTTTGTTTTTGTCTCCTGAGACCTATTTATTTTCTTTGTCTGGTGAGCGACCTAACGTTTCTCGTCTGATGGACTTCTTTTTTCGTTTTCGTCTGATGGACATCTTTTTTCTTTTCGTCTGATGGACATCTTTTTTTCTTTCGTCTGATGGACCCTTTTTTCGTATTGGAATTGGATAGGGCATAGGTCGTATCGAGACCTAGGGAATGATCGCTATTTGTCTAAGTGACGCGATCGTTTTTGTTTGCCGATCCGAAGAATTCGGTCGTGCTTTTCGTCTGATGGACTTCTTTTTTCGTTTTCGTCTGATGGACATCTTTTTTCTTTTCGTCTGATGGACATCTTTTTTCTTTCGTCTGATGGACTTCTTTTTTCGTGTTGGATTTGGATAGGGCATCGGGGTGGTTCGGTTGAAGTTCGTGCTGAAATACCGGTCTGGTGGACTCGGTCTTGCTGAAATACCGGTCTGAAGGACGCGGTCGTGTTTGTTTGCCGATCTGGGGGATTCGGTCGTGCTTATGAGTCGGTCTGAAGGACTCGGTCATGTTGCTGTGTCGGTCTGAAGGACTCGGTCGTGCTGATGTGCCGGTCTGAGGGGCTCGGTTAGGCTAATGTGCTGGTCTGAAGGACTCTGTCGTGAAGTTCGTGCTGAAATACCGGTCTGGTGGGCTCGGTCTTGCTGAAATACCGGTCTGAAGGACTCGGTCGTGCTGATGTGCCGGTCTGAGGGACTCGGTTAGGCTAATGTGCCGGTCTGAAGGACTCTGTCGTGAAGTTCGTGCTGAAATACCGGTCTGGTGGACTCGGTCTTGCTGAAATACCGGTCTGATGGACTCGGTCGTGCTGATGTGCCGGTCTGAGGGACTCGGTTAGGCTAATGTGCCGGTCTGAAGGACTCTGTCGTGAAGTTCGTGCTGAAATACCGGTCTGGTGGACTCGGTCTTGCTGAAATACCGGTCTGATGGACTCGGTCGTGCTGATGTGCCGGTCTGAGGGACTCGGTTAGGCTAATGTGCCGGTCTGAAGGACTCTGTCGTGAAGTTCGTGCTGAAATACCGGTCTGGTGGACTCGGTCTTGCTGAAATACCGGTCTGAAGGACTCGGTCGTGCTGATGTGCCGGTCTGAGGGACTCGGTTAGGCTAATGTGCCGGTCTGAAGGACTCTGTCGTGAAGTTCGTGCTGAAATACCGGTCTGGTGGACGCGGTCGTATTTATGTACCGATATGAGGGGTTCGGTCATGTTGGTGTGTCGGTCTGAAGGACTAAGCCGTGCTGAAATACCGGTCTGAGGGACTCGGTCGCACTGATGTGTCGGTCTGAAGGATTTGGTCGTGCTGAAATACCGGTCTGAAGGACTCGGTCGTACTGGGATACCGCTTGATGCTAGAGGTGTGGAGAAGGAATCGCGCCCGCGAGCGGGTTCCGGGCTGGTCACCGGCCTGAGTTCAATCGTCCGACGGTTCGGAGTCACGCCCTCTCAGTGCTGGAGGGGAGTAAGGATCGCGCCCGCGAACGGGTTCCGGGCTGGTCACCGGCCTGAGTTCAATCGTCCGACGGTTCGGAGTCACGCCCTCTCAGTGCTGGAGGGGAGTAAGGATCGCGCCCGCGAACGGGTTCCGGGCTGGTCACCGGCCTGAGTTCAATCGTCCGACGGTTCGGAGTCACGCCCTCTCAGTGCTGGAGGGGAGTAAGGATCGCGCCCGCGAACGGGTTCCGGGCTGGTCACCGGCCTGAGTTCAATCGTCCGACGGTTCGGAGTCACGCCCTCTCAGTGCTGGAGGGGAGTAAGGATCGCGCCCGCGAACGGGTTCCGGGCTGGTCACCGGCCTGAGTTCAATCGTCCGACGGTTCGGAGTCACGCCCTCTCAGTGCTGGAGGGGAGTAAGGATCGCGCCCGCGAACGGGTTCCGGGCTGGTCACCGGCCTGAGTTCAATCGTCCGACGGTTCGGAGTCACGCCCTCTCAGTGCTGGAGGGGAGTAAGGATCGCGCCCGCGAACGGGTTCCGGGCTGGTCACCGGCCTGAGTTCAATCGTCCGACGGTTCGGAGTCACGCCCTCTCAGTGCTGGAGGGGAGTAAGGATCGCGCCCGCGAACGGGTTCCGGGCTGGTCACCGGCCTGAGTTCAATCGTCCGACGGTTCGGAGTCACGCCCTCTCAGTGCTGGAGGGGAGTAAGGATCGCGCCCGCGAACGGGTTCCGGGCTGGTCACCGGCCTGAGTTCAATCGTCCGACGGTTCGGAGTCACGCCCTCTCAGTGCTGGAGGGGAGTAAGGATCGCGCCCGCGAACGGGTTCCGGGCTGGTCACCGGCCTGAGTTCAATCGTCCGACGGTTCGGAGTCACGCCCTCTCAGTGCTGGAGGGGAGTAAGGATCGCGCCCGCGAACGGGTTCCGGGCTGGTCACCGGCCTGAGTTCAATCGTCCGACGGTTCGGAGTCACGCCCTCTCAGTGCTGGAGGGGAGAAAAGGATCGCGCCCGCGAACGGGTTCCGGGCTGGTCACCGGCCTGAGTTCAATCGTCCGACGGTTCGGAGTCACGCCCTCTCAGTGCTGGAGGGGAGTAAGGATCGCGCCCGCGAACGGGTTCCGGGCTGGTCACCGGCCTGAGTTCAATCGTCCGACGGTTCGGAGTCACGCCCTCTCAGTGCTGGAGGGGAGTAAGGATCGCGCCCGCGAACGGGTTCCGGGCTGGTCACCGGCCTGAGTTCAATCGTCCGACGGTTCGGAGTCACGCCCTCTCAGTGCTGGAGGGGAGTAAGGATCGCGCCCGCGAACGGGTTCCGGGCTGGTCACCGGCCTGAGTTCAATCGTCCGACGGTTCGGAGTCACGCCCTCTCAGTGCTGGAGGGGAGTAAGGATCGCGCCCGCGAACGGGTTCCGGGCTGGTCACCGGCCTGAGTTCAATCGTCCGACGGTTCGGGGTCACGCCCTCTCAGTGCTGGAGGGGAGAAAAGGATCGCGCCCGCGAACGGGTTCCGGGCTGGTCACCGGCCTGAGTTCAATCGTCCGACGGTTCGGAGTCACGCCCTCTCAGTGCTGGAGGGGAGTAAGGATCGCGCCCGCGAACGGGTTCCGGGCTGGTCACCGGCCTGAGTTCAATCGTCCGACGGTTCGGAGTCACGCCCTCTCAGTGCTGGAGGGGAGTAAGGATCGCGCCCGCGAACGGGTTCCGGGCTGGTCACCGGCCTGAGTTCAATCGTCCGACGGTTCGGAGTCACGCCCTCTCAGTGCTGGAGGGGAGTAAGGATCGCGCCCGCGAACGGGTTCCGGGCTGGTCACCGGCCTGAGTTCAATCGTCCGACGGTTCGGAGTCACGCCCTCTCAGTGCTGGAGGGGAGTAAGGATCGCGCCCGCGAACGGGTTCCGGGCTGGTCACCGGCCTGATTTCAATCGTCCGACGGTTCGGAGTCACGCCCTCTCAGTGCTGGAGGGGAGTAAGGATCGCGCCCGCGAACGGGTTCCGGGCTGGTCACCGGCCTGAGTTCAATCGTCCGACGGTTCGGAGTCACGCCCTCTCAGTGCTGGAGGGGAGTAAGGATCGCGCCCGCTAACGGGTTCCGGGCTGGTCACCGGCCTGAGTTCAATCGTCCGACGGTTCGGAGTCACGCCCTCTCAGTGCTGGAGGGGAGTAAGGATCGCGCCCGCGAACGGGTTCCGGGCTGGTCACCGGCCTGAGTTCAATCGTCCGACGGTTCGGAGTCACGCCCTCTCAGTGCTGGAGGGGAGTAAGGATCGCGCCCGCGAACGGGTTCCGGGCTGGTCACCGGCCTGAGTTCAATCGTCCGACGGTTCGGAGTCACGCCCTCTCAGTGCTGGAGGGGAGTAAGGATCGCGCCCGCGAACGGGTTCCGGGCTGGTCACCGGCCTGAGTTCAATCGTCCGACGGTTCGGAGTCACGCCCTCTCAGTGCTGGAGGGGAGTAAGGATCGCGCCCGCGAACGGGTTCCGGGCTGGTCACCGGCCTGAGTTCAATCGTCCGACGGTTCGGAGTCACGCCCTCTCAGTGCTGGAGGGGAGTAAGGATCGCGCCCGCGAACGGGTTCCGGTCTGGTCATCGGCCTGAGTTCAATCGTCCGACGGTTCGGAGTCACGCCCTATCAGTGCTGGAGGGGAGAAAAGGATCGCGCCCGCGAACGGGGTCCGGGCTCGGTCTGAAGGACTCGATCTTGCACACGTGTCGGTCTGAAGGACTTGGTCATGCTGAGATGTCGGTCTGAAGGACCCGATCGTGTTGATGTTGTCGGTCTGAAGGACTCGGTCTTGCTGACTTGCCGATCTAAAGGATTCTGTCCTGTTGAGAGGTCGGTCTGAAGGACCCGATCGTGCTGATGTTTCCAGTCTGGAGGACTCGGACGTGTTGATGTATCGGTCTAAAGGACTCGATCGTGCTGATGTGCCGGTCTGATGGATTCGGTCGCATTGCTGTGCCGGTCTGAAGGACTCGGTCTTGCTGGCTTGCCGATCTAAAGGATTCTGTCCTGCTGAGGGGTCGGTCTGAAGGACTCGATCGTGCTGATGTTTCCAGTCTGAAGGACTCGGACGTGTTGATGTATCGATCTAAAGGACTCAGTCGTGCTGTTGTGCCGGTCTGATGGAGTCGGTCGCATTAATGTGCCGGTCTGAGGGACTCGGTCTTGCTGACTTGCCGATCTAAAGGATTCTGTCCTGCTGAGAGGTCGGTCTGAAGGACTTGATCGCATTAATGTGCCGGTATGAAGTATTCGGTCGTGCTGGTGTGTCGGTCAGAAGGACTCGATCTTGCTTGTATGCCGGTCTGAGGGACTCGGTCGTGCTAATGTGCTGGTCTGAAGTTCTTGGTCGTGATGGTGTATCGGTCTGAAGGACTTAGTACTGCTGTTGTGGGTGATTCGGTGTTGCTGAAATGTGCATGCATGGATTATTTGGCATTGTAATAAAATAGATGCGTGATAATTGTTCTGGCTCCAGTCGAGGGCCTGTGGCCCTGTCCGTCCTTGATTTATCCCTAATTGAGGAATCGATTCAGGACGGACTGAGGAGTCTCTGTCTCTGCTCCTGCTTGTGTCTGTGTCTTCTTGGTGCCCGTACCTGTTTGCAATCTTTATTGGAAATTCATGCAAATCATGCACATGTGTTTGTTAGTAGATTAGGTTATGTCTACAATGATTGTGATTATTGGTAGTATTAAGACTTAAACTAGTTTTAGGTTTGGGTGATATTTTTCGCGGTGTTTGCGGTTTTTCCTTGTTCGGTTAGATTTTATCGCTTGTCTATTTGATGTTTGCGTTCGCGGTTTTTGTCGGTTGGGTTCAGAATTTTCGTTTTATGGTGATCTAGATCGTGTTTTATTCGGTTAGTTTCGGTTGTTTGATGATTTGATGTCTATGTTCGCGGATTTTGTTGTTTAGGTTCGATTTACGGAGCGATTCGCGGTTTATTGCTGATTTTGGGGTCGTTTAGGTTCTTGATTTTCGCTTCTCTTGTCTACGCTCGGGTGGGTTTGGTTGGGTTGGGTTGATTGCACGTTGTTTCTTTCTTTTATCGCGTTTAGTTTTTCGATTTTGATTTATGCGAGTTTGTCGGTTTGGGTCAAGTTTTGAATGTTTTAGCTTGCCTTTCGTTGTTATTTGGTTTTGAGTTTCTATTTAGAACTGCCTATTTCGGCCGGTTGGGTTTATTACATTGGACCACCATGCGCCAGTTGCGACCGTCCCTCGTCGCTTCTGGGTTTAGTAATATCGCATTTCGTATCTTCAGGATTTAACCTTCGCGAGCTTGTTGTGCCGGGTCCAGTTATGAATGTGTTGCTTTGTTCTTCGAATTGATTTGATTATTATGTTATGTTTAGTTTAGTTTCTGAGCGTCAATTGTGCGTCTCTTTGGATATTTTTAATACTTCTCCCGGGCCGTGATTTTATTTTTAGTTTCGTAGCTCGCTGCTAGTTTTGGTTCGGATTTTTGTTCAGTCGTTTAATTTAATTTAATTTGTTTTCAATTCATGTGCGCTTTGGGAGCGGTCTTATTCTATCGTTGCTATGCCACAGGAATATAATGACATTACAGGGTTGGTGTAGCGAGGTTCTCGTTATATTTCTTAATCTTTTCTTTTTGTTTTGGTAGTTAGTTTCTTGGCTGTGGTTGCGATGTCTTGTTTGCTGTTTGGGCGTTCGAATGTTCATTATTAGGATTTGGTTCGGGTAATAAGAAGGTTGGTGTTTTTTTGATAATTGTTTATTGTTTTCTGAATATAAATTTGATAGTTTTGGTTTGTTCTTCTATTTCTAGATCGTTTATGGTTGTTTAAGTAATATTGCATTGTTGAGTGTCTATTTATAAATCGTGGTTTGCGTGCTGTTTGTTTTGGTCGGATTTTTGATTCGTGTGTGTCTTCCTTTCTTGGGTTGGGTTGGTTGTTTGTTTTCCTTTTCCTTTTCATGTTGATTGTTTTTTCCGTTTTATTTCGATGTTGGGGCGTTTGGTGTTTTTATTTGTTTTGGAGCTTAGTTTGTGTCTGTGATTTTTTCCCCTCGATGATTCCATGTGTATTTCGGTTTCCTTCCTTGGGGTTTTTGTTGGTGATGTTTGTGTTTTTGATGTATTTTGTTTGTCGTTCGCTGCGTTGTTTGGGTCTCTATCTGATTTTGGGGCGTTGTATGGAGTTGTCTGTATTGCGCGTATTGTTTCTTCCAATTCGGTGATGTATTTTTTCCTTTCCTTCCTTGTTCTCCTTTTGTGTTTTGGCTTGTTTTTGTTGTCCATTTTGTATGTGCAGGTGGGGTATTCTGGCGAGTATACGTCGATGTTTCGCGGGATTAGAAAAGATGAGAATGGTTTTTTGATTTGTCATCATTTTTGCATTTGTCTTTTTCAGATGGAGCGCGGCGAATTTTTTCGCGATGGGGCGGAGTCCCGGTAGGCCTCTCGGGGGCCTTTCGCAGCGATGCCGTTGTGATTTGATTCGATTCGGCGGACGCGCCGATGAGTAATCGATCGCGCGGGGCGGCGGTGGATCCCCTGTCGGAGATAAGATTTCTCCGGTCGAATCTTGTCGTACGCGTTCGGATGCGACCGTTGTATATGTTGTAATATGAATGCGTATATTGAGTAAAATAAAGTTATTGTTTCATTGCACGCTGTCTTTTTATTTATTTTATCGCGTCTATTTTTCTGGATTTTTGAGTGTTTATTATTATTTATTATTATCGCGAGGGTAGTTTGAGATCCGGGAGAGTATCGTAGTATGAGTTTAATTTAAATCCGCGGTTGATGTTACGTTCGAGAGTGTTCGGCTACAGTTGTCGGCACCCTCTGTCCCGATGCCGTTCGTTTGATTGGGTCCTCAGAGGGATCCGTGTCCTCCGATGTAGTTTTCTACTACTCAGTTTAGTGTTTGAGAGCGTTTTCTTCGATCGTTGCTATGCCGCGAGTATACGTCGATGTTTCGCGGGATTAGAAAAGATGAGAATGGCCTAACCCCCGAGAGAATCTCGTGTGTTGGCTCGTGTCCGATATCATCGGATTGAGGAGGTTTTATTCCATCCTTCCATGTCAAAATTACCGTCCGCCATTCGCGGGCGTGTTGTCGGATAATTTCAATAATTCAGATGTGAATTTACTTTTGGGATTTGTGATGCGATGTTGCTTCGCTTTTTGTATATTTCTGCTGGCTGCATCTCAAGTGGCTTAATTTATTATAGGCTCTCGTCTATTCGGTCGGACTAGATGCGACTTGTTGCGCATTTTGGCTTCATGTATTTTGACATCTGTTTGGTATTTTCTATTTTTTGTGCCCTTTCAGGTACTAGCTCTTTGTATTAGGCGTGTTATTTTAAGTATCGAGGAATGTTTCCGTCTTTTTGTTCTCGTTTCATTATATTCCAATATTGGCCGATTTTAACGTCGTCATTTGAGGACAAAATATTTACGAACGAATATTTACAGAAAATTTCTAATTTTAATGCTGTTGATTTGGACGGTTGGGTTCGGTATGCTAGAGTATGACGCTTCGGTCGCGGCCGTCCTTTGTCGCGTTTAGGTTTATAGTTTTTCGTATTTTATATTTAATGATTTGAATTTCGCGAGCTTGTCCGGTTGGGTTAAGTTAGGTATGTTTTAATTTAATTTTTTCGACTTGATTTTATTGCGATTTTTATTTTAAAACTTCCGATTTGGCCGGTTAGGTTCGGTATATTTGATTATTACGCGTCGATTGCGATCTTCCTTTGTCGCGTTTAGGTTTATAGTTTTTTCGTATTTTATATTTAAGGATTTGAATTTCGCGAGCTTGTCCGGTTGGGTTAAGTTAGGTATGTTTTAATTTAATTTTTCGACTTGATTTTATTGCGTTTTTTATTTGAAAACTTCCGATTTGGCCGGTTAGGTTCGGTATATTTGATTATTACGCGTCGATTGCGATCGTCCTTTGTCGCGTTTAGGTTTATAGTTTTCGTAATTCGTATTTTTGGGATTTGAATTTCGCGAGCTTGTCCGTTTGGGTTGAGTTACGTGTGGTTTGATTTATTTTTGCCGTGATTTTATTGCGAGTTTTATTTAAATAATGCGTCGGTTTCGCGTGTACTTTGGCCGTTCGCTCGGAGCGTCGATTTTATCACGTCACGCGCGTCCCGTCGATTTTATTACGTCACACTCGTCCCGTCGATTCGGGGCTTCACTCGATTTTTATATGCAGAGTCTTTTTGCTTAATCTTTTATTTTTATTTTATTATTCTATTAAATTTATGGTTATTTTGTGGGTTGTAAAAATGTATTTTGGCGTATTATTGTTTGGCTTTTACGTTTAATTTATTTAATTTCTGAGCGACGCCCGTGTGTCGCTTTGGAAACTTTTCAAGCATCTTCCCGGAGCGTGATTCGAGTCGTAGTTGCTCTGTCTGCCGCTGGGTTTTTATTTTTGTTAATAGTCGGATTTAATTTATTTTTTTTAAATGCGTGGGCGTTTAGGCGCGGTCTTTTTAGAATATTTGTAATTTTTGAATTTTGTACGGTTTGATTCTCGTCGATTTTTATTTCGTCTAATTCGCTTGTGGGTTCGTCTCATCTCGCGGTTCTCGATCTGTGGGCGCGCGGGAGTGTTTGTCAATTTCGCTATTCAAACGGTTAGGTTCGTATTTTACGTCGTCTCGCGGTTTGCTTATTGATTTTAGGGTCGTTTAGGTTCTATATTTTTCGCGTTTTCTTTTGCGTTCGGGTCGGGTTAGGTTGGGTTGGGTTGATTTGATACGTAATTTCGATGTTTCCGTTCGAGGATGTTTAAAAGGTCCTACTTTGTTCGTCCCTCGGAGAGTCCGCCGATTTCGTATCGGCGGACTGACGATCTCTGTTGTCTTTGGTGATCTCTCTCTGCTGGCTCTCGGCGACGGCAAAGTCGTCGGGAGACCGGGAGCGACTTGGGACCGATTCACCACTCAACCACTACTTTAGTAATGAGAGTTCTCGGTCTCGTCTCTTAGGGGTATCATCCGAGGGGAGTGCGGGGGGCGGGGGGTGTTCAAAATGGCCGTCATTGAGAGGCTGTGACGCGATTTAGCCCGCAATCTAGAGATGTGCCGTGCATCCGGGGCGCGGCTAAGTCGAGCGCGGAACGGCGTGCGAACCGTTTTTTGATTTGTCATCATTTTTGCATTTGTCTTTTTCAGATGGAGCGCGGCGAATTTTTTCGCGATGGGGCGGAGTCCCGGTAGGCCTCTCGGGGGCCTTTCGCAGCGATGCCGTTGTGATTTGATTCGATTCGGCGGACGCGCCGATGAGTAATCGATCGCGCGGGGCGGCGGTGGATCCCCTGTCGGAGATAAGATTTCTCCGGTCGAATCTTGTCGTACGCGTTCGGATGCGACCGTTGTATATGTTGTAATATGAATGCGTATATTGAGTAAAATAAAGTTATTGTTTCATTGCACGCTGTCTTTTTATTTATTTTATCGCGTCTATTTTTCTGGATTTTTGAGTGTTTATTATTATTTATTATTATCGCGAGGGTAGTTTGAGATCCGGGAGAGTATCGTAGTATGAGTTTAATTTAAATCCGCGGTTGATGTTACGTTCGAGAGTGTTCGGCTACAGTTGTCGGCACCCTCTGTCCCGATGCCGTTCGTTTGATTGGGTCCTCAGAGGGATCCGTGTCCTCCGATGTAGTTTTCTACTACTCAGTTTAGTGTTTGAGAGCGTTTTCTTCGATCGTTGCTATGCCGCGAGTATACGTCGATGTTTCGCGGGATTAGAAAAGATGAGAATGGCCTAACCCCCGAGAGAATCTCGTGTGTTGGCTCGTGTCCGATATCATCGGATTGAGGAGGTTTTATTCCATCCTTCCATGTCAAAATTACCGTCCGCCATTCGCGGGCGTGTTGTCGGATAATTTCAATAATTCAGATGTGAATTTACTTTTGGGATTTGTGATGCGATGTTGCTTCGCTTTTTGTATATTTCTGCTGGCTGCATCTCAAGTGGCTTAATTTATTATAGGCTCTCGTCTATTCGGTCGGACTAGATGCGACTTGTTGCGCATTTTGGCTTCATGTATTTTGACATCTGTTTGGTATTTTCTATTTTTTGTGCCCTTTCAGGTACTAGCTCTTTGTATTAGGCGTGTTATTTTAAGTATCGAGGAATGTTTCCGTCTTTTTGTTCTCGTTTCATTATATTCCAATATTGGCCGATTTTAACGTCGTCATTTGAGGACAAAATATTTACGAACGAATATTTACAGAAAATTTCTAATTTTAATGCTGTTGATTTGGACGGTTGGGTTCGGTATGCTAGAGTATGACGCTTCGGTCGCGGCCGTCCTTTGTCGCGTTTAGGTTTATAGTTTTTCGTATTTTATATTTAATGATTTGAATTTCGCGAGCTTGTCCGGTTGGGTTAAGTTAGGTATGTTTTAATTTAATTTTTTCGACTTGATTTTATTGCGATTTTTATTTTAAAACTTCCGATTTGGCCGGTTAGGTTCGGTATATTTGATTATTACGCGTCGATTGCGATCTTCCTTTGTCGCGTTTAGGTTTGTAGTTTTTTTCGTATTTTATATTTAAGGATTTGAATTTCGCGAGCTTGTTCGGTTGGGTTAAGTTAGGTATGTTTTGATTTAATTTTTCGACTTGATTTATTGCGATTTTTATTTGAAAACTTCCGATTTGGCCGGTTAGGTTCGGTATATTTGATTATTACGCGTCGATTGCGATCGTCCTTTGTCGCGTTTAGGTTTATAGTTTTCGTAATTCGTATTTTTGGGATTTGAATTTCGCGAGCTTGTCCGTTTGGGTTGAGTTACGTGTGGTTTGATTTATTTTTGCCGTGATTTTATTGCGAGTTTTATTTAAATAATGCGTCGGTTTCGCGTGTACTTTGGCCGTTCGCTCGGAGCGTCGATTTTATCACGTCACGCGCGTCCCGTCGATTTTATTACGTCACACTCGTCCCGTCGATTCGGGGCTTCACTCGATTTTTATATGCAGAGTCTTTTTGCTTAATCTTTTATTTTTATTTTATTATTCTATTAAATTTATGGTTATTTTGTGGGTTGTAAAAATGTATTTTGGCGTATTATTGTTTGGCTTTTACGTTTAATTTAATTTAATTTCTGAGCGACGCCCGTGTGTCGCTTTGGAAACTTTTCAAGCATCTTCCCGGAGCGTGATTCGAGTCGTAGTTGCTCTGTCTGCCGCTGGGTTTTTATTTTTGTTAATAGTCGGATTTAATTTATTTTTTTTAAATGCGTGGGCGTTTAGGCGCGGTCTTTTTAGAATATTTGTAATTTTTGAATTTTGTACGGTTTGATTCTCGTCGATTTTTATTTCGTCTAATTCGCTTGTGGGTTCGTCTCATCTCGCGGTTCTCGATCTGTGGGCGCGCGGGAGTGTTTGTCAATTTCGCTATTCAAACGGTTAGGTTCGTATTTTACGTCGTCTCGCGGTTTGCTTATTGATTTTAGGGTCGTTTAGGTTCTATATTTTTCGCGTTTTCTTTGCGTTCGGGTCGGGTTAGGTTGGGTTGGGTTGATTTGATACGTAATTTCGATGTTTCCGTTCGAGGATGTTTAAAAGGTCCTACTTTGTTCGTCCCTCGGAGAGTCCGCCGATTTCGTATCGGCGGACTGACGATCTCTGTTGTCTTTGGTGATCTCTCTCTGCTGGCTCTCGGCGACGGCAAAGTCGTCGGGAGACCGGGAGCGACTTGGGACCGATTCACCACTCAACCACTACTTTAGTAATGAGAGTTCTCGGTCTCGTCTCTTAGGGGTATCATCCGAGGGGAGTGGGGGGGGGGGGGGGGTGTTCAAAATGGCCGTCATTGAGAGGCTGTGACGCGATTTAGCCCGCAATCTAGAGATGTGCCGTGCATCCGGGGCGCGGCTAAGTCGAGCGCGGAACGGCGTGCGAACCGTTTTTTGATTTGTCATCATTTTTGCATTTGTCTTTTTCAGATGGAGCGCGGCGAATTTTTTCGCGATGGGGCGGAGTCCCGGTAGGCCTCTCGGGGGCCTTTCGCAGCGATGCCGTTGTGATTTGATTCGATTCGGCGGACGCGCCGATGAGTAATCGATCGCGCGGGGCGGCGGTGGATCCCCTGTCGGAGATAAGATTTCTCCGGTCGAATCTTGTCGTACGCGTTCGGATGCGACCGTTGTATATGTTGTAATATGAATGCGTATATTGAGTAAAATAAAGTTATTGTTTCATTGCACGCTGTCTTTTTATTTATTTTATCGCGTCTATTTTTCTGGATTTTTGAGTGTTTATTATTATTTATTATTATCGCGAGGGTAGTTTGAGATCCGGGAGAGTATCGTAGTATGAGTTTAATTTAAATCCGCGGTTGATGTTACGTTCGAGAGTGTTCGGCTACAGTTGTCGGCACCCTCTGTCCCGATGCCGTTCGTTTGATTGGGTCCTCAGAGGGATCCGTGTCCTCCGATGTAGTTTTCTACTACTCAGTTTAGTGTTTGAGAGCGTTTTCTTCGATCGTTGCTATGCCGCGAGTATACGTCGATGTTTCGCGGGATTAGAAAAGATGAGAATGGCCTAACCCCCGAGAGAATCTCGTGTGTTGGCTCGTGTCCGATATCATCGGATTGAGGAGGTTTTATTCCATCCTTCCATGTCAAAATTACCGTCCGCCATTCGCGGGCGTGTTGTCGGATAATTTCAATAATTCAGATGTGAATTTACTTTTGGGATTTGTGATGCGATGTTGCTTCGCTTTTTGTATATTTCTGCTGGCTGCATCTCAAGTGGCTTAATTTATTATAGGCTCTCGTCTATTCGGTCGGACTAGATGCGACTTGTTGCGCATTTTGGCTTCATGTATTTTGACATCTGTTTGGTATTTTCTATTTTTTGTGCCCTTTCAGGTACTAGCTCTTTGTATTAGGCGTGTTATTTTAAGTATCGAGGAATGTTTCCGTCTTTTTGTTCTCGTTTCATTATATTCCAATATTGGCCGATTTTAACGTCGTCATTTGAGGACAAAATATTTACGAACGAATATTTACAGAAAATTTCTAATTTTAATGCTGTTGATTTGGACGGTTGGGTTCGGTATGCTAGAGTATGACGCTTCGGTCGCGGCCGTCCTTTGTCGCGTTTAGGTTATAGTTTTTCGTATTTTATATTTAATGATTTGAATTTCGCGAGCTTGTCCGGTTGGGTTAAGTTAGGTATGTTTTAATTTAATTTTTCGACTTGATTTTATAGCGATTTTTATTTTAAAACTTCCGATTTGGCCGGTTAGGTTCGGTATATTTGATTATTACGCGTCGATTGCGATCTTCCTTTGTCGCGTTTAGGTTTATAGTTTTTCGTATTTTATATTTAATGATTTGAATTTCGCGAGCTTGTCCGGTTGGGTTAGGTTAGGTATGTTTAATTTAATTTTTTCGACTTGATTTTATTGCGATTTTTATTTTAAAACTTCCGATTTGGCCGGTTAGGTTCGGTATATTTGATTATTACGCGTCGATTGCGATCTTCCTTTGTCGCGTTTAGGTTTATAGTTTTTCGTATTTTATATTTAAGGATTTGAATTTCGCGAGCTTGTCGTTGGGTTAAGTTAGGTATGTTTTAATTTAATTTTTTCGACTTGATTTTATTGCGATTTTTATTTTAAAACTTCCGATTTGGCCGGTTAGGTTCGGTATATTTGATTATTACGCGTCGATTGCGATCTCCTTTGTCGCGTTAGGTTTATAGTTTTTCGTATTTTATATTTAAGGATTTGAATTTCGCGAGCTTGTCCGGTTGGGTTAAGTTAGGTATGTTTAATTTAATTTTTCGACTTGATTTTATTGCGATTTTTATTTTAAAACTTCCGATTTGGCCGGTTAGGTTCGGTATATTTGATTATTACGCGTCGATTGCGATCTTCCTTTGTCGCGTTTAGGTTTATAGTTTTTCGTATTTTATATTTAATGATTGAATTTCGCGAGCTTGTCGTTGGGTTAGTTAGGTATGTTTTAATTTAATTTTTCGACTTGATTTTATTGCGTTTTTATTTGAAAACTTCCGATTTGGCCGGTTAGGTTCGGTATATTTGATTATTACGCGTCGATTGCGATCGTCCTTTGTCGCGTTTAGGTTTATAGTTTCGTAATTCGTATTTTGGGATTTGAATTTCGCGAGCTTGTCCGTTTGGGGTTGAGTTACGTGTGGTTTGATTTATTTTTGCCGTGATTTTATTGCGAGTTTTATTTAAATAATGCGCGGTTTCGCGTGTACTTTGGCCGTTCGCTCGGAGCGTCGATTTTATCACGTCACGCGCGTCCCGTCGATTTTATTACGTCACACTCGTCCCGTCGATTCGGGGCTTCACTCGATTTTTATATGCAGAGTCTTTTTGCTTAATCTTTTATTTTTATTTTATTATTCTATTAAATATGGTTATTTTGTGGGTTGTAAAAATGTATTTTGCGTATTATTGTTTGGCTTTTACGTTTAATTATTTAATTTCTGAGCGACGCCCGTGTGTCGCTTTGGAAACTTTTTCAGCATCTTCCCGGAGCGTGATTCGAGTCGTAGTTGCTCTGTCTGCCGCTGGGTTTTTTGTATTTTGTTAATAGTCGGATTTAATTTATTTTTTAAATGCGTGGGCGTTTAGGCGCGGTCTTTTTAGAATTTGTAATTTTTGAATTTTGTACGGTTTGATTCTCTCGATTTTTATTTCGTCTAATTCGCTTGTGGGTTCGTCTCATCTCGCGGTTCCGATCTGTGGGCGCGCGGGAGTGTTTGTCAATTTCGCTATTAAAACGGTTAGGTTCGTATTTTAGTCGTCTCGCGGTTTGCTTATTGATTTTAGGGTCGTTTAGGTTCTATATTTTTCGCGTTTTCTTTTGCGTTCGGGTCGGTTAGGTTGGGTTGGGTTGATTTGATACGTAATTTCGATGTTTCCGTTCGAGGATGTTTAAAAGGTCCTACTTGTTCGTCCTCGGAGAGTCCGCCGATTTCGTATCGGCGGACTGACGATCTCTGTTGTCTTTGGTGATCTCTCTCTGCTGGCTCTCGGCGACGGCAAAGTCGTCGGGAGACCGGGAGCGACTTGGGACCGATTCACCACTCAACCACTACTTTAGTAATGAGAGTTCTCGGTCTCGTCTCTTAGGGTATCATCCGAGGGGAGTGCGGGGGCGGGGGTGTTCAAAATGGCCGTCATTGAGAGGCTGTGACGCGATTTAGCCCGCAATCTAGAGATGTGCCGTGCATCCGGGGCGCGGCTAAGTCGAGCGCGGAACGGCGTGCGAACCGTTTTTTTGATTTGTCATCATTTTTGCATTTGTCTTTTCAGATGGAGCGCGGCGAATTTTTTCGCGATGGGGCGGAGTCCCGGTAGGCCTCTCGGGGGCCTTTCGCAGCGATGCCGTTGTGATTTGATTCGATTCGGCGGACGCGCCGATGAGTAATCGATCGCGCGGGGCGGCGGTGGATCCCCTGTCGGAGATAAGATTTCTCCGGTCGAATCTTGTCGTACGCGTTCGGATGCGACCGTTGTATATGTTGTAATATGAATGCGTATATTGAGTAAATAAGTTATTGTTTCATTGCACGCTGTCTTTTTATTTATTTTATCGCGTCTATTTTTCTGGATTTTTGAGTGTTTATTATTATTTATTATTATCGCGAGGGTAGTTTGAGATCCGGGAGAGTATCGTAGTATGAGTTTAATTTAAATCCGCGGTTGTGTTACGTTCGAGAGTGTTCGCTACAGTTGTCGGCACCCTCTGTCCCGATGCCGTTCGTTTGATTGGGTCCTCAGAGGGATCCTGTCCTCCGATGTAGTTTTCTACTACTCAGTTTAGTGTTTGAGAGCGTTTTCTTCGATCGTTGCTATGCCGCGAGTATACGTCGATGTTTCGCGGGATTAGAAAATGAGAATGGCCTAACCCCCGAGAGAATCTCGTGTGTTGGCTCGTGTCCGATATCATCGGATTGAGAGGTTTTATTCCATCCTTCCATGTTCAAATTACCGTCCGCCATTCGCGGGCGTGTTGTCGGATAATTTCAATAATTCAGATGTGAATTTACTTTTGGGATTTGTGATGCGATGTTGCTTCGCTTTTTTGTATATTTCTGCTGGCTGCACTCAAGTGGCTTAATTATTATAGGCTCTCGTCTATTCGGTCGGACTAGATGCGACTTGTTGCGCATTTTGGCTTCATGTATTTTGACATCTGTTTGGTATTTTCTATTTTTTGTGCCCTTTCAGGTACTAGCTCTTTGTATTAGGCGTGTTATTTTAAGTATCGAGGAATGTTTCCGTCTTTTTGTGTCTCGTTTCATTATATTCCAATATTGGCCGATTTTAACGTCGTCATTTG